>OU744272.1:13286655-13600037 GCA_916610215.1 Omphaloscelis lunosa
AAATAAAATCTTTTTAGAACTTTTTAGTTGTTAAAGCACATGAGGAGCCGCGTCGGAGCGCGCCGTGACGCAGGTAGTAATTGTGTAAGGCGGATTCGAATTAGAATTTGAACTGTATCAACATACTGTGCCACCCGACGCGTGAGGTGCGGCACACCCTGAACTGCGCTAGCCTTTAATCCGCTAAGGGTAAATTACTACGGTACATACTTAGTCAATTTGATTCAAGTACACACAGCTCAATTCAAAGTTATTCGCATGTTTATCCAGTTAAACTCATAACCCTTCATTTGCCATAGTTGGTTAAAAATAACAATAAATCGTCAAGCACGAGTGGCGCATTGAAATAAGTGCAAGTTGATTGTGTACACAAGTGTCTGTAGTTGTCAGTGCGTCACGCAGTCACCGACGATGTGTGATTATTAGGTAAACAAGACAATGAAGAGCTTTGTTTTGAGAAGAGGTCATCTGGCTTGCAGTGAGTATCATCGGGGAATATCAAGTCAGCAGGTATGTTTTAGAAAGATTTGTCTTCCGAGAATGTATCAACAAAAACCGACTAAAGTAAACTGAAGCTTAACTAAACTAAACTAAACCTTGAGTGAACTTAGCTTACAGATTGACAGACACAACCTGGAGCTGTTTTAGTCAAAATCAATCTTGCAAATATCTAGGTTTAGAGATGACACCTCAGAAAACGCGCCCTGTAGCCTTAAGTCCGCTTCTGTACGTTTAGTGCTGGAACTCTATACTCATATTATATAGAGAGAGAGTGAGTTTGTGTCTATGTGGGAGATAATCTCCAGATTATTTATTTCACCATTTGAAAGGTACATATACATTATTCCAGATGGATATAGCCTATATATTATGTAAATATATACAAAAGAGTAATGAAGTAGGTACCTGGACGACCCAGCTCTGCACTGATGAAAATAGAGGATGCTTATATAATAGTATAGAAAAGTTCATACTAATCCATGTATAGTAACACTTATTCCATGCCGCCATTTCATTATTTACATTCAATACCTTGTTCAAAATTTCGGGCGATCGAGCTCGGCACGGGTGAAAATACGGACAAAACGAATTTTCCTATGAGACCTAGTTAGATCGAGTTTTCGCCCCCGTAAACTCCTACAGTGCTACTTTCATCGTAATCATTAGAGCCTTCGAGAGAGATTTCGAGAACGTGTGTATAAGTATATATATTTGTATATATATACTTATAAATAAATATACAAATATTTCTCGTTTATATAATAATATATCGTGTCCAGCGTGTCCTGTTGCCTGCACGATGCAGGAGCTGATGAACGCTACTGAAGGTGCCAAACTCTTAAGCAAATTCTGGGCTGACTCGATATGTATAAATTGCCATAAAAAGAGTACTTAATAATACTAATGAAACACTACCGTAAATTCTAGCGAGCCTAGTACTTTAGGTTACTGATCAGAAATTGTGCACAGCGTGTCGTGAACAGAATACCGTCTTCATCACATCAAAAGCCGGGGCGAGTCATCAAACTTGGCGCTAGATACGCTGTAATTTAAAATGACAGTTAGTTCGGCAGCTCCAAAATGTCTTCTTTCTCATTCTTATTTCATTTACAAGTAAAAGGAAGTAATAGTTTTAGTGCAGCTTAGGTCATTCCTAAAACGGCCATTAAAATTGAAAAAAAAATATAGTAGAAAACAATTCCCATTGATTTAAAACGAGAGGCTAGTAACAATGATTGCATGTAGCTCCACATAGCCGTGACTGTCAGTGTCACAGGTCACCGACCCCTGACTATTGTCACACCACATGACAGGCAAGCCTTCCGGGTACTCTGACATGACCCTTGCATAAAACTTCCGGGTTTTTGTGACCCGATCAAAAAGTTCAAGGGTCTAACTTTTTAAATATAACATCGATTTTTCTTGGTCTGACTGCCAATCTAACTTCTAAAGCTGTATGAGTCACAAAGCAACGTATGTCGTGGAAAAAGTTGCACAAACAGCGGGCAACGTTGCTGGACGCACCGCATGTGATTGTTTTTAATTTATCCTGCCCTAGGCTGACAAAATTTTAGTTTTTGCTACTTATGTTGATAGGTTTCCCGAGGTTTTTGAGCAGAAATATTGCTAGATAAAAGTTAATCATAACATAACATCACACACGTAGAGGTGTTCCTACAGGAACACCCACATTTACTAGTTCCATGTAATAGGGGGCGAGCCTGTTGCACCAACTGGGCATTAATCCAGACTCCGGGATGCTAGCGAGAAATTCCTAATAGAAAATTCCAATAATACTTTGCCCGACCTGGGAATCGAACATTCTGATGTGCAAACATTGTTGTTGCTTAGTTAATGATTGGGCAAGTGCCATTGGGTCAGATGGCAGTCACTGATTATTCTAACTACATAGTATGCAAGACTACCTTTTGACCTTCACAATTTCTGAGTCATATAACAAGCAATCATTTTAAAGCAGCAGTTTGATTTAACGTGATACTTACTCTTTTTGTACGATTTGCATAACATAAGAGCCATTTCATAATCCTTTAGTGTGCGGTCAGCAACCCAAGACAGCTTGCTTGTAGCTGTGCGGGCAAGACAACGCAGTCCTTCAAAAAATAATAGTAATGCAGAATTTAATAAATATTGGCAGCACAATTTTAGTCGTGATTTCGAGTCGTGTCGCTGTTTTTGGTCTAAACCACAAAATAATATAAATCCGTTTTAGGAATTGCAGCGCAAATAATCAAATAAATTTTGCCAAAGCTAACTCTGAAGACGAAGCCGAGCAATATTTGTCAAAGTCGGGTTATCCCAGGGAGGCAACGGACTTGAATAATAGCTTTATAATACAGACTTGGAAGTTCCACAGCAGCGGCCAAGACTCAAAATCTTGACATTATCATGGATCTCACTCACTTACTTCACTCTCACTCATACTCTCTGGTGACCAGAATAGGACTTAAGCTTTACATGGATAAGTCATCAACAAAAACTTCTAACTGTAATCTACCAAGCCAGACAAAGGAGTTATCACCCCCGTGTAAGGCTTTGTCTGTAATTCACCAATGTCCTTTCTGAACCTCGGCTCTTCAGTGATCTAAAGTAAGATGAACCTAGGAAGAGTTCACCAAGGAGGATACTTTCAAATCATCCCCGCCTGTAAAGGCTTTGCATGATAAGTGATAAAAATATGCAACATAACGTGCAATGTCCTACCAGGGGCGCAGCGCCACGAGAGGACCGGTCGGCCGTGAGCGAGGTCGATGACCCACGAGTTCATTGTCGACTGTCGAGCGAACTGGCGACGCCGACGGTAAGGTCGGTAGAGATTGCGCTGATTGCGATCGCGTATTGTCTTCACTGTTTGTGAACTCCTAATAGGCGAAGGCAGATTTGTTCTTAGGATATGTCACTGTGTTCTTGTTGTCTGGCTATTTACTGATGCAAAAAAAAAAAACTGTTCTGCTACTGAAAAGTTCATTAGCACTCACTTTGAAAGTTCATGGTTAACCATATACATCCGAAATTTAGAACGGACAGTATTAGGACTATATGCGCCTAATGCCAATTGTAGAGATTACCATTTACCCGCGGCGTCACCCCCGTGGTCTAACCTACAAGAACCGTGCATTTTTTTCCAAGATAAAACGTACTCTGGCCTGTAAACTATATGCAAACAATCACGTCGATATGTTACTCCGTTGCTACGAGAAAGAAGGGCAAACCAACAAACTCGCTTTTGTATGTAGTATTATGATGAATAATATGTTTATTCAATTACCAGGCATACAAAACAAGGTTTTGGCCATTGTCAAGATTAAGTTGTTAGCCTATAAGGGAAACTATTAGAAGTTAGCACAAGTAAGGTACAGACAAATGCGCTCCTTCGATAGAGCGACACATTCTTTGGAGGAATTTCATCTCTATCGCCACTCGTTGCAAAAAAGTCTTGTTTCATGCCCAGGGCGCACTAAAAGCTGTTCCTTCTCTCAAAAGTACAAAAATGCTGCTCTTTAATAATTGTACCCTTAAGCCCGATGTCCCGTGCCGCTTTTAAAATTTACCTCAAAAATGCTTGGCCTCATCATCTCAAAAGGGACTTTTTGAGATGATGAGGCCAAGCATTTTCACAAAAGAACCGAAAAAACATATTGTACTACATACATATTACATAGCCAAAAACCTAATTTAGACCATTCAGGTTTAAGTGGAAAACTACTAGAACTCCTAGGTCTAAACATTAAGGTCACCAGGCAAGCATTGGTAATGAACAGTCAGTGACCTCTCGCCTACAAATAATACAATAGGCTAACTGGTCCTTCGAGCCGCTGAGTTAATTGAAAATGTATGAAAACCAGTATTTCTTATAACAAATTAAATGAGCATTATATTTGTATGACCGTATTTAAACGCGAACTCGTGTAAGCTTTTCGTAAATTCAAATTCAAAAGTCATTTATTCAAACTAGACTGAGAATCAGCACTTTTTACATAAGATAGTCCCCCAAAACGCCCACCCTTCACCACTTCCTAGTGCCTTTAGCTGGGAAGAAGAAATGGCGCAACAAACTCCCCAGTAGCACAGCTGTCTAAAAAAAAGATTCTATACAATAGTATGCAAAATAATTTACATTAAGCAGCACAAAAATAATTTAAATAATAAATTATTGGCCATATGTCAGCTAGCACACGCCAAATACGTCGTCGGTGTTGTGATCGTAAGCTTGGCTACTGAGCGTGGAATACTGGATTCGATCCTCAAGTTCAGCAAAGAGTTAAAGGTTTCCCAATCTGGAAGTTCTCAATAGCATCCTGGAGTCTGGATATTTTCGTGTTAGTTGCAACAGGCTTATTACCTGGAGCTTGATATTACCACATAGCTGTGCCTACTCCTTCAGATAACATAGGTGTTTACACAAAAACTAGTTCGCCTACGAATCGCGGCATACTTCCTGCACCAAACATTGTACATGACGTATGATATGATTACTATTACGTCTGTATTCACATCACCAACCAGCGCCCGTGACCTTGACGAGCAATTTAGACGAAACACTCGTTAACTACCGTCAGATTTTGAAAGATATCACTATGAAATATGGTGCAGAAGGTCAAATGTGCACGATATTTAGAATGGCTTTCAGAATAACAACCTGCATTAGGTCCGCGTGGGCCCTCTCACAGAAAGGATGCCTGTGTCACTGCAGTGGGGACGTTATATGAATGAATTAATTAATTAAATGCACCGAACCCAGCGTGGTTTGACCAGATTCGATTAGTCGAATGAAGCCAAAGATTTGCACTAGCCCCTAGAGTCTCATATTTTATGGGGTTACGCAGACCATTGCATATCAAGGAGTAGACCGGGGGATGCGGTAATGGTAGGGAAGACGTACCCTTAGGATATGGAAGGATTTGCGAGCCGTACCGGATATGCATCCTAGAGTAGGCATACAACAGTGGGAACATTATAGACTGAATATGCTAAGCTATTACGTCTGTTAGTTGGTGGATTTTCCAATCAGCGTAAGCGGCTGAACTTAGCCACCCTACAAGTGATGTTAAGTGAGGACCCGACTGTAGTTTGGAGTCAAGTGTTATCCCCAGGAAAACAGTCTATTCGACGAATTCTAGTGTCTCCTTATTTAATACAACGTGACATTCACTACTTCTAACATTCGGTAACGCGAATCTTATGCATTTAGTTTTCTTCTCATTTAATACCAAATTATTTACAGTAAACCAATTATGGACCTTAAGCATAGCGTTATTTACGTCGTCAAGTTCCTGTGCATGTCTGTTTACTTTAAAAATCAGTGATGTGTCATCAGCAAATAACACCATTTGAGGTCGGGTTTTCAGTAAATTAGGTAAATTATTTACATATACTAAAAAGAGGAATGGACCCAATATCGAGCCCTGTGGAACACCCATTTTGACTTTTAAACCCAATGAATTTACACCGTTTATTTGAACTTGCTGCAGTCTATCATTCAAATATGATTTTACTAAGCTCAGCGCAAGTTTATCTAGTCCGTAATGCTCAAGTTTCAAGAGCAGTGTTTCACGATCTACGCAATCAAATGCCTTGGATAGGTCACAAAATATGCCTAGTGCATCTCGTGCCTCTTCCCATGCATTAAATATGTGTTTTAATAAAGTGACACCGGCGTCGGTCGTGCAACGTTCTTCGGTGAAACCATACTGTTGATCGTGTAGGATGTTATTACGATTAAAATGATTGAGCATTTGATTTAACATTACTTCATCAAACACTTTGCTGAAAACTGGCAAAACCGATACGGGTCTATAATTATTTGTGTCTTTGCTGTCCCCGGATTTGAAAAGTGGAATAACTTTACTGTATTTAATTAAATCCGGGAATATCCCTTGATCTACACATAAATTAAATATTAAAGCTAAATAGGGTGCAATTGTCTCAATAATTGATTGACAAACTTTAGTTGACATGCCCCACAGATCTTCGGTCATTTTAATCTTTAGTTGCTTAAAAGCCTTTACAACGACCACAGGGTTTATGTTTAAATTTTAATTCTACAGTTAACGTTCAAAGTTTATTAGTAGTGACAGGTACGAGTGAAATGCTTTTAGCTGTATCCGAAATGTATTATCGCATTAGGTATACACAGAGAATGTTATCAAATAGAATTACTCTATATTTCAACCATGACGGGCTTTCCATAGATTATCTATCTATAGACCATAAGACTGTATATTATGAAAAAGTCTTCTACATTGTCTATTAAGTGACAGCTCACTACCGTCACAGCTGCTAATGACAGCTATTAAGTTTTATAATCTGTGCCAGTGTATAATCTGTGCGCGTTAAGTTTAAACTGACGAAATTTGAATGAGAATGGAATGTTCTTATTTTGAACTTGATGCTTGTATGAGACCTTCTTTAGAAAGATGAAACATGTTAATAGGCATGTAATACTCTCTATGGTGGTATGATCACTAATGTTTATTTCTTTAGGCAATAACACCTACTATTTCAAGCTTGGAGATTGCTTTATACTAAGAATGTTCTAGCAAGAAACAGAATCTAAAAGTCTCAAAATATTGGTCCTTATGCCTTTGCCACCAAGGACCATTAAAGGACCAAATAATAATAATTGTAGGTACTCCCTTTCTTCTCCTAAAATTGTTTGTCCAAAAATCATTATCCATAACACGTTTGCTATAAACTTCAGTAACCATAATAATACAGAAACGAATCGCTCCAACTCCACGCAGTCTTGTCTGCCCTACCTCTAGAGTGTAATGCTATCGCGTAGGCGTGGAGGGACGAGGCGCCCCGCGAGTTGTGGAGCAGGTGGTTGTAAGTGTAACGGTCGCCGCCGCGACCGAGGCTGGCCTACGAAGATGGCCAGCAAGACGAAGCTGCGTTGGTGAGCATTAGACCATCTGCGATGATAAGCTCACGTGGGACCGCCGGAGCCCCGCAGCGCCGGAGCCGTGACAGAAACCATGCCTGCTGCATGTTGCATGCTCGCTTGCATGCTGCATGCATGGTGTATGCTTGTTTATTTATTCTACTAGATACTTCAAACAAAACTACACAACAAGTGAACTACCTCAAAACAAGTCGTTAGAAGAAAAAATATTGCCTGCTGTCATATACATAACTCGCATCTACCGTAACGTCTGAGAGAAGTTCATAGCAAAAGCTTTGTAATACAAATTTGTTTTAAAAAACATTAAATAAATTTAATTTAGGACTTATAACTTTTATTGAAAACGGTTTTAAGTATTTTGTATATTATCGATTGTAATATTTATGACAAACAAATTATGGCTCTTTAGATTAGATTATGGATAAAAATGTAGGGAACACAATAGAGAACCATAATTTTAATGTCTGTATATTTTTGACCAAATAAATTATTATTCTTAAACTTCTAAAGGATATTGAGTGACTCCTTTTTACGTATATAATCATCATGCTTCTGCCCTTATCCTAATTTATTTGGAGTCGGCGGAACATATGTTTTGTCCCCCTTTCCAGCCATATCATCTTTCACACAGTTAATCTATCGTCTCTTTGGTCTTCCCCTACTCGTATAGCCATCCACATTCATACTCAAAACTTTCCTGACGACATTTTCCTCACTCCTCCGATTTTTAGGTAAGATTAAATTAGCATTATGTAGGTACACAAATTCGAGTCAGTATCTCTTTTATTTATTACGTTTTCACGGTTAAACATTTTGGCGGGCGACAGGTAACACGGGTACTTAAGGAAAGACAAGACATTTTCCCCGAATAATAAAAACAAAACACACGGGCGGCGCCGCGCGCCGCGCCGCAGACTAAGACTAAGTTATAGACAAACAGAAGCCGAGTTATTCTGTCAAAATCTCACCGTGAAAACTTAGGTGAAATGAGCTGCCAATTGTGTCAATACTAAGCATCAGAGGGAATGACTTCAATCTCACTTCACCAGTTTTTTGTAGGTTTTTACAAAATAAACCGGCAGAACTATGCTTCGTTTGCTACAACTTTTCCCGCTAAATGGTAATAGACCATCAAAATAGTTTGCTAAATTGCCCATAAAAGTAATATTAAGTAACAGGTTTATTTAAGTTTAGTCTGCTGCGTATTACTTTCACTGATTGATATAACATAACTGAATGTAATGGGAACTTGTGACGGGTTTCGACGCGTTCAAAGATTTAGCACTATACACACATACATTGAAATCTTAAATATGTACATAAATAATTTTTGTACAGACAGCATTTTTATCTTGGAAAACGTTTTCACGCTGATAAAGCTGTGAGCTAGTTTCACAGTTAGAAAATCCACCTGCGCTGCCCAGAGTTTGGATTTGAATCCGGTTAAAGGCAATAGGGTCACCTCCAATTACATATATGGGACCTGAACATCATCATCTACCTCGCCTCCCAGTCTAACCAGATTTAGCTGAATTGCATGGAGCGACTGCCTGTCTGACCTTCACAATCCAGTTTCTGGGTAATACAATACCCCTTGCCAAGACTGGTTGTCAAACTTTCGGACTTCTGACTACCCGAAACGACTGTCAAAGATCTTCGAATTACAGCCAGGACCAACAGCTTAACGTGCTTTCTGAGGCACGGAGATGAGGGGATATGGGTCTTGAACATTCCTGAAGAAATGTCGGTGTCTTATAGACCTCTGCCTATCTCTTTGGAGAAATACAAGCGTGATGTTATGTTAAACTATCGAAAGATCCACTAAGCAGTTTATAAAGACGGAGTCTTTGACCGAATCCTACAATAAGAATAAGACGAAGACAAATAGGAACTGGACAAAAAATATGTTACCGTCCATCATACAGAACAGACATATTTATCGCTTGACATAATAAATAAAAGATGTATTACATAATACAATAATTCGCGCCAAGACTTCGTGTTTCGTCTGTCAGTCATGCGGGTTAGTCGAGTTATATCAATTATATTTATTTACTTTACATCACTATTTTTAGAACCAGTATTTGACTGATTATCTAGAGTATAAAAGACAGAAATATAAGGAAGAGACAATAATGGGCTCCCCATCATCAGCCTTTTCCCAACTATGTTTGGCTCCGCTTCCAGTCTGACCGGTGCAGATGAATATTAGTATTTGACATGGAGCGACTACCTATCTGAGTTCCACAATACAGTAACTGGGTAACACGATACCCCTTGATAACCCTGGTTGTCAGAGTTTTGGGCGTCTGTCTACTCGTAACGACTGTCAAAGATGACAACCGGGACCAACGGATTAACGTGAGATATGTTGGATCTAAAGCAACTAAAGGCTATATACATATTAAGCGCTGGTAGAATTTAGGTTAAGATACAGCATAATGCTTTAGGGAAACAGTTATAACTGTCAGAAAGCGTTTATTTTACAGAAACGTGCCATTAGGACTAAGTAAGGATCTCACAATGAGACTCTATGTAGAGAGCACTTTAAAGAATTAGACATTTTTAACAATACCAAGTTTATATATATTAGTCATCCTAAATCTCTTTGCAAAGTATATTCATGAGTATGAAACACAAGAGGCACATGAGATAAGAGAAAGCACAAGAAAAAAGGAATTTAAACAAAAAAAGGCACCAAATTTTAAGATAGCTAAGCGTTGTTCCAGATACCGGCAGTTCATTTAAAACCAAATTAAGAGCCTTCTTTTTGGAAAATGTTTCATACTCGGTATCACAATATTATGTCAAATGATAAAAATAGTCACCTATAATAATAGCAGCGAACAAGCTATATAATAAATTATCTTATGCTCATCATTAATTAGGACCTTGATGAAGTCATTTCATACCCTCATTTTTTTTTTACATTGAATTTTACATAATATCTGCTATAAATTAGACATTGTATTATGGTACATATTTTAAATAAATTTGACTTTTTAACTAACATTTCACTTCAATTTTAATTAGGCTTTTAAATGTATTGTTTCTTCATGTGATAAATTTATTTAATATGTTCAACACAATGGTAATTGTTAATGAATGAATAAACGAAATGAAATGAAACGTGCTTTCCGAGGCATGGAGGGGTCTCAATATGTAATGTATGGTCACCATACCATGGAGCGACCTCGGCAAACCTTTGATCAACCCATGCGGCTGTTATAACTTAGCTACGAGCCCGTAGTCTTAGGCCAATGCTGTCTCTTCCTTACATTTCTGTCTGCGAATGTTTAAACCTGCAGTCTGTGTGTTTGTCTTGTCTGCCAAGCGTTATATACTGCGGTCGTCAACTGGTGACCGTAGTATGTTGATATTAGCAGACAGCAGTACGCTGCTGCCAATCCTGACATAATAACCTGTAAGCCGCCTTTTGACAACCATGTTTAGGAATACCATATTCGGGGCGTAAGAGTGACACATTGAGCTGTAGAAAAAGACTGTCAGAGGTATGAGTGACTGACATAACGCGCTACAAGGACGAACTCTTTCTAAAATTCGTTGTTCTTAGCTTGTCTATGGTAAGCTAAATGAAGTCTGCTATGAATTTGGTTACGAGTTTGGCGTCATTAGTAGCGTCTATCAGTTCCTGTAACGTACAAACGACAGGACACACAGGACACGATACTGTGTCCCATGACCCATCGTTTGTGGAACAGCTCTATACATTTACATTCCAGGGCGGAGTCATCTACGAATCTCCACCTGAACAGGTTACCCTTGCTTCGGCCAACCAGAGTCAAATGTCTCGATGTGCCATATTTTCGGTCGGGGACTGTAGTTATTTTTATATATTCAAGCTAATTAGTACGGTTTTTAATATGCGTAAATTATAATTAACCAATCGACAGAAATTCGTCATAGTTTTTATCTAAATTATTTTCACAAGCGTGCTCTATGCGGAACGAATTTATTCAATTATTTGCTGTGGTTTATTCAAATTAGTATTTCTCTCATGGTTCTGTGGGCATTTCAAAATGAACTGTTAATTCCTTACAAAAGTCTGTGCCTGGAATTAGGTCAGGTAGATTGGTAATAGGCGCACCAACGCAAGAAACTTGGCATCCTTCTGGTGACTAAGAACCAGAAGAGGCCTAATTCCAGCAGTTGACTCCAAAAGCTACTTGACTCGAAGAACGCCAGTTCTTCGAGTCAAGTAGCTTTTAGCAGTCAAACATTAAAGCCCGAAATGTATAAATAGAATTTAGTGAGCACTTGAGAAATTGTCATAATTTAATTAGGAAGCACCATACACATGATATTACTGTCAAGACACGTTTTGAAAACAACACAGGTCGTAGGTAATTAGAGCAATATTAATTAGGGAGGCACTAATAATAATTAAGGCCCTTGATTATCTTACATACTTATTACTACTTATTTATGTGTTCATCACAGAAAACCGATCGATTAACATAGAAGTGTCGACTACGCAGGATTTACACGCGACTGGCGCAAAACAATAGACGCAGAAAAAATGTAGCAAAAAGTTTGTAAGGTCAAGAGTGAGGTTGTTACGATTTATGGGAGCCTGGTAGTTGATCTCGAGTTATGTTAGGACTACATATGTTTTGTAATCTTCACGTTACGCTATGGGGGTAAGCATAGTTTTGAATGCTATATAAAAAGTTATTAAGGACAAGTATAAGGCTGTTAAATTATTAGGTGAGCCTGATAGTTGCTATCGAAGTTTTGTTCGGATTACATACGTTTTGTAATCTTCACGCTATGCTATTGGGGTAAGCAGGGCTTTCGAATGCTATGTCATGTACCAAAAAACCGCATGCAGCAAATAAAATATAAGCGACAAAAAAGTAGAAGAAAATAATGAAGAGTAAAGTGCTATTATTATTATGTTAACCTAGTAGCTGTTAGATTATATTACCATGTTGTCAGAGAGGTAAGCTGAGCTAGCTAAGTAGGTGTAATAGAGGAAACAAGTCGTAATAAATTGTAAAGTCAAGTGTGAAGTTGTTATTTAATTATGTGAGCCTGGTACTCCGATTACATTATATTTTGTACAGAGCCGAGAAATGCCAAGTTACGTGAGACATTGATAGAGCCCTTATAATTTAAATAGAATGTTAAAAGGAGAGACGTAAGGAAATCTAATGTATGTTATTTTAAGGATCAAAAAGAAAACAAAGGACAGCATCATCTGCCTCGCCTTTTCCCAACTATGTTGGGGTCTGCTTCCAGAATTACCGGATGCAGCTGAATACCAATATTTTACATGAAGCAACTGAAGAAAGCATTAAGACCAAAAGAGGAGACAAGATACGTCGAATACCTATCTTCTTTTATTATTCATCCTGCTCAGCAAATCATGAGCAATATTTAGTAAATTTGTCGTGAAATATGATCACAGGAGGTGGAGGTGTGGAGGTCGGTATTTATCCCACGGGAACATACGAGTACTACCGGAGTAATAGCATGTTATGTCCTAAACCAGTTCATGGTCTACCTGCGTGCCACAAGGCCCACATATCATCGAAATCCATTCATTGTTCAAAATCAAAATATTTTGTTTACTTATGTAACGTCAGAAGATAGGTGCACGGTTCCACTTGCGCTTCCTATGGAGAAGAGCCGGCAAGAAACTCCACGGTTACTCTTTTAAAGTTAATTGTATTTTACAATGTTTTCAAAGGACACTGGTAGTTGGTATGGGAGGACGGTGTGGGCCTGTCGAGTAGGTACTATTTACATACTTAACATAATGGAAAAAACTTTTTACAAAAAAGTCGGTTTTTATAATTTTTTTGTAAAAAGTTTTTATTTTTACTGTGGTACCTACCCCACATAAATTCGAATACCACTACCTGCTATGTAAATAACAGTCACAGGAACTTATCATATCATCCACATACTAAGTGGGAAAAAATACGTACCTATTATTGAAGTTAACTTAAAAACTATCCAAGCAAAGTTAATAAAATTTATATGGGACCACCTTGAGAGCATACCCTTTCAAACGAAAAACAAAAAAAAGTCAAAATCGGTCCACAGTTGACGGAGAAATCGGTGGACATACATAAAGAAACAAACATACGCTACGAACATATAACCTCCTCCTTTTTGGAAGTCGGTTAAAAATGGCCAACAAATCGAAACATCTATAAGTGTAAAAGCGTTAAAACGTAACAGACAGACAGAGTTACTTCTGTATTTACAATATTAATATGGATAACATTTTATTTCGATTTCTTAAACGAGTTCACATAAAACATAATCAAGATAGCAATAAATAGTAAACAATAAACGCTACAGAACGATGAGCGTGTAAGAGCAATAAACTGATGAAATTATGTAAATCTTATGTTTTTACTTTCTGTTTCTAGTCCACGACGTATCCAGCGGTGTTCAGCAGCTGTGAACATCGGCTGAACATGAGTTATAGTGATGTTTGCATGTTCACTAGCTAGTCATTGTGTAGCGTTACACTGGAATCGGTAGACTGTGGAGATTTCTTTGATGAAGGACGATTGTAGGTTTTTATAACAGAACATTTGATAAAGTATTTGGCGTAATAATGGTGGCCCAGTGGAAACGGCCGCGACTTACCCGTAGGTCGTGGGTTGGAACCCAGGCAGACGCTTTACTTTGTGTAAATTATATCATCAGCACCACTGCTCTCAAAACGGCGAAGGAAAACATCGTGAGGAGGCCAGGTGTCCCAGCAGTGGGAACATTTTATAGATTTTTTTTGTTCTAGGACAAGCCATCCGGTGATCTCTCGCGTCCGGCCCTGATTAGGGCCATGGTAGGGAGCGAGAGGAAATGGGAGGCCGTCACCTCCTTCTGCGAAGCAGTAATGCTCGCGAAGGAGGAGGCGGAACGCGTGAGGGAGAGGCAAATTTCGCGCCCTCACGCCCCTAACCGCCGCAGGAGGAGACGCCCTGGGCGTCGGGAATCGCAGGCCGATTTCCGGCCACCGTAGGCGCGGGCTTGCGGACGGTGAGCAATGGGTAGCTCGCCGTCCGATAAGGACCAGGCCCGGGTCGACGGCGCGTTGTGTTCCACGCGCGCCTCAAAGAGATGTCAGCAGAATTGACGGGGTCCGCTAGGGCCGATGCCTGCCGGGGGTGCGAAGAAAACCGAAAGGCAGATCGTGGCCCCCGGCAACAGGGCAACCGAAGGAACACGGGTGGGTTTTAGTCAGTAAGAGTCTGACACGCCCTCCCGCTCCACCCAGAGCGGGAGAAGTTATTTGATGATTTCCCACCCAAAAAAAAAAAAAAAAAGGACAAGCCATCCGACATGTACTAGAACGAAAATTTCGGACACATGTTACATCTACCAACCCGCACTGGCCCTCGTGGTAGGTTACGGCCTACTCCCTCCCACCGAGAGATAGCCTGTGTCCCAGCAGTGGGAACATTATAGGCCTCACAAGCCTGAAGTATTGTTAAATGTAATATCATATTCTCAGTGCATAATGCTATCGACAGACCAAGCACCGCTATTTGACCCACATCACAAAAGTAAGAGCAAAATAACCTATACCTATCTTCACAGTGTCGCTAAATCAATGGTTTAGTCCTATCTCAAAAATGCCCAACGCGCCTAAAGAAGTTTTCACTTCAATTACCTAAAGCCTACCTAAACCATACAAAAAACGTGTTTTTTTTATTTTTATTAAAGTACTATTTATAAAAAAAAATATGCTAAAATATTGTAGGGAACCCTTCGTGTTCGAGTCCGACTCGCACTTGAATTGTCCATCAGATCTGATAGAATTAACGATGTATTCCACCCGCTCGGATGCTCTACTCTTAGAACAAAACAAGTAACAGTAGTGTTAGAACAACTTATTAAAGTCTTTGCACTTGGTACATTACGTGCGGTGAGCCGCCATTCCCCTAACGGCACTTGTCTGACACTTCACCGATCGTCGATACAAAGTTATATCGAGCGCTTTTGTGTACCTCACAACTTATAATGCTGCAAGCGACCCGCTGCTGCTTCGCATGGTTTTTAAAACTTGACAAAACATTTAGATTTCTTTGTTAATGTAATTTTAATTTTGGTACTACATACAAATATACCTTATTATACCTTCTGGATTAAATTATCTAAATAATGGCGAAAATCGCAACAAAATCCGTTGAGAAATTTAAAAGAACAACGCGGTCACAAAAATAGACACGACTTTATAATATGTATAGATACCCGCCTAGACTGCGTCATTGGTCTAGTGGACGCAATCGCTACTGCTGAGCATGAGGACCTGGGTTCGATTCCCAGGTCGGCCAGTATTATTGGGTTTTTCTATCAGTTTATAAGTTGCAGCCCGGAGTCTGGATTTGTGCCCGGTTGATGGCAATAGGTTCGCCCCCTTTTACATGGCACTTAAACATAACTGGCGAAATGTGGCTATGTTTTGGGAATTCAGTACCGGCGCGATGTTGTGTGTAGATACCGATAATGTAAACATAGATTGAGGCGATGAGAAAATATGGATGGATTGTGTGAAACATGTTATGGCTAGAAAAAGTGACTACTGAAACGACGACTGATAGTCACTAGATTTTCAACGCTCTGCTTAGCACCGAGAGTTGAAAATCAGACAGTGCGATTTTTCGACGCGCTGGGATGCACTCTGTTGAATTCTCAACGCTCGGCTTGACACCGAGAGTTGAAAATCTAGTGCAGGAGGACGATGATGTACGAAACATGTTTTTCTTCGAAAAATTAATTTGGTAGCCTCAAGCCTGCATTTCTCATAATTTCTGTTTTCACCCAGAAATCGTATCACACAAAACGACTACACGGCGTCCATAAATCTTAGCAGATCTTTTAAATGGACCATCCAACTTCCATCGGAGAAAAAATTATAGAATAATTGCTATTATTTTAAATCCAACTACCTTTTCGTTGTCCTTCAGTTTTCAATCAGACTCAGTCGGTCGCAACCTTCGCCGCGCGATAGTAAGTACTGCTTCTAAATAATTCATACGCGATCGACCCGCACTCTCTCTAAGTCTAGCACTTTCAGTGACGCAACCAGGGACTTCTTGCTCTCTTATGATCACCTGGTACCTGGGTCATTCATGCTGCCAGGTTATGCAAACTTCGTATAAACGTATGGTTTTTGCATCAGAAATTTCTCAGTAGCTGCCCGCAGTCTGGATTTGTGCCCAGTTGAGCTCGCCTCATTATATGGGACTTAAACATACGAAATCTGGATGTAAGTATATTGCACACCTCTGCCTAACCCTTCGGAGAATTACAGGCGTGATGTTATGTAATTTATGGCACAACAACTTTTATAAAAAACTCGTCTATGTAAAGCGTTGCCTTTGTCACTCATGTCCGTGTGTCGTGACAGTCTCTTTCTATAACTTCGTGTGCTATATAACGCCTGGATACGAAAAGATTCCTTATTAAAAAAAAAATGTTTTTATTTGCTTACCAAATAGTGAGTTGGCCTTATAAATATAAGTCTGAAGTCGATATTTACCTGTAAAAGAGGAAAAGGAATTTAGTACGTAAAGTTAATAGGAAGATTCGATATTAAGGAAGATATGAGAGTGCTAGCCAGCCAGGACTACTAGTGCAGGGCCTCACAGAGCATAATATTGTTATGCTTCAACTTCTCTTCATCTCCTGAAAGTTTTAGTGTGACCAAATATATATAGATAGTGACCAAAGGAATCTCGAACTCGTTTTTGGAACTCACAATCCAATTTTAGTTCGTACCGATACGAGAGAGCAAGAATTCAACTAATAACGTTAGGAATCGAGCATACGACTAGCGGATCATTTTCTAACAAATAACATAACATCACGCCTGTAATACTCGAAGGGTTAGGTAGAGGTTTACAGTGCACCCACATTTCGCCAGTTATGTTCAAGTTGGGACAGATGATGGGAGGCGAGCTTATTTCCATCAATGGGGCCCCAAACCGGACTTCAGCCTGCTAATGAGAAATACCTAATGAAAATATTAATAACTCCTTGCTCGACCTAGGAATCGAACCCAAGACCTCATCCTCACCAGTAGCGCGCACTAGACATACGAGGCAGTCTACATATTACTATTTCCTATAGTAGAGCAAAATTTTGGAATGATACTCAGCCAAGAGAGTCCCGGATAAGAAGAAAGAAAATTGGTTTATATTTTTTTTTTGTAGTTAGTCTAAAAGAAAACCCGCGTAAATCAAACACATCTGACATCCCATAAGAATCTCAGCTACCAGGACAACAGCGTCAACAAGGAGGCCATCGTAAACTTTGACACGCGCGTCCAACTTATCCGACAGATATCCGCCGGATATCACACAGCAACGCGGACTCAGCCGTGACCCATTTAGTAGATGTTATGTACTGTTTACATTTGGTCGTAAATAGGTTTATATAGGACTAGATTTTCTTGGTACAGTCCACCGCACATCAATGGTAACACTTGCACTACGAAAAGCACCTTTACTGCTACGACAGTGCGGGGCCGGGGGACTGTAAAATTTTATTTTTATTTTCTGAATAAAAAAACCTTGTTGTCAATAAGTTTCCTTACCAAAAAACCCGCCGAAGAAACTTTCCCGCATCAAATATGTATTTGAGGGGTTGAGTTTTTTGATTTTGTTTTATGGGTTTGAGGTTTTCCTACCTGGGAAATTATCATCAGTCAAGTTTGGGAAATCTAACAGACTATCTCAAAGTATATCTGTTCTTATCAGATACAGCAAAATTTTAGTAGAAAATTTAGTATTTGAGTGACCTTGGGTATGGTTTGTACGAGTTTATAATTTTTTTTTGTTTTTTTTTTTCAAAATTATGTGGTTATTATATGGATTCAATTTATAATAAATTTAATTATTATTATTTTTTGTTAAAGCGGCAAAAGAAATGCAGAATCTGTGAAATCTACCTGTTACGGTTCCCGAGATACAGCTCCCTGACAAACAAACAGCGGAGGCTTAGTAATAAGGTTCCGTTTGGCACTTTTCGGGTACGGAACACTAATAATCAATTACGGTAGGTAACGTACTAGAAACCGAGCAAACTTTGAAGTTAAGTCAAAACAAAATACCAATATTATTTACGATGTAGCGATAATAGATAAATAATGGCAAGCTTAGGCATAGATAAATAAGGGCTTAAGAATATGCATTTTTGGTAATTGTTAAACAGTGCCCAATTCTTGAAAGCTTAAATTGAAGTCAACAGTAACAGTCGAAGTCAGCAGTCGAAGTCTGTCTCGGCATCGCGATGTAAGAGCAGCCGTGACCTATTTATAACTGAGACGGCCTGTCACACCGACGCGTACCGACGAACATTATATGAATTAATTTTCTTCATGAATAATTTATGAAATGATTCTGTAACAGCAGTACTAAAAATATACTCGGTTATAAACTTATAAATTACTAGGTTTTACAGCTAATAACCAAAATAGAATGAAGTACGCGGATTGAAAAAATTGTCGTCGGACGCCTGGCAGATGTGAAACATCGAAACTTTTTATATAAAAAATCTGCATGAGAGAATGGTGTATATTATAGGAAATAAATATGGCATAATATAAATCTAAATATTCAGTTTTTTTAAAGAAAAAATATAATGTTTATTGAAAAAATGGTACATATTAATTTAATGCAAAAAAATAAAAACTATTTCCTGCACAAAAACGACACTTAAAACTTCGAAACGAGATCCAGTGTGCGTCGCCACGCCAACCCGGTCTCACCCGCCGCAATAGATGTTTCACATCAAAAACGAAAGGGAAGGAGCAAGCGTGGTGACCAATGCTCGTTCGTCCTCCGTATGGGAAAAGGTATATTTGTCCTTCAGGGGGCAATTTACAGTTACATACATGCATCACTAGTTTCTGGCAACTTTGTATGTTTATTCATGCTCCTCGCAAAGTGAGAGGGAAAATCACTACATATTATTTAAAAAAACAAAGTCCCCCCGCCGCGCCGCGTCTGTTTGTCTGAACGCAATAAACTCAAAAAATCCTGAGCGGATTTTCTTACGGTTTTCACCAATAGACGGAGTGATTCATGAGGAAGATTTAAGAGTATAATTCATTAAGGTTTTGTGTAAATTGGCTGAAATATGAGGATGTAAAACACTCCAAGTAGGATGAACATCAGTAAATTTTGGACCTTACCCACATGCAATAGGCTCATTCGAATCTACGACACAAAAAAAAAATGCCATAAATGCTCTGCTACCCGTGTGGAGCCGGGGCGGGTTGCTAGTCATTATTAATATCACTGGTCAACGCAAGAATCTAGTGAAAGCTAAGACAGATAAGCAAATTATCTTGATTTTGCACACGAGGTTGTCGACATGCGGGATGTGGACTCGACAGTCATTGCTTCGATAGTATTACTATGGCCAGTGCCCACTATAGCCAAGAATTTCGGTCAACATCTTAAGAGGCTCTCAATGAGCAGCTAAAGCGCATGATGGCCATGCGCTCTAGCTGCTCATTGAAGCAGCAGAAACAGCAGCAGCTATAGATTATGACCGATGTAGCAGCGAAGCAGTGACATAGGTCAAAATCTATAGCGACTAAGAAAATTAATGATGTATCATCAAAAAACAGAACATAATAAAAATTCATTAATAATAAATACTTCGGCGTAAAAGTCGCCTGCTCTTAGTCGTTGCCGACTAAAAGATGATCCGATGACCATCGCGGTTTGTGTCGCGTTACACTTCAGAAACTACGCGTCGTTAACTAAGAATTAAATTATGTATTAATAAACAGTCATAATGTTACATCATCACCCTTTAGTTATTTCAGTAGAGTAAGACATCTTCTCGTGTCGAGAAGGAGCAGTGATCACTACGCTTGCTCACTACATTTCGACGATTTCAGACTTTTAATCACAATTCTAAAAAAATTTAAGGAAATTGCCAATCCTTTATATGTTTTGAAAAATTCGTTTGCTCAACAACGTAAATAACCCAATGAATGTTGTTCCATCGTCAAAATCAAAGGCATTATCATTGTAAGTTTAGCGTATAGCCTCTTGAGGAAACCTGCGAGGTAATTGCGTAACAGGGCAATTACCCCGTAGGTTTCCTCGAGAGGTTTACCTTCATCGCTGCACCGACAAATCAAATCAAATGGGACAATAAGAAGGAAGAAAGTAAATCATAATCGAAATTTGCTCTCAATTTTGACAGATCAACACAATCTATTGCGCCGAATTCACGATGACTAACTCAACGCAATGGATATTGGCCATCTGTCAAAATGGAACATTTCAGTGTATTACGCAATTATGTTGCTACTGTTTAAGATTTTTCAATTAATACATTGGTTAATACCGCTTGTCAGCCATCTGAATTCTTATGTAACGTAACGTTCACAAGTAAATAAATGTTTTCAGTGTAAAATTCCATCAAGCGTAGTTCATTAAGGAGTTCATATTAATAAAAACGCCGGCACAGTTTACATTACGTGCTACACAAACAATCGCTCGTCGTGTTTACACAGCGAGCGATCAATGTAAACAAAATACTATTGATCGACGATTTTTCTTGGAGTTTTAAAAGCGAATGCGTTGTGTACATTTACGAGATAGATAGGTACAGAAGGCTGGCTCTATACAATGAGCGAAAACGCAAGCACACATAAACTCGCTTCACGCACAGCGAGTGCAAGCGCACTCGCGCCTGGCATTTGGTTGAGATCGCCGCTCTTACGCCTCTGTGTGCGTGCGCCTGTTTTCGCTCGTTATATTGAGCTGGCCTTCTGTACATGTCTATTCTGTGGTACATTGTAGGTTGTTAGTGCTTGAGTGCTTGTTATATCGCTTATTAGCGCTGATTGATGGTGGTTTCGCTTATCAATCATTTAATAAGCGATGGATGATGGATATGCCACTTTTGAACATTTAAATTAGGAACATCATATGTGTCTGTCTACTCTTTTAACAATATGTTTGTCGGTGGAAAATGACTGAAATGTGATTTTATATGAATGCTGAGTCCACTGCACCAGCCGATGTATTCTGGAAAAATCTCACCGTGAAAACTTGGTGAAGTGAGCTTGAAGTGAGCTGTCAAAAGTGTCAATCCAGTGGAATGACAGCTAACTTCACCTAAGTTTTCACGGTGAGTTTTTTTTTTTTCTTTTTCAGAATATAGCAGCTGAATTCTAATCTTCATTCAACTCTTTCTAGTAATTTAGTAAGACACTCCACTCCAATTACTTCCTAAATTAAGTAAATCACTAGAAGCAGCTTTCTTGCAAGTAAAAGACACAAACATTTACTGGAAGCAAAAGTAAAATTTGAGTACTTCCCCAAAGTAAATCCTTCTCAGAGGAAACTCAACTATTAATCTTATTAGTTTCAGTTCAGACTTATTCCAACATCAAAGCATTTCCTAGAGCTCTGCCCACCCCCTCACCCCTTTTATAAACAGTTCCTAGTTATCATAATTCTCATTAAAGTTACCGAGAATTGCGGACTCGGTTACCTCTTCACAACCTCTCACGCCCTGGTACAAGTTTGATTAGATTTTTACTTCGCGAGATGGTTCAAATGGTAACCCAGTGAAAAGCCACAAATGTGGAAGGTCAGACAAATAGTTTATATAAAGTTGTTAATTAGCTGTCAGTCTGTCACCAATCAACATTATTGCCCATGTCATCCAAGAAAATCCATTTTGTACAATTTATTATTAACTGTCTGCAATTAACAGGCATGTCTGATTTTTTGTATCCTTTATACTTTTAACTATTATTAATGTATACATAATAGCGGCCGTTCAACGTCCAATGCCCTTGATTCTCCTCAACCCCAATATTGGGCTCCCCTTAAAGTCTCGTCTCGGCTATTTGCTTTCAAGGCACCTGTTTTTACATTTTGTATGTTTGCATTGCATACATTTTGTATTTGATCCTAAATTTGAAAGAGACCTATCTTTTTTACTGTGCGAAAAACAACGTTATAAATCAAGGTTATTATGAGTCAGTACCCACATAAATAAAATTAAAATAAAATAAAATTTTCTAATATCAAAATATTTCCTTTTCTTTATAAATTCATATCAAACAAAGTGCTATCGTATCCGACCTGCCGCCACACGCATATCACAGCAATAATCATTGTACATCTCGCATTACGTTACGAGCAGTTCCGACGCATGCCTTCGACACTAGCGCCACCGATCTGACGTCAAACACATCTGTTCTCCTATACACAACAAACCGGAACTATCCCATTGTCTCCCCTCTCACTCACACAAGCGAAAGGAACAGGAATTTCATGTCAAGAATGAAAGAGACGAAGATACCTGTTGGGCGTCCCCCAGGGAACGATTCTTGGGACACTTTATTCTCGTTTTATACATTGTAAAAGTTTGAAAGGGTTGTTTTGGTAAAGCATTTGTTTCGCCGAGTTGTTACTTTTTTCTTATTGTCTTTGAGATTGGAGTCCTCGTTCTGGGCTAATTAATTTTCGGGAACAAAGGAGTTTTTTGAGTAATTGCGAGAGGTTGTTTGTAGGTCATGCTTTTTGAGATACCACTTAATTATTCTGTTTTGAGATGAAAATTTGGGTCATTTTAGTGAGCGAGTTTATTTCTAAGTTTCTAAAAAATAAAATTTCTCACGTTATCATATTTCTGTATTTTTCCTAACTAACATAAATGTTTCGTTTTTGTGTTGGGGTCGATGCAAGGCTGTGTAAGCAGATAAAATGTTTTTGAGACTTTCTGTCAAAAAGATTTATAAGCAAGCACCCTAATACCTTTTAGGATGATCCTTCAATTATCGTGGACATGTTGTCAACCAAAGAATACACTGATTGAGTAAGAAAGAACATTCCTTAGCCTTTCAATACATGTTTACGATTAACGACTGACGACATTCGCGTGACTCGACATACGAGTCCAAGATGGTAAATAAATAATTAACGTATGACACGCATGAGATTCCACTGGGTTTAATAAAAAAATTCAACAGTGGCAGTAAAAGAGTTTTTCCGGAAGAACTAAACCCTTCTATTATCCATTTTTTTGCCGAAACCGCATTGCTCCGCTTTGAAGACTGGTACTGCGAAATGGATGGGCTGACGACGTTATCAACGCGGGTAGAACCTGGGTGAGGCTGGCACAGGAGCGTGGGGATTGGCACATGAAGAGAGAGGCCTGTGCTCAGCAGTGGGTGAAGTCGGGATGTGGATGATGACTGCGAAATCAAAGGCACTTTAGACGTCTTAATTGTGTCTAAGATTGGCATGACAAAAAAGGTTTTTTTTTGGGTTTTTATTTATCTGAAACTGTTTATATCATTATTGTTAATAGCTTAGTCACTTCTACAATTTAGTGCTGCTTAGATTTACATCATTCACCATCGTTTTTCTATGCTAAATAAGCCCTAATTCCACAAGCACATTTTATTTCAAAAATTGTCTTGCTCAATGAAAACAATCACAATTTGTAGCTATAAATCTTCTAGTGAAATCAAAACCTTTTTCTGATACGTTCCAAATTGGCCATGATGACTATAAATTAACATAAATAACATCTCATTGTACCAGGGCCGCAGACAGTGCAGGATCTGCCCAGTGAACAGGGAACTCGACACCTGCGCGGTTGCCGCTCCAGGCAGCATGCACGCAGCGGCAACGTCGCACAGGTGAGGGGCGCGCGCCCCGCCTGACGTTTCATTGCAACGGTACTTGAATGGAAGGGTTGGTCATTTTTAATTACACAATAATTTATTTTTGGTACGCTTTTTGCATGCATATTTTGAATTTTGTCAAGCTGATTTTTATTAGCTATACAATTTGATTTTAATATTTTTTTAACCAATTTGTATTGCAGACCGAAGCATAATAAACCAGATTGTATGAATGACTAGAAAGAGGGTGAATACTGAGTCGTCCTCTAATAGAGCTATGTGTAGGTATGGACGTGGAAGAAATGGTGTGCCGTCTACAAATAAATTGGTATAAGTTCAGGGGATAATGATGTTGTTACTAAAGTGCTTCATAATGATTTCATAAAGATTTTGTACCTTGTATCAACTCGACATTGCACAACATTCCCCCTTTGTAAACTTCTTGTACCTAATGTTTTTACTAAACTCTGTAAAACTTGGGTTTATGAATATTCATATTTTTTAAGGTCGATTTCCTAAATTAATTCGTAATTACAAAGTTTGATCGACTTAGGTGTTTCTACTCTACTGGGTATGAATTATATTCTCTATAGCTAGAAATAGGTCACTAGTTTATAAAAAAATATTTATACCAGTCATACGCCAACTAACGTAAGATTCAAACTAACTTCTTTTTTCGGACGCCCTCTTACCGCCTCTTTCAAATTGATAAATAGTATTCGAAAAAAATAATATAGAAATTATATAATCAAAATAGATTTTGATAAATGACGAACATAAGTTATTATAAACTTATAAATACACATTTGTACGCGTCGGGATTCGACCTCGAGACATCGCAGTATCAAATTACTAACCACTGAGCTACTCATGGCTATGTAAATTATAATATTTATTAATTGAAGATATACGTTTATGAAAACTAAAGAACTTAAATCCTATACTATTAAATGAGCATTTATATATTTATTTGTGAACACGTTTCCAAAAATGGCTCTAACGATTTCGATGAAATTTGGAACATAGGGGTTTAGGAGGGCGAAAAATCAATCTAGGTAGGTCTCTTATCTGGGAAAATTCGTTTTCTCTATTTTCACCCGAGCAGAGCTCGGTCGCCCAGGTTTTATAGAGGAGTTTAATTAAATAGAGGACTTTGGAAGGCAAAGACATGTTGTGACGACCCCAAACGAATTGGGATAAGAACAGGAAACCAAACAAGCGACGGATGGACCGTGTGAACTGTGAAAGATGATATGGCTAGGCAGGTAGTAAGCAGGGAGTGACGGCTGATACAGATGTATGTAAGGAGAAGATATTTGTAAGTTGCGCTGACCAAAAATAGATTCGTATAAGAGCAGAACAAAGAAAATGATGGTAGATGAGAATCGCTTAAGAAAACTTGATATGAAATTACAACATAATGAAGTATTTTTTCTGGTACCGAACTAACTTCAGATCAGTCGAAGTAATATTTGTAAGTATGGAATGTGCTGACTCAGGCGAGTGAAGTTACTACGTTCCCAGTCAAGGCTATTTGAATTTGAAGATAATTATGACTAAGAAGTAGAATGACGGCTGATAGAAATATTGTAAAGAAATTAACTACGGCAACCTAAGGTAATGAAATAGGTAACGACTAATAAAGAAGAGAAAAGGTAGATATTGATTAATTATAAAATTCATTCAAGGAACATTAGGAATGAAGACGAACTCGACCTTATTACAAAACAAGGTTTTTCTTTAGACCCAGGTTTAAACCATCGAGCCAGACAAAGTTAAAGTAATTCTAAACACCAAAACAAATGTAAAACCCGAGCTTAAGTTGTCAATTTCGTAATAAGAACTATTCGTAGTACAAGGTTCGAAATACGAAAACTTTCTCGAAGATTTCAGCTTGGATCAAAGTTAGAACACGTTTTGCAATGAGACGATAACCGACTTTTAATGATTTTATACTGAAGGTGACGTCTAAATGAGTAGAGGTGATGGAGTAGAATGATATGGAAAAAATATATGTTAAATTAGAGAATTTTGAAAACCTTCACCATTTTAAAGATAATTTAATTATTGATCTTTTAGTATACGAGTTTTATTAAAATACCTTTTGTTTTATGTATAATAAATTAATAAGGCGTTTAAAGGCTCTTTCAAACAGGCGCGACACGCGACGCGACACAAAGACACCGCTCGTCGCGCGACGAGCGGTGTCTTTGTGTCGCGTCGCGTGTCGCGCCTGTTTGAAAGACCCTTAATTTGGGACAGCGCTCCTTGATGGGCGAGTCCTATTACTGGCTGGACGTACGACGCATTGCTTGAGCTCAGTACAGAACACGCAAGCTAGCCACTCAAGCTAACCACTCAAGGTCACTGTCATATATTATCTGCGTCTTAATAAATAGGACGAAATAAATGTCATGTTATGAGATCTTATATATATAAAAATGAATCCCTATTTGCCTTGGTCACGGTATCACGCGTGAACAGCTTTTCTGTTGTGTTCGTTATACTCAGGACAAGGTTTTAGGTAGGTGTAGGTAGTGTAGGTAGGCATGTAAGTAGGTAGGTAGGTATGTAAGTAGGTAGGTACGTGTAGGTCGGGAAGGTAGGTAGGGTAGGTAGGGCAGGTAGGTAAAGTAGGTAGGTAGGCTACCTAGGTAGGGTAGGTAGGTAGGGTGGTAGGTAGGGTAGGGTAGGTAGATAGGTAGATAGGTAAGTGTGCCGAAGATAAGTTTTTAGTGCTAACCGAGCGAAGCTGGGACTGACAGCTAGTTGATTAATAAAAAGAAGACAGAGACGCTACAGACATACCATATTAGGAAAACATAAAACATACACCGGGAAGCACAATTCAAGCATGGTTGTTCACACACATATAATTTTATATGCTATATGTTTACCTTGACCCCTCAGACCAAATAATAAACCAAGACATATAGCGCTGCGAACAATACATTGAAGCACACCAAAACTACTCCTCCGCTCTGTGCACACACGCTCACACGCACACGTGTACAATCTAACTACACCTCACTAAGTGCACACATGTTTACGAATCGGGCCTCACGTCACTGTTGACAGCGCTATGTCTTGGTATTTTATTGGTCTGAGCTTGAATCGAATAGAATCGGCCATATTATTATTATTATGCTCATAAAATTAAAAGAAAGTCAATCTGTTCTCATTATGACACTGCTTGTATATGCAAACTATGAAACTAGGTATCGAATAATTTCCAAGAATCGATTACAATCGCTTAGCAATCGATTGTCAGGTAATTGCGACTCGCTTAAGTTTTTCATTGAGTTTTGTGTTCGAGTTCAAACTGCACGTGTAATTATAGTTGAGGAAGTTGGTTTTAGTTAAAGGACATGATTTTAAGCGATAAGGGACACTTGACTTGATGGCATTCCTTTCTAAAACCCTTAGCTAAAAGGAGAAAGAGGTGGGTTTGAGAGACCTGTCGCTTGTATTATTTTAAAGATTTGTGTTGTGCGTCAAATAGTTATACCCCATACTCGGTTAGTTTTAGATATTAATCATTATCCACCTTTCCTTATCCCAATTTATTTGTGTTCGGAGCAATACGTCTCTTGGTTCCACATATCTCTATCAGCCGTCATCTCAGTGTTCATTGTTTCCTAACTACATTATCTACTAGCGGACGTCACGCGGTTTCACCCGCCTAGTTCCCGTTCCCGTGGGAGTACGAGGATGAAATATAGTCTATGTTACTTGCTAATAATGTAGCTATCCATGGCTGAAAGAATTTATCAAATCGGTCCAGTAGTTTTTAAGTTTATTCGTTACATACAAAAATACAAATGTTTCCTCTTTATAATATTAGATATAGAAAACAATCTATCAATATATCCTACGCTCTGCTTTTTTAGGGTTCCGTACCCAAAGAGTAAAACGGGACCCTATTACTAAGACTCCGCTGTCCGTCCGTCTGTCTGTCTGTCCGTCTGTCACCAGGCTGTATCTCATGAACCGTGATAGTAAGACAGTTAAAATTTTCACAGATGATGTATTTCTGTTGCCGCTATAACAAAAATAAATATTTAAGGGTCGTTTTTATAGATAATGGCACGGAACCCTTTCTGCGCGAGTCCGTCTCGCACTTGGCCGGTTTTAATTTGTTGTAGCTATCCACATTCATCGTTAACGCTTATCTTGTCACAGGCTCCTCATTGCTCTGCATCACTAGTCCGAACCACAATTGATAATACCTTGGCTTTTCTATCATTATCATACTTTCAAATTTATGGCTACGGATAGGAAATACCGGGTTCAGAACTATTCTTATTTTCATATGATATGGTTATCAAATAAATCTTGATCTTCTTGTATTGTTTCTGACTGTCAACAACTATCTGTGTTTTTCAGTTCAATGAAGTCGTTGCCATCTTTGTTCGTTATTGTACAATCAAATGTAGTCTCAATTACAAGTTGAATTCAGAATCTAATAGAATCTTTACAGACCGATAATTAAAACAGAGCAGTACAATAGAGTGGACTTTCTATCGATATTAAAGAGATTATTCATTGCTGTTATAGAAAAAGTGTAGGTATTGTTATGATCGCGTGGTGTTGGTGGTGTGAGCGAAGAAGCGCAACTGTGTCAGGAAAATTGGTCATTTGTCTCATTTGCAAAGACAACTGGAAAATGTGTGACCCAGAGTTTGATTTCCAGGATAGATAAATTGATTTTTGTCATTATTTGTACGGAAATTATAAGTAGCATTGTATGATTATGCATTAGAAAATTTGCTCCATTGGCAACGAGTATCTCTGACCTAAGCTTGGCCCTTCTATCCTATGAAGTCATCATTCTATGTAACGCAAGTGACCTTTCTGCCGATCCCTTTTTGCAGAACCTGCAGTACATTCATCATTATCTCTTACCCGTATACCAATTTATTTGTGGTCGTGGTCGGTGTAGCATTTCTTCTTCTATACTTCGCTATTAGTCGTCGTGTCAGTAGTCATCCCCTTTATAGTCATTTCATCTTTCACAAAGTTCATCCTTCGTCTCTACTCTTATAGCCATCACTTTCAAAACTTCCCTCACGACATGTTCCTCATTCCTCCGCATCACATGCCCGTACCATAACAACCGATTTCCACACAACTTTTCAGTCACCACAGTTTTCAGGTACCACTTTCAGACTTCCTCTTTTATACTAATATCTACCTACTTGCCTCTTATATACCTGCAGTACATTCATGATTGTTAAAAAACAACAAAAGTAAAGTGATCTCGTTTCGTGCTTGACCAACGTTTTTTTTTTCCTTTTACATCAAAACGAATTTGCGAAATCGATATTACTTTCTAAACCTACACCACACTGCTCTTGTAATAATGAGATTACATTCAACCTGCTTGCGGTTCTGTACGCCTGGTACTCAAATACAAAATAGTATTGAGTTTTTGCTTTTAATATCACGCTTAAAACTATAATGGGGTAGATAGAGTTACATCATGACTTTTATCTTTTACATAGATTATTTGCTATTTTGTGGATGTGAGAATGTGGTTGGCCTTGGAGACTCATAGATACTTCGATTTGTTGAACATTTTTTTATTTTGTTAAGTAACTGGTACTTTTTGGCAGTGAGGAGTGCGTGGCCTACACTGTCCTTCCATACCTATTAGCACTGTAATTTAAAAACAAAGCCAATTATTTCTTTAAGAGTAATCGTGGAGTTTCTTGCCGGCTCTTCGCCATAGGAAACGACCAGTTGGAACCGTACACCTAGCTTCTGATGGTTATAAAGTATAATAAGTGCCCACGTAGGTTTATGTGAAATAAAATCTTTAGAATTAGAATTTCACTATTAAAAGCTTATTGATTCGACAGTTACCTTTTAGTATTTAGTAAGTAGGAAGTTCTAGCGAAATTAAATATTTTGAAACGAAATGTGTCAAGATATCGAACCATCCAAACCACTTGAATAGATACTCTTACTGAAATATCCAGTGACCAACCAAAAATTGGTATTAATTAGTCAGACTAACTTTGATAGTTTCAGTCCAAAGCTACTGAATATCAAAGTGTGTTTACTTCACACGCCACCTGCCGCCTGACCCCTGCGACCCCACTAGCCAACTAATTCGATTTGCTTCCAAAAGCAGCACATTTTCAACTCAGACTCGTTGCATAAAAGATTGGACAAAGCGAAACTCCGACGAAAAAAGATTAGTTTTATCTTTTCTAAATATAAGTAGGATCGATATGGATTGCTTTTGCCTACAATTTTTAAATATTGGGTAACTTTAAAGTGAAGTAGATCAATGTCCGTTGTTTGGTCTAGTGTCCACTAGCGCTAACTACTGAGCATGCGGTCCTGAGCATCCCCAGGTCGGGCAAAGTGTTTTTGTGAGCAGCCCGTAGTCGGGATTTGTGCCTGATGGATAACAATAGGCTCGCTCCCTATTACATGGGAATGGGATTTAAAGATAGCTAGCAAAATGTGGGTGATATTAATACATTTGAAAGGAAGAAAAAAGAAAATAAATTTATTTGACCCAGATTATGGCACGCAATAAAGGAACTAAAAAAAAAAAAAAACATAGATATAATAACAGCAACAGGACGGACGGACGGGCAAGCGGACATTGTCTCCCTACCCTTTCTGGGATTACAGACGGTATAACCAAATTGTCAAACTTTGTGGTTTCTGAGTTTTGAGTACCCGGAAACTGACAAAGATATTGGTATGATAAACTTGGTCCCTGACCACGTTTCACACGTTCTAACTCAAGGTTTGCCAACGGGAGCTGGAGCGAAGGTTATTGTTTGTTCAACTCGTCCCCGAATACTAACACACCACGATACGACTCAGAACAGGAATGGCCGGCTAGGATTTGGGAGGAACTTTTCCCAACAGTGAGACCAAAGAGGTAAAAAACATTAAGTCCCGCAACTTGCACCACAAATCACTAAATGCCTTTAGTTCTAAACATATTTAAAAGATCATTTTGCCTCTGTCATCTTCAAACGATTGGCAGAAATAAACCGATTTTTTAAACATGTTAACCGTATGTAGTGATTAGTGGTCCAAGCGGGCCTAACAAAAAAACTCGATAAAAGAAAAAACGGTCATCCGTCCCCATACTGACTGCGGGAGAACGCAGCTAGACCTAACAGACCGAACCATCCGCGTGGCTCTTATTCATCCATAAGTTTTGATGAAACTCATTAAAAACTCGATTTCACAGCCAGCATGTCACACGAATGAATCATAATTCCCACCTGGCGGTAGATCAAGCCACCTGTCGGGAGGATTCAGTTAGCTGTACTTAGCATGATTGATTTGATTACGAATTAGCATCTGTACGTGAGGATTCATTTATTTCTTTGGCATCTCAATTTGTTGCAGTAACCAGTTACTTATAGCAATACGCCTTTATATCTCAAAAAGAAAGGCACAGGTGTACCTAAGTTCTTCTAACATAACAGACAATTGCGCTACTGAGGAGTTTGTTGCGCCACTTCTTCCCAGCTAAAGTACTAGTAAGTGGTGAAGGGCGGCCTTTCGAGGGACTGTCTGATGTTATGCTGATTCTCAGCCTATGTGAATAAATAATTGAGGATTTTTTTGATGTTGTATTGTAATCCACATTTCACTAGGTATATTTTTAAGTCCTATATCAAAGGTTTGGGGGTGAGCCTTTTGCTATAAATTGGGCAAAAATCAAACCTTCGTACTGCTGTATGATACCCGCTGCTTTGTATGACTTAGGGCACTTTGACTTTACTTCGCTATGAAAAGTAAGCGTCTCACACCACACGAATCAGAACTTGATGTGTACATAATTATGTACTTATCTAATGTTCATATTTGTATGAAACGCTTGATCATATTCGCTTATTCGAATATAAACAGTATATTGTTTATTTGAATCTCGCTCCTAGTGTGGTGATCAATCTTGGGTCGATCCTTAGGCTTCACACTCACGTTTGTGACCTCTAGACCAATAAGACAGTCTGTTATAGTAATTGGTAGTATGTGTGCTTTGAAAGTCTCCCAATCCATACTTAATACATATTTTTAACTGTCTACCTTGTCAATACTTTCATGGAAATTGGCACACAGATACACCATGACTGGGTTACAAGGTTAGGACATTGGATTACTTTTTATTCCATTATTACGTTCCCGTGGGATAATTGCCGACCTCAACGCAGGCGAAGTCGCGGGCAGAAGCTAGTTAGACTATAAAGATGAATCGATTCTCAGATGACCAACGTTTTTCGTAAAAATGAAAACTCAGTTCACCGTGTATATTTTCTTTGTCTCTCCCAACAGTAAAAATAATATTTCCACCGATACTTTGGAACATTTTTGACAAAAAATTCATTATATTGTCCCTTTTGTGTCAGCACAAAGCTGTGTACTGGGAAACACAGTATTTTGGCAACCTTCGCGGAAACAGTTACCTCTGCGTGAGGAGGATGCTAATGCATGCATTTTGACGCATCGTGAAGGATCCATTGTTTGGTTGACAGCTTAAGTTATTTCCCTAATCTGACCTTACATTGGCTGACCTTGATTCTGATTTAGCAATGAGTTTTCTAATCTGTATATTCACAAAGTTAACAAGCACTGCTACTGCGGCCTATTGAACCTTTGACATCCAAGGAATGAAGTACCGATGCTGACTTAAGTGACAAAATTGAAAAGTTATGAGCACAAGCCAAGCGCCCGTCCGATGGGCTCTCCCATCGAAAAAAACTACGATCTTCAGTACGAACTTTCATCCCCTATGTCCGCCTTCCCTTTCGGAGACGAATTTTCAAAAATCTTTATTTAGTGCTCACTTTCGTTATATGCTTAGAGAATCCTTGTGTTGATTTCATGCTTCTAGACAGCGGTTTTTGGGCAGCGCCTAGACATCCATTGAGTGAATGAATTTCAGATAGTTCACTCATGCTACTTGGCGGCAAAAACAGGTATGGTGGAAGTACGTACTTCCCTGAACGGTTTACTAGAGTAAGGATAGCATAGCACAGCTACTTCTTTGTCATGTTTGTGTTCGGAAACATTACTTTGTTTTTATGCAACCAATTCTGACAAAAAATAATTTCTCAAAAAGTACTGAGCCAACATGAATGAAAGAGCTTTCCCCGTCATTCCCTTCGCCATTGTAGCCATCTGTCAGTCATTGGACCGAATCACATTATTCTGCCAAAATACAGCTTAATTTTAGCGAAACCATTAATTACAATGTACCACAAGGCGTTGTATGAAAAACTGTGTATAGCGAGCTCAGCAGATGTTCTGTTTGACAATGAATTGGCACCGGATCGCGGTTTACAGGAATTGTTATTATTTATACCTTCATCAAAGTCTGTGAGCCTGGTACCGTTACATCATCATGTACTTAAATATCATCCTGTCCAATGCTGAACTTAGGAACGTCCTAATAACAGTTTCTCTCAGCTTGGCTCACGGATCGGTGATTGCCATTTGTTGTTATTTTAACATCATCATGTTCTGATGTCTTTCACAGGAACTACCGAGGGCCTAGATACGCTGCAATCACGTTTGAAGCATTTTATATTTCTACAGTGACTTTCAATAGGACTGACTGACATAAGCTTTTCGGTAGCATATATGAATCCAATACATTTTTGACGTTTTCCACCATCGTTTGTCTAGGTTATCTGGTTTTGAAGAGTTCTTCAGAATGATTACTGTTCGGAGTATTAAGCTTTAGGGATTATTAAATTATGTTAAGAGGCTACTAGTGCAGTCTAATAAGATGCCCCTGACAGAACACTTGCACTGTTTACGACTAAACTTATAAACATTTATATGTCACGTAAATGTAAACAACACTGATTAGGTTGCTATAAATATCAAGCTGAAGTTTACCATCATATGAATGGTTCTACAGCTGTAACATTCTTACAACTCTGTCTCTTCTAACGTATTTACTATGTTATACGTATTTACTAGTTTGGTCGTTGTCCAACACCCTAGTCCAGTGGTGTGCTCCTTTCATCCGACCTCCGGTCTCCACAGTTTTATATCTAGCTATATTAAACTAACGCCGGGAAGGGACGACCAATAATGGCGATGTTTTTCAGAAAGATCAGGTGCGTAGTACTCGCATCCGGTGTGCGTGTTTGACCAGAGGCATGAAGGATCGTAGCAGGTTTCTGCCCCCATGGGAGCAAGACGTGAGTTTATGTATGTAAACGTACGTACACTGAATCAGCTGCTGTTGAGTGTTGACTATTATTACGGCCTCATAATAGTCACTTGTACAGTCTGTAATCAATGCGATGTGTGTGTGTATGGGTGCAGAACACACACACGTGCAGACTATATGTGGACAGTATTCTGTGTTTAGAGTTTTAGACACAATAGGAGAACTTCAGAAGTCTTGCTTTTCATTGACAACTAACAAATTATTAATAACGCTTTATTGTACTCCATATAAAACAATTGTTGGACAGACGGACTTGACTAAACTATAACAGAGTTCTTTGATTTACGGAACCCTAAAATGAAAACCGGCCAAGTCCGAGTCGGACTCGCACACGAAGGGTTCCGTACCACCATACATTATTTAGCAAATAAATGAAAATACTAAACGAAGAACATTATAATTTTTCAACAAATAAAGGACGAACATTATTATTTTTTAAATCGCACAGATATATTTTTTTTCATAATGATACTATGAATTACAAAGTTATTTTTTTAGTTGCAGAAAATTACCCATATTTAAATAAAATACCTTATGAATCGGCATTTTTAGTATTTGTTGATGATATGGTACATGATATACAGAAGTTTCAAATTCCTAACTCGTTTAGTTGTTGAAATAGAGCTCGTACAAAAATGGTCTAAAACTGACAACTTTTACGATCCCCTATTTCATCTAAAAAATCTACTCGATGGTGCCGATTCTCTTGTATACCGAACTATAATAACTAAACTATCACTAAAATTTCTTACTTTTATTGGCTATGAGAATTTTAAAGCTATTCTGCAAAATAAATTCTATAATTTAAAAATAATTTTGACACAACCAAATCGAATTTGACAATCGCAACTCCATGTGGTAGGTACTTGTTTGCCACCCTATGATTTTTTTAGAGCCAGCCGGGGAAGTGCGGGGGGCAGCCTCGACGTGTTTTTTTAAGGAATTTTTCATCTTGTTGAGATTTAGGGGTTTATGGTTTTTATAAAGGGGGTCGAAATTTTCATTATTTTTCCGATGGGACACAACATTTTCGAGATAAAAGCAAAAAAAAAGATACAGTACTTTTTTGTACCTGAAGTTGAGATGTTGCTGTGAATTTAAAGTTCATGACAACCAATTTTATTCCACATGTTTTTAGTCGCGATTAGAAATAGTCAAATTTAGTGAGATAATCAAAATTTTAGATGAAAATCGTCAAATTCAGAATAGCAAAAATTACATTTTCACTAAATTAATATCTCAGTACCATCTTAGTGCTGTCAAACTAATAAATATATTTAAGTTGTGTCACTTTAGTGTATTTCAGAATGGGAAATCGTCGTTTGACAGGAATAAACTAAATTTTGGTGATGCATACTAGTTTAGAGGCATTTGTGACAAGAGAATAGTTTTCTTTTCTTTTCTTTTTTTTTAAATCTGATGTTTATTGTATGGAGACCCCCTTTAATTTGATTAAATTTTTATTATTTATTGTTATAGCAACAATAGGAATGTATAATCTGTGAAATTTTCAACTGTCTATCTATCATGGCTCGTGAGATACAGCTCGCTGACAAACAGACGGACAGACAAACAGCGGAGGCTTAGTAATACGGTTCCGTTTAGCACCCTTCGGATACGGAACCCTAAAAAGACAATTTTTAAAATAATATTTTTCAATGGACGGTCTTATCGCACAAGCCGATCACTGCTGACAACCTTTAAATTAATCACTTTTAGGATATTAATGTTACAGTTTAAAAACCTTTCATACCTACAAAAAAAAAATCAACCGACTTCTAAAAAAACACTACAAAGTGAAAAATAACTAAAATTTTGGAAGTCGGTGTCTTTGGTTTTAGTCATTTGCCACCGACTTCCGAAATTTAAGTTATTTTCACTTTGTAGTGTTTTTTTGGAAGTCGGTTGATTTTTTTTTTGTATAAATGTTTTTATTTCTCGCTTTTTAGTGGGTAGTTTGTAATTTACCTAAGTTACAACAGCCTAATCTCAACTGCTCATCACCTTTTGCAAAATATTGCTTTTCCCGATACAGGGACGTTAATCGTTGAGGAGTTCTCCTAGTACTTAACCATCAGCTCCACTTCTCCATATGCATTGGGACGAGCATAAATTGCATTGCAGCCATATTAAAGTAATCGAATCGCAACTCGTGAAATACTTATTATTGAGTGATTCCGGTGGTCGTTTGTGGTCTTCATCATCAGTTCCACTTCACCAAATGGTGCTTTCCAAGAAAAATTGCATGAGTGACTATAAAAAAAGAATCATCGAAATCGGTTGGCGCGATATTGAGTATTCGTCCATTTGTCGCGCACATACTTAATGCAAATTTAAGACTTATCAGAACTAGACCAAATTGAAATGGGACCACATGGGAAGTACCAGCTTTCAAATAAAAAAGAATCATCAAAATCGGTTCACCCAGTCGAAAGTTCTGAGGAAACAAACATTTAAAAAAAAAATACAGTCGAATTGAGAACCCTTTTTTGAAGTCGGTTAAAAATGGTTGATTTGTTTATGAACTGAGACTTAAATTATTAATGGGTGGAATTTTCTTTAGTTTGAACGATTAAAGCCCGATTTGCAAAAGCGGTTGTCAACTTAATTATGTAAATTGATTAGTCAGGTCGGCTTGGAAACAAGGGAGGAAAGTTATACGAGAGCGCTTCAGATGAATCGAACAAGTTCGATTTTAAAAGTATCAGCTGCGAACTGTAAGTTTTTGATGTGTAACATTTTTCCTCTCGCTTTCCTGCAAATCTTTCCTCTCGCTTTCCTGCAATCTGTGGGAGTGATTTCGTGAAAAGGGACGGAAGTGTGTAACAGGAAGCCGGGGAAGCGCGCGCTATTTGATTTGACCAATGAGCGCGCGGGGTGGTTGAGTTGACCGTCAGATTAAGTGAGATACCAATACATTTTCCGAGAGGTCGGTATAACCACGGTAATATTATTATAATATTACCGTGGTATAACTGTCAGCCAAGATGTCACACGTCATCGACTACTGTAAGGATCGCTCGTTTTTTTTAATTTGAGAAAGTATTTCAAAGAAAGCTAACATAACATCAGGGGTAGGCAGCCGTGTACCTATTGCGCAGTACATATCGCCAGTTATTTATAAATCCCGTGTGATAGCCCATGTCACTTATTATTCGATTCAAAAACTGACCTAAGATAGGCTCAATCATATCTCATCTTAGGTCAATCCTAAAGAGGTACACCGTGTCACAGATTTTACAAGATTCATAGCTTGTTCGATTCCAGTTACATTGTGTAGATAACATAACATCACGCGTGTAATCCCCGAAGGGTTGGACAGAGCTGCACCTATTGTACACCCACATTTCGCCAGTTATGTAGTCGCATTGTCATAAGGGGCGACCCTATTGCCATCAACCGGGCACACATCCAGACTCCGAGATGCTACTGAGGAGTTCCAGCTGGAACCGAAAAATCCAATAACACTTTGCTCAAGACCCGGGAATCAAACCCAGGAGCTCATGCTCAACAGTAGCGCTTGCAATGTATATTGTAGAGCGGTAATTCTGAGCTCGCCGCAGTGTGCTCCATTTCGGCGACGAGTACAATTAGATAGATTGTAGGTATTGGTTCGCTCGTTCGACCGCGGCCAGTTGGACCAGATTCTCGATACATAACATTACTGAATGTATAGTCTAATTGTTTATAATACCACTAACGTTCAATAGAAAATTGGAGGGTTCAGTCTCGTGTGTGTGAGATTTCACAGGGACTCCTTCAAATCAGGACTCAGAAATGCTTGGCGGCAGGAAGGGTGGAATATTTTTTGCAGGAGTCTGTATTTCACGATAACTATAACCTGGGAATGTTCAAGAGTCGAATAAATAGGTTGCTTCTAGGCAAACGACTCCATCGTTGCTTAACATCTGTGTTTAAAACGCGAATTATATTTGGTTGTGCTCAGTAACTACGTTTTTTTTTTCAATACCTCTATCAGCCGTCATTTAAATGTTGACGTTGACTTCCTTCCCAGACATAATAATCATGTTTTATACAATCCATCCATCTTTTCGTTTGGGCTGCCTTTCTTTACATTTAACTCTACATTCAAACTTTGCCTCGTTAGTCTTGTGGTCGCAAGCGCTTCTGCTTGAGGTCCTGGATTCGATTTCCAGGTCAGACAAAGACCTTCCAGGGGTGCGAAGAAAACCGAAAGGGAGATCATGGCCCCCGGCAACAGGGCAACCGAAGGAACACGGGTGGGTTTTAGTCAGTAAGAGTCTGACAAGCCTTCCCGCTCCGCCCAGAGCGGATAAGTTATTTGATTATTTACCACCCAAAAAAAAAAATGTCGGATAAAGAGTTAATGGGTTTTTCCATCAGGAATAGCTCAGTAGTAGCGTAGAGTAGATTGTGTGCCCAGTTGATGGCAATAGGCTCGTCTCTTATTACATGGAACTTAAACATAACTGGCGAAATGTGGGTGTACTATGTAGTACCCTCTGCCTATCCCTTTAGGGAAAAACAGGCGTCTACCAATGTCATACTTTATACTTTTTTTGTAACATACGATGTCATTTAAAAACACCGAGTTTCGCACTAAAATAGTACACCCATTATTTGTTATCGAAAAATGGTGGCATTGGTTTCCCTGAAAAATAAGTTCACAAGGAGCTCAGCTACCAAAAATCCCTCTACCGTGGAAGTAAATAAACATAGTCATAAAGGCTGATCCGTTAACCGTTCGGCCAATTTTACGAGTTTAGCCGACTCCGGCCGAGCTGCTGACATCTTTTATTATTCTTTTACTTCTTTCTGATAAGTTACTGGGACTGCTGATATCGGGAAACTGTCGGTTGGATTTTGAGCGGTTCGTATATATATTTCCGTTTTATATTACAATAAGTTGCTCTTTTCGCTTCCTATATCATTAACGGATCCTTTTTTCAAACAATGGTAAGTACGTAACTGTTCCTCGAACCGAATCCTGTTAATAAACGCTTCGAAAAAATGAAATGGTCGCCTCTGCTATGGAATGAAGATTATACGTTTTAGTAATGGCAAAGATATGAAAGTGTATAAAATTGATGAATATTTCGTCCTAAGAAACAGAGCATTAAATTCTGGGGTTGAAAATGTTTACTACCTATAGCAGAATACAGAAGAACAGAATAAAGTCGTTTATAGGCATGCACTATCTCGCGGGATTTATTATCTCCAAACTAGCTCTGCGTGATTTTGTTAGGAAGTTCTCAGTACTGCAGCTGGAAAATGGCATAAGGCTCACCAGTATTATCGGTGACCTGTGCGCCTACATCTCCATCTTATTATTCAGGCGTAATAATGTGAATGTGTGAAGTCTGTGACTACAAAGATAATATCAAAGTTCTGAGAAGAGTGGTATATGACACCATGTTTACATTGCAACTACCAGCAAGTAAGAGCATAGTTAGTCTGTAATGAAGTGAACTAATCAGTTCGATGGCGAATATTTTGGAGGCGATGAGACGTGACCAAGGAAACATGGCACAAAAGGGAGGAGGACAATACTCAGCAGTGGGTAGAACAAGATTTCCAATAATGATGATGAGATGCCTTTTTCCGATTTTTTTCTGTCCAAATACCTTTTGATTTACCAATTTCATCTTCTAGTCTCCTGTATTGATGTCATCTGTATGTATTAAAGTTTCTAATGGATGCAAATAAAGAGTAGTGGTAACAGCCAATTTGTTTTTTTAAGACTTTGTCTGGCGAAAGAGAGCTCATGATTGTGATCGTCACCCGCTGTATTTTTGCACGCTCTCCTAGCACACAGATGTTTCTGTATTTATCGTCTTCGATCGGAGATTCGAACCCAGGCATACACTTTACTTTGTGTAATTTATTTCATCGCAACTACTCTCGAAATGGTGAAGGAAAATATCGTGAGTAAACCGCTATGTCCTAGAAGGGTAGAACCAAAAAGTCGAAGACGTCCCGTGTGCCCGCGTGGTGAATCACGCTCCTGAGACACAGGCCGACCCTCTCGCGGAGAGTATGCCTGTGGCCCAGCAGTGGGAACATTATAGGCTGATCATTCTTATGCTAATAATGTGCAATCAATATTGCCACAAAAGTCTGCATCGGGTTTAAAAATTCAAATCTTAGAAATTATTTTTAAATTGGTTAGTTGATTTTTGCTCATCGATTCTTTGTGCGAGTGATTTCTACAATTTTATTTATAATAAACCACAAGCATTAACATCCTTTCTTCTTGTACATGATGTAACTGAGCGTCCTCCACATTAATAAAACAATCAGCTATCAGACGCTAGTAAACTTAAACTCCTATTGTTTATGAAGCCCTCGCCGCTACTTAGTCTTTTCGCTATTGTGTGTGAAACTAATGCATAACATAGCGATTATGATTCCCTGTATCTGGAGTTATTTAGGTGGTGGCTGCAGGCAGGTTTTTATACATTGGTCTTTCGTTCCGCTGCTGGTTTTGGGGGTCTCCCAGTGGTGTCTGGGGTGGTAACTGTAGTCACAACTGTAATCTTGGTAGTACTTAGATACCAGGATAAAAGTCGTTAAATGCATAATAGCATTTTATTATCTTAGGCATCATCCATGTCCTAGAATTTAGGACATGAACGAAAATAGCGGGTTTCCTATCTTGGGTCTTTGTAGGTATTTGAGATATTCTAATATTGAATTTTTTCATCCCGAGTTTAGGTTCCTTTAATGACATATTTCAGAAAAAAACTGTCGATTAATGCAAATGAAAAAAAAGTAGAAAAGGTATAAAAATTGGTCCTTGGAGCCGGAGATCCTAGAACCTGCAACTCGTTAGCAAAAATTGGTATTTAATGTTAGTAGTTTTCAAGTAAAACTATTTATTCCATCCAATTGTATTTTTATCTACCTACCTAGGCATAGCGAGTACTTACCTACATTCACATTACATTTAAATTAACAAAATCGTGTTTGCTGCAATAGCATCCTGATATTATGCGATCCTGGTACCGCGCGCGCGGATACACTTACTTACATACATATTATGTACAACATATATATACACTGTACATAGGTACGTGCCGGTAAACCATTGCTCATTGATTTATAACTAGGCAATCGTAATATCGGTCGAATTCATTTATCTAGTAACAACACAGTACCTACTTATTGAATAGTTTCGTTCAGGATTTTTTTTTCCATTTTTAGTGCAAGGGAGAATATATTTCCAAAAATTGACTTCTTCTTAGCATATTGATACTTTGATTTTTTAAATATAACTTGTTTAGCCCAAATTTCAGTCATGCGAGCTCCGTCCGCTATAAGATCCTCAAGTGCACAAGCGAAAGAGAGGTGAGCCATTGCCTGCGGAGAGACGCCGTCGCCGCATATACACTTATGAGGTCCGAGTCCAAGTCGTCCATAAGCCCTCATTGGGGGAGATTCTCTTTCCTTACGGCCAACTTGGTTTCGTACTCTGTTCAGAGATGTCCAAGTCGGCAAATTGTCAGAAAAGTGGTCTTGGTAACAATTTTTGTATTGGCCCACCCCAGTCAAAGTGGCTAGGATTTGTCAATTTATTAAGAAACTGTCTTACACCGCCATTTCCTTCGAGGAAATGCCGATATTTGGTAGTTACTTAATACCATTCAAGATTTATTAAGGATTAAATTATGATTAATAATCAAAATTATACACAGATTCTAGATGTTAAACATAATTTGTAAATGCAAGCAATGAAGGATAAGGAATATCAATATTTAATTTATTTTCATGTGTTTGTTAAAAAAAAACGGAATATTACCAGTAACAAAATGTTGTAGGGTAAATCTTCCAGTTATCAGACTGTAACATGATTGTGTAACTAAAAAATAATTGCGTATTTTCTAAATAGGGTGAGTCACCCAGTTATCGATTACATGAAATGACAATGTTGTTGGTAAGTACATTTTTTTGTATTTCGAAGTTGGAACATGATGTAGTCTGTAAGTAGTTTCGTTTCTTTTTCACCACTTTCTGATATTAAATAAATACATACAACCAACCAGTGCTACGATGGAAATCGCAATCTTGGTGCTAAAAGACCGATGAAATAAATTGACTTCTTTTAAGAAGTGAATTTATTTCATCAATCTTTTTTGGTATTTTTCCTTAAAATTGTTTGATACGGGTCAAATTGGATGATTATATTATTCTAAGAAGTGCAAAACGGTTTCGATTGACCACAAAGTGACTTTTCTATTCAACGCAAGTTATAATTGGCTATTGATGACAAGCCTAGATTAGACTTCAGAGCTGTTAGAATCAGTTTTGGCGAATTTCGGAATTATTAAATTCTTACGAATCATTTATTTTTCGCATTAAAGAAAAACTTAATCCAAAGTCGAGCTCCTGTAGTTTATTTGCATACAATGCAACATTATTTTAAGACTTCTAGCGGCTATGTAGTCTATATTAACTATGTCTTAATATGAAGAAAAAAGCCAGTCAGAACCACAGTCAGCAGTGTGGTTCAAACTGACTCTTTCGTCTGAATTAGCTCTCTCCATACTTTCACGAGTAGCCCTTCTGTCAAAACGCACACAAAGCGAACAGAACGATCGTTAGTAAAACGAAGCAATAAAAATGTGGTGTGGACGAGGCTTTGTTTAGCCAAATGAGGGAATTGGGCTGCAAAGGACGAGGGAGCCAGTTATCCCATTATACTATAACTATTATAATTCTGGGCTTGATTGTAAAACCAGATACGTTGAGCGTGATGGGTAAATGACCTCGAAAGGATCGCGGTAAGGACTTAGTTGTAATAAACGTAGGACGTTTAACGTTGGTACTAAAAGCAATAGTTTGCAGCTAGGAAGATAAGACATCGGTGTTTCTCTTGTTGGCCACAATTTATGACCCTCATTAATTTATGTTGTTTCGTTTAAAATCATCGAAAGGTTTTGTCCATGCTTAGTGCAAGGGTACTAGGAATGATAAATGACCATTAAAGACCCCCAAAAGTTCAGGTTCTAGTCAGAATTTCTTCATTAATGTAAAAATTAATAGTAATGCATAAATTGCAGATGGTGGGCGCACGAAACGTTGCCCAACCGCAGTGTTCTAACGATTTGCTCTGGCACAACTAAGTTAAGCCCTGTATAGCTGAGCTATGCGGCGCGGCGCAACAGGAAGCCGCCGTGTTTACAGCGACGCGACGTGACCGATACGGCGACGACTCGACACGCTTCCAAGAACAGCCGGCACGACGACATCACACATCGATCCATGCGAAACGATTTATTGACAGAAGGGGTCCATTCCATTCCAATTCATGTTGGAACAAGGTGCAAAGCAAACAATAGTCACAAAGTTGAATCAAGAAATTGAAGCAACAGTTTTCTCTCACGTTTCTCGTGTTTTCGCAACACAAAGCAATCAAATTCGATTCCAAACGGGAATCAATTTAGAACTCAGCCCTGACACGAGCGAATCGATTGTCTCGATCAGACTGCAATTGAATGGAATTTAATACTATTTTTAGTAGACGGTAGCTTCCGATGCGATTGCTTCGGATATAGAGATTGAGAGGAGACGCCATCGGTCTCGACCGTGCGCTGTACATGACTCGGTTTGGAATCATTCACATTGAGATCACTCGGAACAAAATAATGGTTGGTTAGTTGGTTATGAGAAAAAAAAATATAGAGCGGCGACGTCGTATCGACGTTTCATTCGTCGGTCGCTGGAGCGTTACTGGACAGACGCACTGTCGCGGCTGCGGCGCGCCCGCCGTACATAACAACACTTTATAGGCATTTTTTATGGCTTCGGCAAAAACTAAGAACACTGGCACTTGAACACAACGTGCGGTGGTCGCAGAGCACCGCATCACACACTGCTCACCTGAGCCTCACGGGCGGCGGGATGTTGAACGCCGGGTACAGTTTCGCGTTGGGACTCTCAAACAGCATCGCGATTGTTTTTTTCACCGCGCACGCATCGTGCACCAGTCCGCGCGAGTTTGCGGCCGGCCGTACACTGCCGGCGCTGCGCCGCGCCACCCCGCGCCTCTCCGCGCCGCGGTACCCCGCACCCCCGTGACGTCACGCCCGGAACGCTAAGCTAGGCTTCTTCGTGTCAACCGTAGCGCCCCGTCCCTCTCGCGCACTCTGCTCGCAAGCGGGACGTAGCATGTCTTTACAAAGGATATTGCGTCGATGCGTATTAGCAGCTCGGGCTGAGAGTGCCGGGCTGGCGCTGGCGGGCAGCCCCTACACGCTAGGGCTTCGCGGTGGATGTGGAGCGCAGGCAGCTCTCCAACTATTTTATTTAAGCTCGTGTGACCTCCACGCGCGGGGCTTATGAAATATGAACATGTGCTCACCGTAAGGGTGATGTAGATCAGCTGTGTGTATACCCCTCGCAAGCGTCCGCACGGAGCAAGGTCGAGGGTGCCGAGGTTCTCACAGCGCCACGAACGGCTAACACACGCAACACTGACTACCATTCGATCATCTAACTTGAAATAACTTTCATACATTTGTTATGTTCAAACTGGATTGCTGAGGAGGCAAAAAACTTTGAATGTGCAAGTCATGACAGTACCCGAACAGAATAAAGTCCGTAATAAGGTAGTGGGCGGACAAGCACTCGACTGTACTTCAATAATGAGATATGCCTATAAGTATAGCAGGGTCTGTAAAAACCTCTATTGCTTACAATAATATTATAGTAGTTATAATGCCTTCTATTTGATAGCATAATTTCCAACAGGCAGTAGTGGCAATGATAAATAATCATATATTTATCATTGCCACTACTGCCTAAAAGCCTCTCCCTATAACCAGTAAAGAACTATGCCACAATCGCCAAATTTGTTAGACAAATAAATTGGCGTATTATTGGGAGACAGCACGAGGACGCTTCTACTATTGCTCTCGACGCACACTCTTAGTCACTATTCGTGACCCCCATGCACGGATGGAAAAAGGTAGCCTCTTCTTTACTGAAAACTTCACGAAACAGTTCTAAAAAACTCGGTACTTCCCATAGTTTCCGCGCTAAATAAGTGAGAAAGAAAAAAGCGTGCAACTTTTCCACATCGGTGATAGCGCTATATGCGACTACTCAGCCTCTGCTCACCTACTCTTCTTAACATAGCCATAGCAGGAAATATCCATGACCGTGACGCTTACGATCAGCGCCGCAGGGCGTCATCTATCTAATGACAGATGATTGTTTCAATTTTACTATTTGCAACGTAAACAAAGCGATGTAATGGCTCTGAAAGGTTATTGTGACGGCCGTGAGAATCTATCGAACAATAACAGCGTAATAAGAAGAATATGTCAATGACACAAGCATTCCTTTTGTAAAATAAAATTATAATAATTAATATTTTAACAGTGAAACGAGAACTGGTGTTGTCACCCCACCATTGTTTCTTAGGATTATTTTGGCAGCTATTATTTAGTTGAAATACCTGCCCTAAATTTATTTACAAGCCATGCATGGTGAACTTACGATAATGATATTGGTAGAATGATAAAAACTGAGCATGCGCCGACGTAGATACATATTTTAAGTGGTTATTCATAAAAGAATCAATTAAATAGTAATTAGTATCTGTTTGTAAGTTTAAATATTCGTAAAAGAACCTAGTTTCAATGATTTTGCGTGTTTTGTATAAGAACATCACTAAATATGTATGTATATGTCACGGCTAAAACCCGAAGTGCGGCTACACCTAGTTTTAGCCGGTTACTACTAGGTGCGGCCGGTAGCAGTGTTTCAGTTTTTCAGAATTGTTAGGTCAGGTTAGAACTGTGATCAACCGCGCACGAGCCGAGCGAGCGTAGTGAGCGGTGCCGCGATAGCGGCCGGCGAGCGCTATTTCTAAGTTGGTCGCAGTTACTTGGCTACTTTTATGTCACCTTAAACTATGGATACCCTTCATTAATGATATGGCCAAACGTCGACTGATATATCATCAAACGTTGATGTTTGACGTTCAATTCTAAGAACTGGCCACGACATAAATATATCCCGATTTTTATAACTGTGCGCCTGCCAACGTCAAAATATTACAGTGTATGTAGTTTAAATAATAACAAATGAACGAATAATAAGACAGAACTCCGGAGGCGACACGAGTTGCGTAGACTGTATTAAAAAGCGTTGGGGCACTGAGCAGGTACCGGGCGCGCGGATAAATTCAATACTAACAATCTACGACTTTGACAGCTCCAAGCGCACAGTTATAAAAATCGAGTTATATATACAATAAAACAGTAGAATCCGGTGTCTGTATGTCTGTGTCTGTTTGTTAGTTTATTCGCGTTAATCTCCGGAACTACTGAACGGATTTGTAGTTTTCACAGGTAGGCAGATTTTAATTTGGAACAGAATATAGGCTTTATTTAATTAAAATCGGATGTTCGTCATACAAGACGGTATTCTGTTCACGACACGTTGTGCACAATTTGTGAGAGTAACCTAAAAAAAAGTACTATGCGTTTCATGCACAGTGCATGAAAAAAATGCAAATGATTGTACTTAATACTATCTTGAATGTATGTGATGGAGTCATGATAGTATGTCATTAGGATTTGGGTGAAAGGCAAACAAAGCTAACGAATTTGGCCGAAATTTGGCACGTGGGTAAACCATAACCATGTGGATGTGAACTGACGGACCAAACTGAATCGCAAAAAAAAATCCTAGTATTTAGTAGTAATCTTAAAACAATTATAGAATGAATCTGGGAATTTTTAAATAAATATATATAAAAATACAACCCATAAGGTATGGTCCCTCAGTTCTTACAGACCATCAGCAGATCTCAGAAACTATCTCAAAATTGAAGATTTTGTGATTACAGACATTTAGTAAAGAATTTGTAAAGATATTTACTAAATAACACACCACAAAGCAATAAAGAGAAAAAATATGTAACGACTAAACTGTGGTCCCTCAGTCCACACAACAAAGATAAATATTTTAGTGAATATTACCGAATTAAATAAATACAACCGTTCTTTTTCTGCATAACGTTTTATTAAAAGTCTTAATACGTTTTGTAAAAAAGAAATGGAGCAGAAATATCGACTCAATTTGAAAATAGCTATTATTACAACTGGTCCCTCAATCCTCACCTCCACTGAATTATGAGTGTGTCATATCTTCTTGACGAAAGGAATATCAGAAACTCTAGTGCACTTAACTTTTTTGTAAAAAGTTTCTACTAAATAATAGAAAACTAAAATTTTGTATTGCTTTCCTCTTAGCTGAGATTATATCATTTTAGTAATCCCTTGAACACAGATAGTGTCACCACACAATGAAACAAAATTTAGACAGTACCATTATACTTTATTTAATATGGCATAAGATGGAATGAAAACAAAATTGTATTGTTAAATTAATATTATAAATACATGGCGTATGTGTATTATATATAAATTTTATTAACATATTTGTCGTATTTGTGTGTATTTGTTTGTTTGTTTGTGTTTGCCTCGTTGGTCTAGTGGTCGCAAGCGCTACTGCTAAGTATGAGGTCCTGGGTTCGATTCCCGGGTCGAGCAAAATGTTATTGGGTTTTTCTATCTGAAATTTCTCAGTAGCAGCTCGGAGTCTGGATTTGTGCCCGGTTGATGGCAATAGGCTCGCCCCCTATTACATGGGACTTAAACATAACTGGCGAAATGTGGGTGTGCCTGCTACAGGGACACCTCTGTCCTCCTTCGGGGAAACAAGGCGTGATGTTATGTTATGTTATGTTATATTTGTCATTAGTATTTTGGAAGAGGCAATTAACATTGATGAAGGAAACAGGAACTGTGTCACTTGTGCTGAACAACTTCGTTGCAATTACGAGCATTCAAAAATAATATCGTTCGATTTGAATTATATTTTATTCTCAAACTAATGTTCCTGTTACCATAACAGTAACGAACAAAACCTACAAAATCATGAGCGCATCTGAATTTATTCCAGCATTAATTTCAGGCGGTCTTGGCCAATATCGATGTCACTGATGATCAACATTTCAAAATTATTGAAAGTGAAACTGACCAACAAATATTGTAACATTCATTACGCTACATTCAAATTTCACTTACTTAAAAAAACAAGCATTGAACTTTGTTTTTTCTAAAGTATTGCAGGCGGGACAAACAAAAGTTACACCATATTTCAGGTTATTTATTGCTTTGTCGGGCCAGAAATACCTTCCTTTCAAAAAACAAATTTCGATGCATGTTTTTCTCTTTTCAGTTATCTGGTTTTGCAGTCGGGTTTTTTGTTATTTTTAATAATTTGCTTTAGTTCAAGCTTTTCAATTTTATTATAAACTAGTATTTGGGCGTTGCGCGAGCTGCTAGCAGCTCGCGGGGTCGTGTTTTTGAGGAGTATTTCTTACCCTTGTAAAATTTTGAGAATTGGACAGTAATCCTTAGCACTTTAGGATTTTGTAATAAAATCTCTTAAATATTTTGTACGGATTTATGTATGGACTTTTAAGTAAATCAACTGAATGTTTTTTTTTATTCCTACAGTTGATTTACATAAAAGTCAGTACGAATAAACTATAAAATAATATTCCTTGTAAGTGACTATCCCCCGAATGCTGAAACGTCACTCAAAATTTAAGTAGCACTTAAATTTAACAGTTACTCAAAAGTGACGTTTGGCCATACAAAATTTAAAGTTTCGTGTGGTAAACCTCGCTTTTGAAACTCTATTACGTGCATCATATAAATACATTTGCCAAACCAATTACCACCTCGGATATCTCTTAATAATTCTGCTAGCTTTAAATTAAAAACTCTAGCACATACAGAAAAATTTACATAGCTGCTTTGAGTGGATTGTTGAATTTCTGGCCACTTGGGATTAGAATTAAACGTCAAGAAAAATGATGGGTTCCCCAATCTGCTTACTATTGAAATATCATCACTATATTTTCCTTTCATGCCCCCCCGTAAAAGTGCTGGGCAAATAAACGCGACCTGGTACGAATCCCTCTCCCTAAATGGTTTCATCTTGACGAATTTGACGCGCGACTTCAATGCTCATTTCAACTTCTTGAAGTGGAGCGGCCCTCAGTGCACTACTCGAGTTATGTTTTTGTAGACTTGATATAAAACATAGGCGTTCTTCTATGATTCGGCAATGCATGTCAACTAACCATTCTTCCGATAGCCTGCCTATATCGGAAAATCGTGGCTCCGACAATAACAAGCAGCGAACGTATTTCGCTTGAGTTAATTTATTTCCGTTATTATCTACTTTGTTCGGGTACCAACCCGCATTACCCTCAGGATAAACGGATTGACGTTATGTAAAAAGTTAGTTATGCAACTAATTACCTGCCTATCAAGTTTCATATTTGCGGCTATTTGCTCGCGATCGCTTGTATCGTTAATGTATAGTCCTAAATTATTTACGCTACCAGTGTAAGCTAAATCAAAAACTCTATGATAGACTCGACCTTGAATTTTAAGAAAAGATATTCCCGTTGGTTGTTGGTACCCGTGAGAAACGCCCAAGGCACTGAAGGCAAATAAATTATTGTAAGCTCGCGGTCTACTCAGAAAAGACGGGTGAGAGTAAAACTCCTCGGTTAACGGAATTAAATTTTGTATGTTGTACGCGCCCGACCCACAACACCATTGTTTTCGAGATTTTTCTTCTTCAAACAGACGCGCATTACAAGATGGACACCTAAAAGTGTCTGAAGAAAGCAAGGACGTTTTTTTAAAGAAAATAATTTTATTACGTCTAACTCAGCGTCCCTCTTCTGTGCTATTAGGTTTTTAGATTGACGTAGTGGTATGTCAATACGACGGCTGTTTTTATTATATTTGTCAGTGGCTATTTGATTTATTTCAGGGTTCTGCTTGGTATAACTGTGTACAGCATGGCGATTAATTTCTGGATTTTCCTTGGTATATTTTTTTACAGCATCGCGATTTATTTGTGGATTTTCAGTTGTATATTTTTTAACGGCATCGCGATGAATTTGCGGTTTTTTTAAATTATATTTTTTAACCGCATCCAAATAGGCGTTTACTGTACTACATTTCCTGCCACGTTTTTGTTTTTTGGGTCGACCTCTCTTTGTTGACGCCACATGGGTGTCAACTACTACCGGTTCAGGGGTTTTTTGAAAACCAAGCAATATAGATTGTGATTCCGATAATTGACTATGATCTGTTGATGCCGGGCATTCGAAGTCTATTATAGACTCGACAGACGCTGGCAATGGCAATGCAGATCCTACAACTAAATTTTCAATTGTTTGATAATTGAGAACGCGTAGTCTGTGTATTGAATACTGACCTACACCTATATTTCGCAATAACAGCAATCTGGCTAATTCGCGAATCGAATAACATTTAAACAAACGTGCTACTACTCCGCATGTAGAATTTAATTTGTTATATTCATCTACTGCGTGACTGTTAAATAAATAGAATGCACTATCGAATCTCCAAAAAGAAACTGTATAGTCTTGCCCGGTAAATACCACGCTATCCGTCTCATCATTGTGGTTTGCGTCGAAAACATTGGATTCAATTATGTTTGCAAGAGTTAAAATACCGTATTCATTTTCTGAAATTTGAGGAAATACTCCATTTGTAATCCAATTGGCGGTCATATTTTCAATTTGAGCTCTATTGTTTCCGACGACAATCTCCGTAGGCAATTCCTCGGGGTTCAGAAATATGACACCCTTCGGTAGAATTGGTTTAAGCGACATATATAAAGTGTCTCCTCTTTGGAGAATGACATCGATATCATGACAAGTCAGATTCCGATGTCTGCAAACTGACAATACTGACGCGCAAGCGGACATTGCCACGCATTGAGCGTTATTACCCTTATAATTGCTACTCCCTTGGTGTGTAGTTCCTAAAACATTAACAAAAATACAAGGTCAAGTGCAAGGTAGATATAATGTCACAAGAGGGAGAATATTTTGTAATGACAAAAATCATCTACACCACCCTTTGTAAGGCAAAGCGTCTTTTTTGTTCCCATTGATTGGATTAATGGGTTACAGACAGCTCGCTGACAGAGACGACAGTAAGCAAAGAACAACATATTTATTTTTATTTACTGGGGAACCTGCTTCCAATTTTTAACTTATTTTTATTATGTATAGCGGCAACCGAAATCCACATTCTTGATCATGAGCTGCAGCCCGCTAACAGACAGATGGACAGACGGACGAACAGCAGTCTTAGTACATAACAAGATTCTGTAGTTTTTACCCTTCAGGTACGGCACCCTAACAATTAATAATGTTTGTATGTTTTACCTCTAAACTGTCTTAAACAATTGATCAGGTTGTGAAGAAACTGGTAGGATTTTAGAACGCGAGGGTTTCTGGCACAAAACAAAATTTATAATATAAAAAAAAAAAAAAAAATGTATTTCCCACTCATTTTTTGTGCTGTACATTTAGGAGCAGAACAAAGGAAAAAACCAAAAACATTATGTATGCATTAAATATTCGAAAAATATCTATTTCACATTGTAGCACAGGATGACATTGAACTGACTGCAAAATGAGCTCAAAAGTCTGCATGGCTAATAATATGGTGTCTCTTATAAGCATTATTTATAATGATCAGTACCTAATTATGTCAATTTTCTAAATTATTTAAAAACAAAACAACAAAAAAAATATCCCTAAGTATATTTGCTGGCTGATGATGAAACTGCTTTTTAAGTACCTATAACTTATTAATTGATATGTACTTACCTACTTAAATTAATCAAACATTAATTTGTGATATCATAGAATTATTTGATGAAGGAGCTATGAGATCATATATTTATACTTGAATACTATTTCAGCAGTCTCGACATTAGTAGGTAATGACGCTGTCGCAAACTTGCGATCGTAATAATACCTAATAACGAAAAAATTCTGTTGCAATAACGACCCTCGTGAGAAACGCAAGTCTCTACATCCAAGTTAGCGAGCCAAGATGTACAATAACTTGACATATCGGTACCAATGATTCTATTTTACATGAAAACTCATACTTAAGTAAGGCTACAAACGTGTAATTTTTTTTTAAAAAATATTAAATATTTAAGGAAATTAAAATTTGCCTCCTTGCAACATTGGTTTAGTGTCAAACTTGTCAAGTCATTGGTTTTGACGTTTCGTTTATTTTGTTTCTGTTCTATTAACAATGGACCTGTATAAAAATATACTCTGTGCAATGGACAATGGTATTTTCTCAAGCAGTTTTTATTGATAGCTAAGAGTACAGTACCTCTGCTTTGTGGCTGAAGCTGCTACCCCACTGGATATACTTCTACATTCACGGTCAGTGGGTCGTCTTTGGGGCGGATTTACAGACGTCTGAGTATCTACGAAATGATACTGGAATTCGACAAAAATGTGTTTGAAGAGATGGCTGTAGGAGCTGCATGAAACATTGGTATTCCGTCAGGATACAGAAATAAGCAGATTCAAGGGATTTTTCATTTTAATCATGCGGATTCCTTGTGCCGTACCATACCAAAGCTTTGGGAAGTAGTGTGTAGCGAGCTGTTCACACTAAAAAGAACCTCCGACCTCCACGGAGCTGGGGACTACCAGTAAAAGAATGACAAAGGACAAGCAGAAAATCAAACTGAGTGAAAATAATAGTGTAGTGTATGTAATATTGATAAGATTCTTTCAATATAAATGTATGTAATCGCAGTGTTCCAATATTTAATATTACCGTACTATAGTTGTAAGGGATACACAGCAGAGTTATTACAAGTTTAAGTGACACAAAAGAAATGCTTGTGTGCAAAATAATTCCAAAATATTCAATAAGTATACAAAGCTCATCAACCAAGGTTTGAATAACTGAAACATGTTTGAAGGAGAATAACCCGTTTATTTTAAGGTTATTCCATTAATTTATAATGTTATATCGAAGAAAGTAGTTAACCAATCCTATATTTTTTTTTGTACCAATGGCAAATTCAACCAAATTAAATTATTATTAAATCATTTAATTCAAGCAACAAGACTCGATAGTGTTATTAACAATATACTTACAAAAAACTATGTTAGTAACACACTAACATAGTTACCATTATTCATCTCATTCTTCCTATATTAAAAATGCAGTGTGAAATTTAATTTTAACGTTGATTTTCATGTTAGTATTTCAATAATTGATAATTTTGCCTTGTTTGAAGAAAGTATTTGTGTATATTATTGTATTTATTGATACAGATGTTTGTACTTTAGTATTTTTTTGTATTATAATTAAATGATGTGTGTATTATTTATTGTCTTGTTTAAAATTTTTACATAGATAGTATAGCTATGATGTAGGTACTGTGATATGTAATATTCATTACTTGTGTGTTCTGCACTGAAATAACTGTAATGTCCTATTTCTTCACATTTTATGCAAATAAAGATACATAGGTACATGTATACGACCTTCATTTTGCCTTCATTACATGTTTAATACTTTACTTTTAAGCTAGATTTTAAAATATGTGAGCGGCTTTTTAGTTGCAACCAATTAATAATTTAACAATCATTATCTCTGTCTCTATGTCTGTTATCGTGGACCGAGCCTGACTAAACCAACTTGTTCATGTGATTGGCAACTGTGAGATTGTTCAATCTTATATGTTAGTAAGTACCTTGGTTCCATAATCAATTAATCACACACTGGGGGGTGTGAGGATGAGATTCTAAGGAGATGTGCTAACACAACATCTGCCGTTGATAAAAAAGAGTTGCCTCAAAAGAGTCTGGGCCAATCATAATATCACCAAAGCCACAAAAGTCCGCCTGCCGAGAAGTTTGGTTTTTCCAATATTTCTGTACGGCGCAGAAACATGTAGGTACGGTTCGCCTCAAAGCCCGACGCAAAATAGATGCACTAAAACTTGTTGTCCATGGGCAAGTAAGGCTAAACGCTGCAACACAAACGTCCATGGTCCAAAGCTCCCGAGACGCCAGTACCTAGGTTTGGAAGCCTGCTAATAAGGTTACGTTATTCACTTAACAGAACTATTCAGAAACTCCCCAGAAATAAGACATTCTGAATATTCCACAGCTGTGCCTCCTCGACGCGGAACAGTTGATAACTCTTCAGTACTTGCTCGTTTCATGTTGGAAATTGATTATTTTGATAATAATTATCAATCAATATCAACTTGCAACTTGCAACAAGAAACCTCGATTCACGAGTTCACGACAGAAGCAGGACGCTTCATTTTGGCGCTCTTTTCAAGTTTTTTTTTAAATTCAATGTCAAGTTCAAAATTCAAATTGATGGACTCTATGGTCGATTGTTTGATTGTTGGAAATATGTTAATCGACTCTTTTTTTAAATAGGTCATATTTAAATGATTAATAATTTCTCGATTATCTCAAAAAAAATATTATCATATTTTTTTGAGACCTAGAAAACAGGAAAACTTTATTTCAAAAGTTCGTTAATTATCCATAGTTTAATTTTTAACCGGCGAAAATTTCCCCGGCTTAAACGTACCCCAAGCGAAAACTTATACCAGCGGACGACCGTAAACGGAGCAGATTCAATTTTAGTCAGATTAATTTTTCACCTCGCGGTGTGCTTAAACGGGGTGTTTGACGTTTAGGCAGTCAATTTTAAACTGAATAATTGACTTAAACGCACCCCAAACAAAAACGCTGTCCGCCATGTTAGTATTCCTCCCCCCTTCGCTCCACTCGGTCTCGCAGGTTCGCTCCACTCAGGACCTACCTACCACCGGAAAGCTATCGTGACCTTATCCCTACGCTACGCTACGCTTCGCTTTACCGCTACCTAGTTTCCGAGATACGATGAGGGGAGGGGTGAAGGGGGGGAGAGGGGGGAGTCTTGAAAAAACTAATTTTGACCTACTCTGGGCCCACGGACATGAATCTGAAAAAGAAAATGTTCCAAGTCTTAACTTCCGAGATCCGCCTAAAGGGGGAGAAATGGTTTTTACTTTTCCGAGCCTCCTCTATACGAATCCGTAAAAAAACAAAACCCAGGAGGGGTGAAGGGGGGGAGAGGAAAACTCTCCGTTTTGAAAAATGATTTTGACCAACTCTGGGCCCCTTGATATGAATCTGAAAAAAAAAATGTTCCAAGTCTCTTAACTTCCGAGATCTACCTAGAGGGGGGAGAAGGGGGCAAGGGGGGCAACTTTGACAAATTGATTTTACTTTTCCAAGCCTCCTCTATACGAATCCGTAAAACAACAAAACACGGGACTCTTAGTTTCCGAGATACGATAGGGAGGGGGAAGAGTGGGGTGGAAAAGGGGAGGTTTGGGATTTTTCCCATACTCGTGAGAGTTACTTCTATACGAATCTGTAAAAATATACCCACCTGCCCTTTCACCATCTGGGAGAACAATTATGTCAGTCAGTGAGTGAGTGGTAATCGAGCTTTATATAGTATAATAATGTTCCAAGTTTTAACTTCCGAGATCCGCCTAAAGGGGGGAGAAGGGGGAGAGAATGGGGGGAATTTTGAAAAATGGTTTTTACTTTTCCGAGCCTCCTCTATACGAATCCGTAAAAAAACAAAACCCAGGTTTCTTAATTTCCGAGATACGATGGGGGGAGGGGTGAAGGGGGGAGAGGGGGGAGTTTTGAAAAATGATTTTGACCAACTCTGGGCCCCTTGATATGAATCTGAAAAAAAAAATGTTCCAAGTCTCTTAACTTCCGAGATCTACCTAGAGGGGGGAGAAGGGGGGCAACTTTGAAAAATGGATTTTACTTTTCCGAGCCTCTTCTATACGAATCCGTAAAACAACAAAACACAGGACTCTTAGTTTCCGAGATACGATAGGGAGGGGGAAGAGTGGGGTAGAAAAGGGGAGGTTTGGGATTTTTCCCATACTCGTGAGAGTTACTTCTATACGAATCTGTAAAAATATACCCACCTCCACCTTCACCATCTGGGAGAACAATTATGTCAGTCAGTGAGTGAGTGGTAATCGAGCTTTATATAGTATAATAACTAGTATTTGGGCGTTGCGCGAGCTGCAAGCAGCTCGCGGGGTCGTGTTTTTGAGGAGTATTTCTTACCCTTTGGACAATAATCCTTAGCACTTATAGGATTTTGTAATAAAATCTCTTAAATATTTTGTACGGATTTATGTATGGACTTTTAAGTAAATCAACTGAATGTTGTTTTATTCCTACAGTTGATTTACATAAAAGTCAGTACGAATAAACTATAAAACAATATTCCTTGTAAGTGACTATCCCCCGAATGCTGAAACGTCACTCAAAATTTAAGTAGCACTTAAATTTAACAGTTACTCAAAAGTGACGTTTGGCCATACAAAATTTAAAGTTTAGGTTTAACTGCTCAAATTTTAAGCAGTCCTTAAATGTTAAGTGACGATTCAGTATTCGGGGGTAAGTAAATAATGAAATAAGTTCCTACTTTTATGCTTTTCAAAACTACTCTACCCCAGGGTAACATTTATTTATTTATTTAGCATGTGTATGGGAGTATGCAATATTACCAAAGTCGCATTGATTTTTTTATTTCCTGGTTCGATTCACTCACAAGATAGTAATTTCCGTGCTACCAGAAGATTTGGTTCCTGGTGCGTTTTATTTCAAGGTATCCCCATTATAAGCATAATCCACCTAAACTACTCGATTTACATAACACTAAAACAAATCTAAACTTCATCTATATTAAGTATGTATTTCCCTCTGCCTCTGATGCATCAGGAATGTCTGCTCTAACAAATTTATCAATATCTATATTTTGGACAGGCCCGCCACCTTCAACCCTAAAACAAATGTGAGCGTGTGGTAAACCTCGCTTTTGAAACTCTATTACGTGCATCATATAAATACATTTGCCAAACCAATTACCACCTCGGATATCTCTTAATAATTCTGCTAGCTTTAAATTAAAAACTCTAGCACATACAGAAGGATTTTCATAGCTGCTTTGAGTGGATTGTTGAATTTCTGGCCACTTGGGATTACAAGTAAACGTCAAGAAAAATGATGGGTTCCCCAATCTGCTTACTATTGAAATAGCATCACTATATTTTCCTTTCATGTATCGCGGCCCCCCCGTAAAAGTGCTGGGCAAATAAACGCGACCTGGTACGAATCCCTCTCCCTGAATGGTTTCATCTTGACGAATTTGACGCGCGACTTCAATGCTCATTTCAACTTCTTGAAGTGGAGCGGTCCTCAGTGCACTACTCGAGTTATGTTTTTGTAGACTTGATATAAAACATAGGCGTTCTTCTATGATTCGGCAATGCATGTCAACTAACCATTCTTCCGATAGCCTGCCTATATCGGAAAATCGTGGCTCCGACAATAACAAGCAGCGAACGTATTTCGCTTGAGTTAATTTATTTCCGTTATTATCTACTTTGTTCGGGTACCAACCCGCATTACCCTCAGGATAAAATAGTGGATACTGAAAACTTTCATATAACGGATGCATTATATCTACAGTGTGCGGTTTCCTATCACCGATTTTCCAAACTGCTATGCAATGAGGTATAAAATTTTCGCGTTCTGCACTAATAATGGCCGCGACTTCTTTACCAACAGGTAAATCTCCTAAAATGTTACCGTGGATTGAGCGAGACGTTTGCTGAAATTTAATAAAGGCCTGATCGGATGGTCTCCTATTTAATCGTTTAAAACATTCGATAAACGGATTGACGTTATGTAAAAGTTAGTTATGCAACTAATTACCTGCCTATCAAGTTTCATATTTGCGGCTATTTGCTCGCGTTCGCTTGTATCGTTAATGTATAGTCCTAAATTATTTACGCTACCAGTGTAAGCTAAATCAAAAACTCTATGATAGACTCGACCTTGAATTTTAAGAAAAGATATTCCCGTTGGTTGTTGGTACCCGTGAGAAACGCCCAAGGCACTGAAGGCAAATAAATTATTGTAAGCTCGCGGTCTACTCAGAAAAGACGGGTGAGAGTAAAACTCCTCGGTTAACGGAATTAAATTTTGTAAGTTGTACGCGCCCGACCCACAACACCATTGTTTTCGAGATTTTTCTTCTTCAAACAGACGCCGCATTACAAGATGGACACCTAAAAGTGTCTGAAGAAAGCAAGGACGTTTTTTTTAAAGAAAATAATTTTATTACGTCTAACTCAACGTCCCTCTTCTGTGACGTAGTGGTATGTCAATACGACGGCTGTTTTTATTATATTTGTCAGTGGCTATTTGATTTATTTCAGGGTTCTGCTTGGTATAACGGTGTACAGCATCGCGATGAATTTGCGGTTTTTTTAAATTATATTTTTTAACCGCATCCAAATGGGCGTTTACTGTACTACTTTTCCTGCCACGTTTTTGTTTTTTGGGTCGACCTCTCTTTGTTGACGCCACATGGGTGTCAACTACTACCGGTTCAGGGGTTTTTTGAAAACCAAGCAATATAGATTTTGATTCCGATAATTGACTATGATCTGTTGATGCCAGGCATTCGAAGATCTATTATCTATTATAGACTCGACAGACGCTGGCAATGGCAATGCAGATCCTACAACTAAATTTTCAATTGTTTGATAACTGAGAACGCGTAGTCTGTGTATTGAATACTGACCTACACCTATATTTCGCAATAACAGCAATCTGGCTAATTCGCGAATCGAATAACATTTAAACAAACGTGCTACTCCGCATGTAGAATTTAATTTGTTATATTCATCTACTGCGTGACTGTTAAATAAATAGAATGCACTATCGAATCTCCAAGAAGAAACTGTATAGTCTTGCCCGGTAAATACCACGCTATCCGTCTCATCATTGTGGTTTGCATCGAAAACATTGGATTCAATTATGTTTGCAAGAGTTAAAATACCGTATTCATTTTCTGAAATTTGAGGAAATACTCCATTTGTAATCCAATTGGCGGTCATATTTTCAATTTGAGCTCTATTGTTTCCGACGACAATCTCCGTAGGCAATTCCTTGGGGTTCAAAAATATGACACCCTTCGGTAGAATTGGTTTAAGCGACATATATAAAGTGTCTCCACTTTGGAGAATGACATCGATATCATGACAAGTCAGATTCCGATGTCTGCAAACTGACAATACTGACGCGCAAGCGGGCATTGCCACGCATTGAGCGTTATTACCCTTATAATTGCTACTCCCTTGGTGTGTAGTTCCTAAAACATTAACAAAAATACAAGGTCACGTGCAAGGTAGATATAATGTTACAAGAGGGAGAATATTTTGTAATGACAAAAATCATCTACACCACCCTTTGTAAGGCAAAGCGTCTTTTTTGTTCCCATTGATTGGATTAATGGGTTACAGACAGCTCGCTGACAGAGACGACAGTAAGCAAAGAACAACATATTTATTTTTATTTACTGGGGAACCTGCTTCCAATTTTTAACTTATTTTTATTATGTATAGCGGCAACCGAAATCCACATTCTTGATCATGAGCTGCAGCCCGCTAACAGACAGATGGACAGACGGACGAACAGCAGTCTTAGTACATAACAAGATTCTGTAGTTTTTACCCTTCAGGAACGGCACCCTATCAATTAATAATGTTTGTATGTTTTACCTCTAAACTGTCTTAAACAATTGATCAGGTTGTGAAGAAACTGGTAGGATTTTAGAACGCGAGGGTTTCTGGCACAAAACAAAATTTATAATATATAAAAAAATATGTATTTCCCACTAATTTTTTGTGCAGTACATTTAGGAGCAGAACAAAGCAAAAAACCAAAAACATTATGTATGCATTAAATATTCGAAAAATATCTATTTCACATTGTAGCACAGGATGACATTGAACTGACTGCAAAATGAGCTCAAAAGTCTGCATGGCTAATAATATGGTGTCTCTTATAAGCATTATTTATAATGATCAGTACCTAATTATGTCAATTTTCTAAATTATTTAAAAACAAAACAACAAAAAAAATATCCCTAAGTATATTAGCTGGCTGATGATGAAACTGCTTTTTATGTACCTATAACTTATTAATTGATATGTACTTACCTACTTAAATTAATCAAACATTAATTTGTGATATCATAGAATTATTTGATGAAGGAGCTATGAGATCATATATTTATACTTGAATACTATTTCAGCAGTCTCGACATTAGTAGGTAATGACGCTGTCGCAAACTTGCGATCGTAATAATACCTAATAACGAAAAAATTCTGTTGCAATAACGACGCTCGTGAGAAACGCAAGTCTCTACATCCAAGTTAGCGAGCCAAGATGTACAATAACTTGACATATCGGTACCAATGATTCTATTTTACATGAAAACTCGTACTTAAGTAAGGCTACAAACGTGTAAAAAAAAAATAAAAAATATTAAATATTTAAGGAAATTAAAATTTGCCTCCTTGCAACATTGGTTTAGTGTCAAACTTGTCAAGTCATTGGTTTTGACGTTTTGTTTATTTTGTTTCTGTTCTATTAACAATGGACCTGTATAAAAATGTACTCTGTGCAATGGACAATGGTATTTTCTCAAGCATTTTTTATTGATAGCTAAGAGTACAGTACCTTTGCTTTGTGGCTGAAGCTGCTACCCCACTGAATATATTTCTACATTCACGGTCAGTGGGTCGTCTTTGGGGCGGATTTACAGACGTCTGAGTATCTACGAAATGATACTGGAATTCGACAAAAATGTGTTTGAAGGGATGGCTGTAGGAGCTGCATGAAACATTGGTATTCCGTCAGGATACAGAAATAAGCAGATTCAAGGGATTTTTCATTTTAATCATGCGGATTCCTTGTGTCGTACCATACCAAAGCTTTGGGAAGTAGTGTGTAGTGAGCTGTTCACACTAAAAAGAACCTCCGACCTCCACGGAGCTGGGGACTACCAGTAAAAGAATGACAAAGGACAAGCAGAAAATCAAACTGAGTGAAATAGTGTAGTGTATGTAATATTGATAAGATTCTTTCAATATAAATGTATGTAATCGCAGTGTTCCAATATTTAATATTACCGTACTATAGTTGTAAGGGATACACAGCAGAGTTATTACAAGTTTAAGTGACACAAAAGAAATGCTTGTATGCAAAATAATTCCAAAATATTCAAAAAGTATACAAAGCTCATCAACCAAGGTTTGAATAACTGAAACATGTTTGAAGGAGAATTACCCGTTTATTTTAAAGTTATTCCATTAATTTATAATGTTATATCGAAGAAAGTAGTTAAACAATCCTATATTTTTTTTGTACCAATGGCAAATTCAAACAAATTAAATTTATTATTAAATCATTTAATTCAAGCAACAAGACTCGATAGTGTTATTAACAATATACTTACAAAAAACTATGTTAGTAACACACTAACATAGTTACCATTATTCATCTCATTCTTCCTATATTAAAAATGCAGTGTGAAATTTAATTTTAACGTTGATTTTCATGTTAGTATTTCAATAATTGATAATTTTCCCTTGTTTGAAGAAAGTATTTGTGTATATTATTGTATTTATTGATACAGATGTTTGTACTTTAGTATTTTTTTGTATTATAATTAAATGATGTGTGTATTATTTATTGTCTTGTTTAAAATGTTTACATAGATAGTATAGCTATGATGTAGGTACTGTGATATGTAATATTCATTACTTGTGTGTTCTGCACTGAAATAACTGTAATATCCTATTTCTTCACATTTTATGCAAATAAAGATACATAGGTACATGTATACGACCTTCATTTTGCCTTCATTACATGTTTAATACTTTACTTTTAAGCTAGATTTTAAAATATGTGAGCGGCTTTTTAGTTGCAACCAATTAATTTAACGATCATTATCTCTGTCTCTATGTCTGTTATCGTGGACCGAGCCTGACTAAACCAACTTGTTCATGTGATTGGCAACTGTGAGATTGTTCAATCTTATATGTTAGTAAGTACCTTGGTTCCATAATCAATTAATCACACACTGTAAATGATTAATAATTTCTCGATTATCTCAAAAAAAATATTACCATTTTTTGAGACCTAGAAAACAGGAAAACTTTATTTTAAAAGTTCGTTAATTATCCATAGTTTAATTTTTAACCGGCGAAAATTTCCCCGGCTTAAACGTACCCCAAGCGAAAACTTATACCAGCGGACGACCGTAAACGGAGCAGATTCAATTTTAGTCAGATTAATTTTTCACCTCGCGGTGTGCTTAAACGGGGTATTTGACGTTTAGGCAGTCAATTTTAAACTGAAAAATTGACTTAAACGCACCCCAAACAAAAACGCTGTCCGCCGTGTTAGTATTACTCCCCCCTTCGCTCCACTCGGTCTCGCAGGTTCGCTCCACTCAGGACCTACCTACCACCGGAAAGCTATCGTGACCTTATCCCTACGCTACGCTACGCTTCGCTTTACCGCTACCTAGTTTCCGAGATACGATGGGGGAGGGGTGAAGGGGGGGAGAGGGGGGAGTTTTGAAAAACTAATTTTGACCTACTCTGGGCCCACGGACATGAATCTAAAAAAGAAAATGTTCCAAGTCTTAACTTCCGAGATCCGCCTAAAGGGGGGAGAAGGGGGAGAGAATGGAGGGAATTTGAAAAATGGTTTTTACTTTTCCGAGCCTTCTCTATACGAATCCGTAAAAAGACAAAACCCAGGAGGGGTGAAGGGGGGAGAGGGGGAGTTTTGAAAAAACTAATTTTGACCTACTCTGGGCCCACGGACATGAATCTGAAAAAGAAAATGTTCCAAGTCTTAACTTCCGAGATCCGCCTAAAGGGGGAGAAATGGTTTTTACTTTTCCGAGCCTCCTCTATACGAATCCGTAAAAAAACAAAACCCACGAGGGGTGAAGGGGGGGGAGATGGGGGAGTTTTGAAAAATGATTTTGACCAACTCTGGGCCCCTTGATATGAATCTGAAAAAAAAAACTGTTCCAAGTCTCGTTAACTTCTGAGATCTACCTAGAGGGGGGGAGAAGGGGGGCAACTTTGAAAAATGGATTTTACTTTTCCGAGCCTCCTCTATACGAATCCGTAAAAAAACAAAACCCAGGTTTCTTAATTTTCGAGATACGATGGGGGGAGGGGGAAGGGGGGAGAGGGGGGAGTTTTGAAAAATGATTTTGACCAACTCTGGGCCCCTTGATATGAATCCGAAAAAAAAAATGTTCCAAGTCTCTTAACTTCCGAGATCTACCTAGAGGGGGGGAGAAGGGGGGCAAGGGGGGCAACTTTGAAAAATGGATTTTACTTTTCCGAGCCTCCTCTATACGAATCCGTAAAAAACAAAACCCAGGAGGGGTGAAGGGGGGGAGAGGGGGGAGTTTTGAAAAATGATTTTGACCGACTCTGAGCCCCTTGATATGAATCTGAAAAAAAAAATGTTCCAAGTCTCTTAACTTCCGAGATCTACCTAGAGGGGGGGAGAAGGGGGGCAAGGGGGGCAACTTTGAAAAATGGATTTTACTTTTCCGAGCCTCCTCTATACGAATCCGTAAAACAACAATACACGGGACACTTAGTTTCCGAGATACGATAGGGAGGGGGGAGAGTGGGGTGGAAAAGGGGAGGTTTGAGATTTTTCCCATACTCGTGAGAGTTACTTCTATACGAATCTGTAAAAATATACCCACCTCCCCCTTCACCATCTGGGAGAACAATTATGTCAGTCAGTGAGTGAGTGAGTGAGTGGTAATCGAGCTTTATATAGTATAATATAATAATATAATATACAGGCTCTTATGCAAACGGCTGAACATACGAAAATAACGGATTCGTGGGGCCGTCTGCTACGTGTTTAGGCCTAATAACAAGACCCAGGCCACACAGATTTTTTAAAATGATTTTTATTTTATTTTATTCTCATTTCGTCGTTGCTCAAACTTGAAACGTCAATAATTTCATGTAAAAATAACAAAACCGGCAATATTTTATTTTATTTTCATCTAGAGTAACTGTAGAATCTTATAATATTCGTATTTGACGCAGATGACTGAAACTAAAAAAACATTTAAAATACCTTCTGAAAGTCCGACTTTGAACTGCGTAAAAACTAAGAATGATAGAGCAGTTCTAATTCTAGGAAGACATCTTTGGTTCATGCCCGTTCTAACGGTATGCATTATGCACAATTTCTTTTAAAACAACTAGAATAATTCGCTAATTTTAACTGTGGGCCTTTTTTCACGGAATTCTACATTTGCGAAAAGTTAAATTAATACCTTACAAGCTTGTTTTTTTCATTTAATATTCTACAAATATTCTTGATGAAAAAAAAAAGATTCCAGTACTGTTACTTTTAAATGAAATTATTGACGTTTGAAATTTGAGCAACGACGAATTCCGAATAAAATTTAAAAATTCATTTAAAAAAACCGTGTGGTCCGGTTATTGATCCTAAACCCATAGCAGACGGCCTCAAGGATCCGTCATTTTCGTATGTTCAACCGTCTGCCAAACACCCTGTATATTTGAAATTAAGTCATTAATAGCTTTTATTTGATCACTTTTTTTATATGCCACTCCCACAATTAAGACGTCATATGTCAAAATCCATCAAGCCGTTTATGCTAGAGCGTGCCAAAGAAATAGACATATATACATGCATATTATATAACGTACGTTTATTGTATTTTGATACTAACAACTTTGTTAGAAATTTTGTTTTAATTCGGAAATATATGTTTCTTCCCAAGAAAAGTCAACATGTATTGGCTACTTTGTTAGCTTACAATATATATGCAGTTATTGACAATTTAACTGTGACTAGGCTAAGTGATGAAATAGTATTATCTAGTATTTTCTAATACTACTATAATAGGCTCTTTAAACTTTTAAACTCGACAAAAGAGAAACATGATAAGAATATTTTACTGCCGCTTCTCTGGCAAAATCCTAGAATTGTTAATAGATAAATATCATATGGAAACCTTATGCTTTTGTGAAACCTGGTTAAGACCAGATAGGATGCTGTTTAATGTAAATAATTTTTCAGTTGCCAGTGCGTACAACCGGTCCTCAATAAGGGGTGGTACCTTGATATTATGTAATAGTTGTTTCAGACACAAGGAAAGGAAGGATATCACTGCTTACTCTGTTAATCGCTTATGTGAGGTAGCATGTGCAAAGGTTGAAGGCCATACTTTCTTATGTGTTTATAGACCACCATCCTCAAACTTGTCATCATTTTTAATCATTATGGAAGAAATACTAAGTAAACTTTTCAAAGATAATAAATTTGTTTTTGTTTGTGGTGACCTAAATATTGATCTATTAGTTAACTCATCCGATAAATATAAGCTTATATCATTGTTTAAATCATTCAATTTAAAATGTATATTTAATGAAGCTACTAGAATAACAGCAACCTTTTTGTTTTTTTTTTGTGGGTGGGAAATCATCAAATAACTTCTCCCGCTCTGGGCGGAGCGGGAGAGCGTGTCAGACTCTTACTGACTAAAACCCACCCGTGTTCCTTCCGTTGCCCTGTTGCCGGGGGCCATGATCTCCCTCTCGGTTTTCTTCGCAACCCCGGCAGGCATTGGCCCTAGCGGACCCCGTCGATTCTGCTGACATCTCTTTGAGGCGCGCGTGGAACACAACGCGCCGTCGACCCGGGCCTGGTCCTTATCGGACGGTGAGCTACCCATTGCTCACCGCCCGCAAACCCGCGCCTACGGTGGCCGGAAATCGCCTCGCGATTCCCGACGCCCTGGGCGTCTCCTCCTGCGGCGGTTAGGGGCGTGAGGGCGCGAAATTTGCCTCTCCCTCACGCGCTCCGCCTCCTCCTTCGCGAGCATTACCGCTTCGCAGAAGGAGGTGACGGCCTCCCATTTCCTCTCGCTCCGTACCATGGCCTGAACCAGGGCCGGACGCGAGAGATCACCGCCGCCGATCGCCTCCACTAGGACACGGCGATGCTCCGCCCAAGCTGGGCAGACCTCCACCGTATGCTCCACCGTGTCCTCCGGGCGATCCACACAATGATGACACCCGGGCGTGTCCTCCCGCCTTATCCTGTGCAGGAACCTCCCGAAACAGCCGTGTCCGGTGAGGACCTGCGTCAGGCGGAAGGTGAGGACGCCGTGGCGCCTCTCCAGCCACTCCTCAAAGAGGGGTCTTATCGCCGCAATTGTGGCGTGCCCAGCGCTGGGTTGCGACAATCGCACTCTCCATGACGCCATGAGATCCCGACGGAGCTCTGTCCGCTGTGCCGCGATTTCTCGCGGCAGCGGAGTTAAGCCCCGGCGTTTCGCCTCCTCGCGCCACTCCCAGATGTGCGCGAGGACCTTTGCCTCCAGATCCGGAATAACAGCAACCTCAGCTTCATGCATTGACAATATATTTACTAATTGTAAAATACAGGACTCATCCTTAATTAGTGGCGTAGGGTCTGACCAAAATTAATAAGTAACAAAATTAAACAATAAAATAAAAGCCTCGACTGCCTCGTTGGTCTAGTGGTCGCAAGCGCTACTACTGAGCATGAGGTCCTGGGTTCGATTCCCGGGTCGGGCAAAGTGTTATTGGGTTTTTCCAGCTGGAATTTCCCATTAGCAGCTCGGAGTCTGGATTTGTGCCCGGTTGATGGCAATAGGATCGCCCCCTATTACATGGGACTTAAACATAACTGGCGAAATGTGGGTGTACTATAAGTACACCCACATTTGCAACCTATGCCTAACCCTTCGGGGATTACAGGCGTGATGTTATGTTACGTTGTAAAATAAAAGCTGTGTGGCAGGTAATTAAGAAAGAAACTGGAAACACAAAACAGCGAGGTCAGAATGAATTGTCTTTAAAAATTGATAATAAACCATATCAGAATAGAATAGAATAGAAAAGGTCAAAAGATAAAGAGGTAAATAAGAGGTAGATAAGCTAAAAGTTGCTGAGACGCTAGAAAAGTTCATTACCAACATCCCAACAGAGGTTACGAAATTTCTTCCCTCATCATCTATAGTAGCTGAATCCCTTCTAAAAAAAAAATTCAGTAAGGACATTCCAAGTTTTGAATTCAAGCCCATTTCTACTGTCACAATTAAAAAGCATTCAATAGTTTTAACATAAAAAAGATGACTTATGGGGGATTTCGGTTAAGGTTCTTGGATATATCATTGACACAATTGTCCCTGTCCTAACAAGCATATTTAATCAATGTTTAGATAGCGGTACGTTTCCTAATTTAATGAAACATAGTACGTAGTAGTACCAATTTTCAAATCGGGTGGTATGAGTGATCCCTCAAATTATAGACCTACATATGTTACCAGCATTAAGTGAAATATATGAAAAAATCGTGCTTGACCAGATGTTGTCACAATTTAATTCAAATGGAATTTTAAATAGTCACCAGTTTGGTTTCACAATACACACAGGAGTAAAACTCATCAGTCATATTTTTTTATCCTGGGAGAATTCTCAGGATGCAATTGTCATTTTCTATGACATCTCAAAAGCGTTTGACTGCGTTGACCACAAAACACTGATTTGTAAATTACACCACTATGGAATTCGTGGACAAGTTGCTGATCTTGTTTTTTCCCATCTATCAAACAGGTAGCAAAAACTAAACGTTAACGGGGCGACATCCTTGGGGTCTCTGGTTAAGATGGGCGTGCCTCAAGGACTAATTCTTGGCCCTTTCCTATTTTAGTTTATATTAATGACCTTCCTTACATGATGGCTAGTATATCGCATATAATTCTATTCGCTGATGATACTTCTCTTATTTTTTAAATAGATAGAAAAGATACGAATGTCTTACATGTCAACGACAGTCTGGCAATTCTTTCGAAATGGTTCGCAGCTAATAATCTTTCACTTAATGCGAACAAAACTAAATGTCTTAAGTTCTCATTACCAAATGAAGAGGTCTTAGTATTTTCCAAAGAAAGAAAGTGTTTTAGAAAGTTTTGAACTTTCCATAGCTTAGTTCTGTAACCGACTTTGGCAGCTTGTTATAAAAGTGCCGCCTTTAAGTTAATCTCAATTTGGGTATCACAATTTCATGTTTACTACGTGTATTTATATACCCACATCAAACGTGTCCTTATCAAAAAAGCATATTATAAGATTAGAGACTACGTTGAAGACAAGGAAGTTTGGCAATAATTCCTTCTGCACATGTGGCTTCCCTGGTACCTCATTAACGGCATAACAATGTAAATGTCTACTAACTGCTCCCAAATTACGATGTTTATTTTATTTTACTTTTTTACATACTTCCTTGACATAATCTTTTCGTTATTTGACATTATATACCCACAATTTTCCTTTTTTTTTTAAATAAAATTATATTTGTTACAGCTGTAGTGGCAATCATGTCATTTGGTTTAAATAGGTCCTTATTTTTATTATTTTGTTAATTTTTTATATGTATAGATTCTTTTCATTTAGATTTTGTGAATGTGAGAACGTTGTAGGCTGTAGACTGACTTTTGGACCATTTTCTAATTTACGAAGTACCTGGTACTTGTTGATAGGCCTACCCTGTCCTCTCATACCTATTAACACTGTAATTTGAAAACATTGTAGAAACCATTTATTTTTAAAAGAGTAACCGTGGAGTTTCTTGCCGGCTCTTCTCCATAGGAAGCGACCAAGTGGAACCGTGCACCTAGCGTCTGACGTTTCATAAGTGCCCTTGTATTGTGAATTTGATTTGCATTTAAAAATGAATTTGCATACATACTTTCGTAAAACACTACCCTCCTTCTGGGACAGTCAGGTAATAAAAATATTATATCCAGTCATTTGTTAGTTTTTACCAGACTGCCTCAGAAGGAGGGTAATGTTTTTTAATCTGCTTTTTCATTCAATACACATACGCAATGTGTTATAATATTAATTTAACAATACAATTTTTTTTTTATTCCTCCTTATGCCATAATAAAGTATAATAGTACTGTCTACATTTTATTTCACTATGTGGTGACACTACTCTATCTTTGTTCATAGGATACCTAATAGGATTACTAAAATGATATTATCTCAGCTAAGAGAAAAGCAATACACAATTTTAATTTTCTATTATTTAGTAGAAACTTTTTACTAAAAGTTTAAAATACTAGACTTTCTGATATTCCTTTCGTCAAGCAGATAGCACACACACATAAGTCAGTGGAGGTGAGGATTGAGGGACCAGTTGTAATAATCGCTTAATATAAATAAATAAATCTTCAAATTGCGTCGATATTTCTGCTCCATTTCTTTTTTACAAAACGTATTAAGACTTTTACTAAAACGTTATGCAGAAAAATAACTATTTTTTCTCTTTAATGCATTGTGGTCTGTTATTTAGTAAATATCTTTACAAATTCTTTACTAAATGTCTGTAATCACATAATCTTCATATTAAGATACTTTCCGAGATCTGGCTGAAGGTCTGTGAGAACTGAGGGACCACACTTTAGGGGCTTTAGTTTTTAACATATTTATTTACAAATTCCCAGATTCGTTCTACAATTGTTTTAAGACTACTAATAAATACAACGATTTTTTTTTTTGCGATTTCCGGTTCATGTCCCTCAGTTTACAGGCAAATGTAAAACCGCGGGGCGCATACAATGCTTGCTGTATAAAAAGTACCGAATTAAAAAGAGTACTTAGAAAGACATTATTAGAAGACAAAAAAGAAAACAAGACAGTAATTATATTATTTTATTTACTTGGTACCAGGCACACATAAAATAGGGATAAATGCTTGACATTCCGTGTTGCGTTCTAGCCGTTACCCCGGTAACCAAATCTCAAAGATGGCGCTACCAACCACAATACCGACAGGTTTTATTCGCTTTTAATCAGTCATTTTCATATAATCTACATTTAAAAGACGTAATAGAAGATTATTATCGAATGAATGAAAAGCGATTAATAAAAGGTCGTTGTCATGGTAACGATGGGGGAAAGGGGGGGCATTGAAGTAGGACAGAACCTCTTATTGATGTCCTTCAAAAAGGTCAGGTGCGTAGTGTTGTACTCGCTAGTGACGCGTGTAGCTATGTGGAGATAAAATGAAGCGGGCGAGGCAAAAGGAGTACCTGCATAATGCTAGGCCTCGTTCGCACAGCGATGATCATACGATATTTTACTGTATCATTTTGGGATCACATCAGATAGCAGTTTCATACTTCATTTTTGTTTTTAAGGTGTACGAACAGTGGGATGTTAAATGAATGAATCAAATGCACCGACCCCAGCGTGGTTTAACCAGACGCGACAAATCGAATCAACCCCAAGATTTGCACTAACCCCTGGAGCCTCATGCTTCATGGGGCTACACTCTACAGAGGCCATTGCATATCAAGGAGTAGTAAATCCTTCCATAACCTAGGGCAAGTCTTCCCTACCATACTGGGAAGCGCGGTAATGGTAGGGAAGATGTGCCCTTAGGTTATGGAAGGATCTGCGAGCCGTACCGAATATACCGCCTAGCAAAGATATGTAAAATATTAGTCTACACTATATTCGTAATGAATTAATAGAAAATATGAAAATTAACGTAATTTATTTTTGGCTTAGAAAGGCTTCAAGCTATAGGCGTGAGCCAATTCTTAAGCTCTTGCATTTATTTTATAAAATCACACAGAAAATCTAACCTATCCGAGTCAGGATGCTTCAATTTTCTAGCTCGCTTAGCTCGCTCTTGCATCGTCTTATTAACAATACAATAACAATTGCACCAATACCGGTCCAGAATGCTCCATTTTTCGTGCTAGATTTTTTTTTCCGATGAAAACTTTATGTGTTCGAGTCAGGATGCTCCAATGTTCTACCTCGCTACGCTCGCTCTTGTAATATTTATTGTCACAATTTACAACAATTCAATTTCAGCTTAGTCTCCCGAGTCACAATCTACTATTTTATGTTGTAAAAAAAGCTATAACACCCTCCTTAAAAAGGGCCCTCAATTTTTTCACAATTTAGGACCAGCTACGCCACTGGTGTGTGTGATCCTAAATTTTTAATGTAAAATAATAGAACAGTAGCAGCATTCGCAGCACGTCGCTTTCTGTAGTGCGGTCTGAAAGAAAAGGGATTCTTTCATTAATGATTTACTCCTTCTGCTAATTCTAGGAAGAGGGATACCTCTCTCGAGGGGTGTTTACTATCTATAAATATATAAATAATATAATATAAACATTTATTGAACAAAAATGGTTGAGCAATCAAACACTTACAAACAACACCATGCATACACAATAATAGCGTATTACAATTATATAACCTTTAGTGCCATCAGCAGTCTATCCAATAAATAAAAGATCTGTACATATCAAAAGGAGAATCTTTGAGTCTGTGAGTGTCCATTTTATGGTAAAGCAGCCAACCGAAATTCATGTTTAGCGGTTTGATTTCTCGTTTATTTGTTAGTGGTAACGGCGGGTTTCTTAAACCTGCCGTTACCACTCAAGTGCAGCTCAAGTACTAGTCTGAAGCCCGAAACTCAGACACCCATTCTTACCTAGGGGTATCGTGTTACCCAGTTTGGTTTTGGAAGTCAGACAGGCAGTCCATGTAAGATACTGGTATTCAGTTACATCCAGTTACACTGGTAGCTGACCCCAATATAGTTGCAGGGAGATGATGATGAAATATTACTATTGACTTGACGTACGGTTGACCTTACAGTTTATCAGCAGTAGGTCAATTTCAGGCTGAAATGACGAATGTAACGTAAGGTGCTATAAATCTGGCGTAACATATCGGTAACATTGACGATAAACAGCAGATATCTTCATAAATACAGAGCGTGTGTGTCCCGGGGGAGCCGGCAGTGGTTTATGTAACAGTTTTACTCGCGGCTGGGGGTCGTACAAATTGATGCTGTATATGAGTATCAAAATAAGCCTCCATGTCTCTGAAAGTATTTGGAGCCATCGGTCCCAGTTCGTTCGAAACTATGACGTTGTTGTGTGTAGTCTAAAATACAAACCCACGAGCTAACTAATGATTGACAGAGCTGATGTAATGTGATAGTGTGGCTAGTTGTGGGAGGCGGCGTGTGCTGCTAGTTGTGTGGTTTCTATAGACGCTGAGTTCACACCTGATCTATCGTATTCTAAGTTTTCTATCAGCCCTCTTTTAATGCACACTAAAGTAATCGCTCCGTGTAAAATCGATCGTCGATCGACCATAAAAAGGGTGCATGATGGTGCATACTTAGGAACCCACGTAAACATTTGACCACTCTACTCCTTTTACTTATACCTATTTGCTTCGGCTTACTGTATTCATCGTAAGATTTGCAATACTAAGTTGATCTGGTGCAACCAGAATCAGTGACAAATGCTTACAAAAAATCTCTATTGCAACTTTCATCTCAATTTCGCAAACTTTGTGAGATGTCGACATGGCGGGAAACCTTTTAATTCAGCAGTAATAAATAAACCGTTTCATTTGTTACGTCATGTCTCGGTCGCCGCAAGTCGCAGCTCTCGCCCCGTGACTTAATATAATTGGGGAAACAAATGATCGGTTGTTGGCAACGTGGCCATATCGATCGAGTTCGTTGAGCTGTTTGTGAGGCAGCTCGTCTGAGGAAATACAGTAGGCCGCACGTCAGTGGTAACACTTTCCTCTGAGCTGACCTGTACCCTAATTACGTAATACACGATCAATTAAACATTCTGTTTCGATTTGAAACAGATTGCTTATCCATTGCTTCATAAGTTGGAAAAAAAAATCTGCTCAACAACGTAAATAACGATAATGAATATTGTTGAATCGTCAAAATGAAACAAATTAGTCATAATCGTTTACGAAAGTAAGTTACGCAATTAGGGTACTGGCGAAGCACTGAGTTTCAATTTTTATTCTTTTTTTTCTTTAGGGCATCTCATAGTTGACCTCTGAGGTCATGACTATTTAACCGGTCAATCCTGTGGTTGCCTTAAGCTGCTACACTCAAAGCCTCCAGCCAGGGGCATACAGACTAAGCTAAAAAGCTAGGTGAACGCTCACTAAGGGCACCCCCTGTGGGGTACGAGCCTCGGCTTAGGGCGTCACCGGAGGGAGGACATCAAAGATGGGACTGGCTGGATCAAAGTTTTGATCATGATTATTAATCTGGGAATTTAAAGCTACGTGCACAGCTGCAAAAACTGCTGGCACCTCGTTTTCGAGCAAGGGTCGGGGAGGAGTATCATTTACTCGGGGGCGCGGACGCGATCGCAAAGGACCTCGGGCGGCGGCGAGGTCGGAATGACGGGAGGCGTCTGTATTTGTATACTGTACGTGTGGCCCTATTGCTCTCCTGGAGGAGGATTATGGGGTCATCTGGGTCGGTTGAGTTTCAATAGAATTAGAGGCCAGCTTATACTGGTTTTGTGAGCACTGAAGTACGGATACTGTGCCGTAGGACCACAGGTCCGTTCCGATACGTTTCCCCGAGTCTACCGACGAAGCTGGTTCTTAATTCGTCTGTATAGTACAGTCTGCATAGTGGTATATGAATTTGTGAGGGGTATTTACATAATTAAAAATTGAAAATTAAATATAAAAATTACAAAAAAAAAACATCCGTAAAATAACTTTAACTTCGGAAGTCGGTGTCACCGACTTTTTTTGCAGCCAAGTGTGTTCCGGTTTGTAACGTTCAAACCGGAACCAAACCCATACCTACCCGAGGTATGGGTTTGATTTCGGTAGGTAGCTCAATTTCCTCCTCAAGGTGGGGCGTGGTGGTCCTGGATTGATTGCGGTCACCTTTTTATTGGACCTAAACCTAACTGCCGAAACATGGGTGTTAAATATAATAATAATGTGCATGTCTGTTCCAAAAGCATTTAAAGAAAATATAAAAAAATGATTAGAGCACGGTCCTATGGATGCCAATTTATTGCACCACTTACACTTTGATTTAACTATTTAAATTGAATTATTATTTATATATTTATAGGACATATTTTTTGCAAGCAGTTGTGTGCTTAATATAATTAAGATTACAATTCACTCTTTACAATATCTCCTTACCTCATTAAATTTAATGTACGATGTTAAAATTAGTGCGTCTTCAATCTGTTAAATATTTGTGAACACAACCTCTGTTAGTTTTAAAATTTTGGCTCTGTCTTTTTCTCTCTCTGTCACTTCCGTTTATGTGAAGCTCGTTACCGTGATCTTTTTAGAACATTATACTTTTATATACAGCAAGTCTTCTCTTTTCTTTATAAAACTGCGCCACCAATAATCCTTCATGGTAGCAGAGCGTGGTTTGCAATCAGTTATATATATCGTGAAGAAAATCAGGAAATAAAAGTGTAAGAATTTTTTCATTTACACGTGCCAAAGCCGGCAATTGGAAAAATACTCTCAGGACCTACTCAGAAAGAAAATAAGATGGGCTCATATATGTTTAATTTAGATAAACTCACTGGTCGTGAAAACTTCGCGACATGGAAGTTTAGTGTAAGAACATATCTAGAGCACGAGGACCTTTGGGAGTGCGTGAAGCCTAGTTCAGACGGCGCGGTTGATCCTCAAAAGGATATTAAGTCGAAATCAAAATTGATTCTTCTGATTGATCCTCAAAACTACGTGCACGTGCAAGATAGTGTTAAATGTTACAACAAAATACCTTGTGACATATTGCAATTAAATGAAAGAAAATTTAAAACTCATATTAAAAGTACACTTTGTAAACAAGCATATTACACATTAGAGGATTATATCCAAGATAAGAGTGCTTGGAAACATGCTGGTCCTGCTCCATAGGAAAATTTGAATCAAGACAAAATGAAACAGGCTGCTAATTTAATTGTAAAATTTATAATTTTGTGTTATATGACATTGAGTTTTCATTCTGTGATTACTTCCTCACACACTGACTTATTTTTTTTTTTTGGAAAATCATTTATTTTACAATCTTTGTAAATATGTGAGCACTATGTACCTATCTATCACATAATTAAATTATCTCTCGTTGCTTCATTTTTAATTCTTTTTACCTATTGTGGTATAGTAATTTTATTCTAGGTGCATCGTCTTCACATATAATTATTTAACTAATATACGTACTTATACAAACTATTGTAAAACATTTTAAAAGAGTTACGGTGGAGTTTCTTGCCCATTCTTCTCCATACGAAAACCACCTTTTGGAAGGGGCGACAGAATCAATTACATTATTTTGTAAATTTTGACGTTCAAAAGTGCCATACATGGGCCTATTTGAATCTAAATAAATGATTTGACTTTGACTTTGAAATGAAAACCGCGCACAAACTAAGAAACATAAACTTTTAAGTTAATGAAGAATGGCTTGGGACGCTGATGCTTGCAGGTCTTCCAGATGTATATGAGCCCATTATAATGGGGCTAGAGGGTTCAGGTGTACAGATTAGCGCTGACATGGTCAAAACGAAACTGCTACAAGAAGTAAAGTCGACAGATTCAAGTGCAGCCCTATACATAAATTCTAAGAAAACGCAGAATAATCAACATCCCGATAAACCAAAGGGACCGAGGTGTTACAACTGCAACAAGCATGGCCACTAAGCAAAATTCTGCAAAAGCAAGAAAACGACAAACAAAAAGCATAAAAATGGAGACAGTACAAATTTTTTTGCAGCATTTTCAGCTACATTGGATGGACTAAGTGACAGGTGGTTTGTAGACTCAGGTGCATCATTGCACATGTCTGGAAAACGAGAATAGATATACAACATCACTAAACCACCTGTGAAGAGTATAACGGTAGCCAACAGAGAGCCGTTATCAGTAGATGGTGTTGGATGTATCAAAATTAGTCTAAGATAGTTAATTGATTCAGGCGTAACCTTGCGGAAATCTATTATAAAATGCAATTGAAGTGGATATATTTAGTAACCTGTTCCGCTTAGCCACCGCTAAGCGGAACAGGTTACTAAATATATCCACTTCAATTGCATTTTAACATTAGCCTACCCGAAGGAATTATTCAGGTGAAAAATGTTCTTTATGTCCCACGTTTAGCAGCCAATTTATTCTCTGTTAGTAGTATAGTTAAAGGTGGCTACAAAATAACATTTAATGACAAAGGTTGCTATATTTATGATGGAAATAAGACAATTATTTGTTCAGCAACTCTCAATAATAAACTTTATGTACTAAACACAATGAATCATTCTGAGACTGCCATTTAATATCTGATAATGAAAAGTCAACAACACCTATTTATGGCATCTGCGGATGGCTCACCTAAATGTTTCAGATATAAATAAGCTGTCGGCCTGTGCTGAGGGAGTGACTCTGTATGTAGGGAAAAATAACACCATCAGATGCACACATTGTTCAGAGGGTAAGCAGACGAGACTTCCATTCAACAATGTGGGATCTAGAGCTACACAGCCTCAGGAGCTCATTCACTCGGATTTATGTGGACCAATGGAAAACAAGTCGTGCTCAGGTATGAAATAGCCACACGCGTACATGTTAGCATGTAATCAACTAATCAAGCCCATCAATTGTTCAGCGAGTGCGGCGCGTCACAGCGCCCGCGCCGGCCACTACAGGGAACAAACGAAGTAGTCTTGCGACATGCGTTAGTTTGATACTTGCGACATTGCGTTAGTTTCACCGACAACGTCACTTAGGTGCTGTACGCAATTTTAATTGTAGTCATTATAAATCGGTAAACTTCGGCTTTAAAGGAAAATGCAATAATTGCAATGCCTATTTAAATATATTATGACATCACAGCAAGTGCCGCGCTCTAGTCTTATTAAAAAAATACTGTATAATGCTCGTGGCCAAGTAATAACAGCTGCACGGGTCAAGCTACGCTTGCCGGGGTTGGTGTGTGGATGGGTGACCAACTTTACATACCGAGACTCCTCTGTGCCTCGGAAAGCACGTTAAGCCGTTGGTTCCAGCTGTCATTCGTGGATCTTTGACAGTCATAACGGGTAGTTATAAGCCCAAAAGTCCAACAACCAGTCTTACCGAGGGCACAGATGATATTATACTAGTACCAAGGGGTATCGTTTTACCCAGTTACTGGGTTGTGGAGGTCAGATAGGCAGTCGCTCGATGTAAAATACTTGGTATTCAGCTGCATGCGGTTAGACTGGAAGCTGACCCCAACATAGTTGGCAAAGGGCTAGGCAGATTGATCTGTCTGTACTGTCACTTTAGCAAAGCATCGCTCCGATGATTGCGTGGCGGCTGTCTTCTGATGACAGATGATGTCAAGGGAGCCGTTTTCGTACCGCGTCCACGATGAACTGCTCTATTCCGGCACAATCCTGATGATATTAAAGCTTCTGAACCATTAATACTGACCACTTCTGGTAAAGGCTAGTCTGCGTTGTATACATAATATCTTATAGGTATTTAGTTGGTTAATAAAAGATCTTCTAAAAGGAGATGTACCACTATGTCTCAAACGGAGAATTATGGACATATGTATTCTCCCCATTCTCAAATATGGTGCTCAAACATGGTCTTTGACACTTCAGCAGAGTTCCAAGCTCAAGGTTTGCCAGCGAGCCATGAAACGCTACTGGGGGTTCGAATTTCGGACCGTACAAGGAACACAACACTGCGCGCCAAAACCAAGGTCACAAACGTTAGCAGAAAGCCGCTAAGTTTAAGTGGAACAGGACCGTACATGTCTGCTGCATGTCAGATGACAAATGGGCTAAAAAAACCACCGATTGGGACCCACTAAATGCACGACGACATTGCTGCAGTCAGAGAAGAAGATGCCGCCGGGACGAGCTTGACTCCTAAGTCCTACCGAAAGGACTGGCCGACACTAGCAAAAGATAGAATTGTGTGGAAAAGGGTGAGGGAGGGCTTTGCCGTGCAGTGGGACAATACAGGCTAGGTACATTCGATTCAGCAATAAGCCGTTGGATTTCCCATCAGCAAAAATGAACTTCCATATAAAACATCCACCTTTCAAAAATCCGTCTTTAGTGCTCATCTGTATAAGGAACTGTTGTGCAAAATTCCACACTTCTAAACCCAGCAGTTTAGGCTGTGCGTTAATTGCCTGTCAGTGAATTTGCCTGTCTCGTTGGTCTTGTGCTCCTCGTGCTAGCACGACTGCTGAACGTGAGGTACTGGTTTCGATTACCAGTTCAGGCAGTGTTATTGAGTTTTATCATTAATTAGGTACCTACGAATTTCTCAGTAGCAGACCGAATTTTGTGCCCGGTAAATGGCAATGGTAATAGGCTTCATCCCCTATTACATGGGAATTAAAGATAACTGGTAAAATGTAGGACTATGTATATCATACCTTTGAATAAAATGACTAACCCTTAATACATGCGTGGTGTTATTTCAATACTCAATCATCTATTGCATCCCACAATGTGTACCTATTTACATAGTAACTTTTTAATGAGACTATAGATAGAGGTATGAAGAAGAGGGTGTAAAGTTCACTCATCCTCTATAGAAAAAGGAGGATCCTCCGACTAGACCCGTCTGGTCATCGGTCGTCGGGCAGTCGGGCACCAGACACGACACCCGTGTCGTGTCTGGTGCCCGACTGCCCGACGATTGATGTAGGGATGTTGTATAAGTGCTGGTCGCACGTTAAACCCTGCTTGCGCGATACAGAATGTTGAGTGTCGTCAGTGAGGTGCGCAGTTCACTCGTGGCGGTTTACATGCCGCCACAAGACCAGTATGAACCCAGTCGGGTACAGCAATTTAGTAGCAGAGACGAAGCTTTAAAAGCTTAACTTATTAGTCTTCTTGACTAAAATCTAACGTTATTAGGGTTTTAGGTTTTAGGCGCTACGTGGCACGTCGATACCAGACTTCCACCTTCTACTAGCCGACCAAGTTGGTTGGACAACTGTCAATCGCGACGTCATTCGCAATGTTTAATATTTGACGCAGTTTTCTATTTCTTTTGGTCTAGCTAGTACCACAAACAAGATCTCTAATGCCCGGTTTCACCTTCACTAAGTGACACTTAAATGAATCCCTAAATAAAAGTGCACTGTTCGATTTTCAACGCTAGGCTCAGCGCTAAGAGTTGAAAATCCAACAATGCACTTTTATTTAGGGATTCATTTAAGTGTCACTTAGTTGTCGGTGCAAACGGGCATAAGGGTTCTATTTCATAGGTACTCCTTTTCAATTCCTCACAAAGTTAATTAGTGCCAAGCTTCCTTTAATTTAGATATGCGACACGGGCGTAGCCAGGGGGAGGGTTTTGGGGGTTCAAACCCCCCCCGAAATATTCAAAATCATTATCTTCCCCTTGCCCTTATCCTTTTGAGTGGGGTCGGCACAGCATGCGATTATTTCTAATCATTATTACGTTAAAATTAAGAGAGTATAAATTATTGCATTAACATTTTGAATTTGCCGCGCTGTCACCTGATGCCGATAATTTGATGATACCGCATCATATTCGGTAATCTACGTATGTTTTCGTGCACCGCTCGGTCGCCAGTCAGCACCGATTACCGCGAATGAATTAGTAGGTACATATATTCTAGTGTGGCGTGTCAGACTGCAGTGTAGTATTTTGTCGTTTTTGTTAACATTACGCTGTGATTTTAATAATAAACTTACTTGCCTGATTCATACAGAAGTAAGTAAATAAAAATAAGTAAATAGTAATGTTGCGCGCCACAAATAATGCCCGATATAATAGTGACATTAGTTACCACTGGCGCCATCTAGTATCGGGTAGCAGAACTAGTACATCGGTACGACCTTAACAAGGTACTAGTAATTCCGAGAACTATCGACGTCGAGTCAGTCGGGACCGCTATGTACTCGAACATACTAGATGCTTATAGAGTAGCTCTGTGGGACTAAATAAGGCGGGCGCGAGCCGCGAGACGATAGGCTCTCGGTAGGCTCCATTCCGTCCTAAACGCACGCAGCAAGATGTCACTTAAGTGCAAATTGCGAATCTACACAGCGTGTATTCGTCCCATCATCACTTATGCGGCTGCCGTCTTTGCTCATGCAAAACCCCACCATATCCATAGGTTGCAAACGCTCCAAAACCGATTCTTCCGTAGGGCCACAGGCTCCCCCTGGTATGTTAGGAACGAGAGTCTCCATCTCGACCACGATCCACCAATTTCTAAAACGCCTTGCAAAGCGTTACTTCGATTCCGCGGTCAAACATCGCAACCCTCTGGTTGTCGAGGCCGCCAGTTATGTCCCCGCCGTCCTAGGCACATTTTCACCGACCCAGATGACCCCATAACCCTCCTCCAGGAGAGCAATAGGGCCACTAGTACTCTACACAAATACAGACGCCTCCCGTCATTCCGACCTCGCCGTCGAGGTCCTTTGCGATCGCGCCCGCGCCCCCGAGTAAATGATACTCCTCCCCGACCCTTGCTCGATAACGAGGTGCCAGCAGTGGTTTCGGCTGTGCACGTAGCTTTAAATTCCCCGATTAATAATAATGATCAAAACCTTGATCCAGCCCGTCCCATCTTTGATGTCCTCCCTCCGGTGACGCCCTAAGCCGAGGCTCGTACCCACAGGGGGTGCCCTTAGCGAGCGTTCACCTAGCTTTTTAGCTTAGTTTTGTATGCGCCTGGCTGGAGGCTTTGAGTGTAGCAGCTTAAGGCAACCACAGGATTGACCGGTTAAGTAGTCATGACCTCAGAGGTCAGCTACGAGATGCCCAACAGAAAAAAAAAAAAAAAAGCGAGACGATAGTCTTGAACGAGCGATACATACGAGTACATCGAGGCGATATTCAAGTGCGACCTAAGTGATCAGTAAGTGAAATTGTGTTTCTTAATTAGTGCGTTGAATTGTAATTAGTGTTGTGAGTAAAGTGTAAGTTTTTGGTTATTAAATCGGCAGCTTTAATTGTCACGAACCCCAAGCTCGTAACAGTAATAATATTTTATTCATTCTAGATGTGCAGTGTAGAAAAATAGAAACTTTAAGGTTACTTTTTAAATTAAATCGTCAATTTGTCAGATGTTAACGGATTCTATTTAATAACTTATTCAAAAATAGAAATAATTTTTGTACATTGGTTTTAAAAATCTAAATATCGAATGGATGCCTGTTGCATGACATAATGTTTCAATTATTCTTTTAAATATTACTTCAGTAATTTTTCTTATTTCTTTATATGGAAACCATAATTTTACTTTATAGGGTACAAATGGAGCAGAAGAAAAGAAAAGGCGATCAGCTTAAGGGTATAGACTACTGGAAAAAGTGGTGTGGACAAGCGGTTTCCAATAAAGAAGAGTGTTTGCCTACCGAACCTACAACTAGCTTGCGCGCTGACGATGAGACTGTGATGACCAGCAAGTCATCGACCTCAGTTACAGCATCGAATGTCGAAATCGAAGCGGTGGCGCCCTGTTTCATGCCTACGACCACTGAGCCTACATTTAGTCTGGAACAGGACAGCTTGCCTGTTACGACATCTTTTAAACCTGTAGCTAAATTGGACATTGGTTTTTACTCGAATCATGTCAAAATCGAGGATGATTATTTAAAGGTCCAAATTTTAAAAATGCCTTGGACCCCATTCAAACATTATAATTTTCCGGTTTCCACAAAACAACATTTGCGCTTTCAACTAAAATGGATAGAAAGATTCCCCTGGTTGTCATATTCTGAACTTAAAAGTGGAGCATACTGCAGAATGTGCGTCGTAATGGGGCGTTCGCTTGAAGAAGGTAAAGGCAGCCATCAGCGGACCGGCCAGCTCGTGACCGAGCCTTTCTGTAAGTGGAAAAATGCACTAGAAATATTTGAAACTCATGCTAAATCAGGATATCACAAGCGAAATTCAGAACTGGCAGATAACTTTCTTAAAGTAATGTCTTCGCAGGCTTTTTCAGTCACCGAGCAGTTGTCCTCTGAGAGAAAGAGACAACAACAGGAAAACCGAAAGAAGTTAATCCCTATCGTAAAAGCAATAATCTTTTGCGGAAAACAAGGCATCCCCTTAAGAGGCAAAACTGATTCAGGGCGGATCCACATTACACCAGAGCACGAACAACCACTGCAGAACGATGGTAATTTTCGGGCCCTGTTGCGGTACGGCGCTGAGTCTGGGGATAAAGATCTTGCTGAGCATTTGGCCACTTCTCAGAAGAATGCCCTTTACACAAGCCCTCAAATCCAAAACGAAATAATAGACATTTGTGGTCAAATAGTTCAACATAACATAATTGACGAAGTAAGGAAAGCCCAATTCTTTGCTATTCTCGCTGATGAAACCACTGATATCGCGCGTGTGGAGCAAGTTTCGCTGTGCTTGCGATATGTCGATTCAAAAGATGTTAAACATCATCAAATTAAGGAAATGTTTCTCGAGTACATTCCAACTGTTGACGTCACTGGATCCGGCCTCGCAAATCTTATTATTACAGCTCTGAAAAAACATGGACTTGAATGTTCTTATGTGGTTGGTCAAGGTTACGACGGGGCTGCAGCTATGAGTGGGCATTTGCATGGCGCCCAGGCGTACGTTCGTCAAGAATGTGCTCTTGCTCTTTATGTACACTGTAGTGCACACTCTCTCAACCTTGCAATTGCTGACTCATGTTCACTAGCAACTATCCGAAATTGCGTTGGGATCGTGCAGTCTGTTGGTTCCTACTTCAGACATTCTGCTCAACGCACTGCCGTGTTGAAAGATAAAATTCAAGAGCTGTTACCCCCCGATCACCATAAAAGCCTGCTGGCGATGTGCGAAACACGGTGGGTCCACAAGCATGAAGCCGTCATGAGATTCAAGGAAATTTATTCGGCTATTGTGGATGCTCTCGAAGAACTCCAATCTAGTCATAATAAGGAAACATCGCAACAAGCCGTCCAAATGCTTAACACGCTTCGATCTTCGGATTTTATGATGTGCTTGGTGATTCTTCAAAAAGTCATGAGCTATACATTGTCGCTATCAAAGCAATTGCAAGCAGTTAACACCGACCTTATCACAGCATTCAACCACGTGGATGATGTTATTAATACCTTAAAACTTCTGAGAAATAAAGCTGACGACGAGTATCTCAATCTCTATGAAGAAGCAAAGGTTTTACTTGAAGCTAATGGTGGTGTACTGCAGATGCCCCGCATCGTCGGAAGACAGTTGAACCGCTCTAACATTCCTGCGACAGATATATGCACGTTTTACAAAGTCAATTTATTCATCCCATTCCTGGAACATACAATTCATCAATTGGCCGAAAGGTTTACGAAACACCGTAAAGTAATATCGGCATTATCCCGTGTGTTACCTCAAAATTTTGCGACCAGTTCTGAAATTGACGAAGCAATTTGTATATACTCGTCAGTACTTCCCGAAAGAAGTACATCTGTGGTCAAAGCAGAACTTGAAGTGTGGAAAGCAGTGATGACAAAAACCTCCCCTACTCCAAAATCAGCTTTGGAATGCCTAGATAAGTGCGATCGAAAACTATATCCAAATATTTATACATTGTTACAAATTTTAGCGACCATACCCGTTTCTACTGCTACCCCAGAAAGGACCTTTTCAAGCCTAAGGAGACTGAAAAATTATTTGCGCAGCACAACGAGTGAAAACAGACTGAACGGTTTGGCTCTCATGAACATACATTTTGGGACTGAAATTGATGCGGATCAAGTAGTGGATATATTTAAGAACAAAAACAGAAGATTGATTCTCTAATGCGTTTGGGTTCATATAAATATAAACGTTATTTCATAGACATTATTGTTGTTTTATTTTCTTGAACCCCCCGCCGATACAGAATTCTGGCTACGCCCGTAATATGCGAGATCTTATAATTACGACATATATTGTGTGATGAAATATAGTAAGGTAATACCACTTTTTAAATCCGGGGACAGTAAAGACACCAACAACCGCGGCTCAGAACCCACTTGGGTCACAGTCCGTAGACAAACGATTATAGACTTAACACTTGCCTCAGAAAACGCGACAAACCTTATCACAAACTGGCACGTATCGGACGAGCCTTCTTGCTCAGACCACAGAAGGATCCGCTTTACACTAACTACAAACACTAGGAAACCCGCTCCAAGTCGAAACCCGAGGCGTACCAATGTTCCCGAGTATAAACGCCTCCTGGCTTCCCTATTAGCTAGACATCTAACACAAATAACCCTAAGAGACCAAGCACAATTGGAATAAACCGTGATAAAACTATCAGAATACCTAACCAAAGTATACCACGCATGCTGTAAACTAAGAGCGCCACAAAGCAAGAACGAGAGGAACCCTTGGTGGAACGCTGAACTTAGCAAACTCAGAGATGCGCTACGTAAGCAATTTAACAGAGCAAAAAACACGAGACTCCCGGACGACTGGGAGATATACAAAGAGACCCAATACACGTACAAAAAACAGATCAGAACCGCTAGGAGGTCAGCTTGGCGGAAATTCTGTGAATCCATTGAAACAAATAATGAGGCGAAGTGTAAGGAAGATCCTATCAACTGATCAGGACCGAACTCTCGGCGCGCTGAAAACACCCGATAATTCATACACACTAACTGACTATGAAACCAGTAAGGTCCTTCTCGAGACTCACTTCCCAGAATGTAAAATCCTGGAGGACTGGACATGGGAGGCTATACCAGAATGGACCCCAACGGAGCGGAGAAAATGGGCTATCAACAGCTTCCAGCCATACAAGTCAGCAGGGCTGGATGGCATCTTTCCAGCCCTGCTACAGTGGGGGGTAGATTATCTGACACAATGGCTGGTGGAGATCTATCGAGCCTGCATAGCACTTCGACACACACCTCTCGCATGGCGCGAGGTGAAAGTCATTTTCATACCCAAACCTGACAAAACTGATTACACACAACCAAAGGCTTATAGACCTATAAGTCTCACATAATTTTTACTGAAAACCCTCGAGAGACTCTGTGATAGATATATCCGAGATGGCCCTCTCCGGGTAAAACCACTGCACAAACAACAGAATGCGTACTCCACAGGCAAATCAACAGAATCCGCGCTGCATAGCGTGGTCTCTAAAATTAAATGCGCAGTGGACCACAAATGCTCAGCACTGGCCGCCTTCATTGACATCGAGGGCGCCTTTGACAAGACCATGTTCAACAGTATAAACACGGCCCTCGACAGACACAGCATAGACTCGACCTTGAGTGGCTGGATCACCAACACGCTTAAATTGAGAGCTGTACAAGTCACAGTAAATGACACTACGAGGGCCACCGTTGCAAAGGGCTGCCCGCAAGGGGGTGTCCTCTCACCGCTTCTATGGAACCTGGTAGTAGACAGCCTCATCAAAACACTCAACGACAAAGGTTACTTCACCGTAGGCTACGCCGATGACTTCACCATAATAATAAGCGGGACCCATGAAAACACTCTATGCAACCTTATGCGACAAGTCCTGAAAATAGTAGAGGAATGGTGCAACAAGCACCAACTCTCAGTAAACCCTACAAAAACCGAACTGATTCTCTTCACAAAAAAAGAGAAAAAAAAGACACTACAACTACCACGATTCTTCGGAACAACTCTAAGCCTATCAACTGAAACCAAATACCTGGGCAAGTAAACTTTACCGGCACAGGCCTAGAGTCCGGAGCGCGCAAGCCCCACCACGACGTCAACGTAGAGATACGGCGGTGGGGTTATTATTATTTTCCTTTATTTAATTTTTGAACATATTGATTTTGTTTATTTATTTATATCTGTTTAAAATGTTATAATAAAATACCTCCCCGCATACTTCAACTGAATGAAACGAAATTTAAATCTTATATAAAACGCACACTATGCAGCCAAGCGTATTATAATTAAGTTGAGGGATTACATCGCTGATATAAATGCTTGGTTAAACGCTGGTTCTGCTCCACAAGGGCGCATAAACAAATTGATAAGCATTTCAAAATACTGTTGGAGATGCTGAAGATTTGAAAAACTATCTTTACTTTGTATTAATTCAATCCGTTACAAGGGCGGATCTAGCCTTCGAGTCGGGGGGGGGGGGGGTCACATAGTCGGGGCCCAGGGCAGCAAAACAAAATAAAGACCCCCCGGTCTTCTCAGTTTATGTAGGTATTTCTAGTTACATTTTACAAAAAAGTTATAATGACAGCAAAACAAAACCGATTTTGTCACCGACAGGTGAAACTCTTCAGCTAGCCAGACGTTCTTTTTCGTGAACTACTTTAAGTTTTCTATTTAAACTTACCCAAAACCCATAACACGATTTGCCAATAGCCGACCCTTAATGAGAGGTAAGCTGGAGAGCGTCTAGCTAACAATGAGGTGTTGTCAGCTGTTGCTTATGATTGATGAGTAGTCGGGTCTGTTTTTAATAGTTTTATGAGTTTTGGTGCAGGCAGAAAGAATAAAAAGCTGGTGGACTCTGAGAACTCTCATTTCACGATAAAGTATGTCAATAGAGACCCGGTACTTAGGGCTTCTTTAAAGTTACTTAAAGAAGCGCTCTCTGTGCTCGTTCTACTTTAATCAAGTAGGTCTTTCCTTTTCTTTTCACGCTAGCTCGCAGGTAGATTACAGTGACTTTAAGTCTTTAAGATCTTCCCTTGTATTAAACCGTGTATTTTCTTGTAAATAAACAATTTGAATACGACAATAAATTAAACTTCTTATATCTAATGACGTGCCCAGTTCCCTGTCTGCGTACAACAATCCAATCAAATATATCCAACAGTTCACTCACTAGGTATGGCGAGTCAACGGTTGGCAAAACCCATACTCGGCCCATCACTACTATTTATTTTTAACCGACTTAGGAGGTTATATGTTCGTAGCGTATGTTTGTTGGTTTTTTTTATACGTATATCCATCCAGTGGGAACTTGCAAGTCCAACCCTGGCCTGCATTCGCCTGTTCGCAGAATGGTCGATTCCTACAATAGGACCTTTGAGCATATAGACATTTTTGTTTGTGCCTTCTATACGTTCAGAAGTCTTATACTTAAGGAGCTTTCTTGGACATATTTCCTTATTTCTTTTTTCCTTTTTTTTTGTGTAGCATTTCTTAAAAGTTATATGGATATACTATAAACAAGTTAGTTAATAAAAAAATAAAAAAATAAATGTATTTGTAACCCTAGCGATTATTTTCTCTGTCACTGTCCTGTAGCTAATCCGTGAACTGCGTTGTGGGCTGCAATATTGTCTGTATTTTTTTATGTATTTCTTGTTCCTATGTTTTATATTGTAGCTGTTTGTTGTTTCTTTTGAATAAAATAAAAATAAATAAAATAAAAAAATTATCCACCGATTTCTCGGTCAATTATGGACCGATTTTGAAAATTCTTTTTTATTTGAAAGGTATGCTTTCAAGGTGGTCCCATATAAATTTTATTAACTTTGCTTGTATAGTTTTTGAGTTGGCTTCAATAATGCGTATTTTTTTTCCACTTAGTATGTGGATGATATGATAAGTTCATGTCATTGTTATTTACATAGCAGGTAGTGGTATTCGAATTTGTGTGGGGTAGGTACCACAACTAAAAAGTGAACAATAAAAACTTTTCACAAAAACTTAGTGGCAAAAAACGAAAATTCAAAAGTTTTTATAGTCCCTTTTTTAATTTCGATGTTAAGATTCATTTGATAGTTCCAAAAGCAAAATAATAGAATGCATAAGTATTGCCAGTGTCTACTTGTTAAGATTTGCTCTCAAAATCTGCATGAACCTACTGTAACCTGTAAATAAATGTTCCGATGTGGTACCTCTCAGTGATGACCGCGTGCAGTCGCGCTCACTCGAGCGCGGCGCGTCTACTGCCTACTATACTCTCGTATCGCATCCAACTGTCTGTAATTATGTAGTAGTTTCAGTAATCAGCTGATTAGTTACACCTTCATAGTTTTTATGATTAATTTATGGTTTTATTAATGTTGCACTCGCTAATTGAGGTGGGAACTTGATTATTGAGTATTCGGCTGCCCCATTTCAAAACATAGTAAGGGACACTTTGTACAAAAATGTGTTTATTGCATAATCTTGCTAATCTAATAAATCTCCATCAAATACAAAAACACCAGCGTTGAAAACTCACTTATAAGCAGATTTATTTAAACATCGAAACCTAGTAAGTGCCCCATTGACTGCCCCGTGATCACTTTAAAACCTAGTAAGTTACTTTAACCATTTCAAAACCTGGACTTTTCAAAGGCTGTAATATTTCGTTTTAAGTCTCTACTAGGTTTTGAAATGGGGCAGCCGTATTGGACGTTATCAGGGCGATATCGGGGCCCGTAGGCAATGGAGTTCTCGGGGCCCCTTTATCATTTTTTAACTTCTTAAAATAAATTTTTTTCTCCCACAATGCAATTATATTCATAATTACGCTATTTTTTTCCTACATTACGAAGTTATGCCATCACCCTAACTAAACAATGAATCAAATGAAACTCAACAAATGAAAGGAAAGTATGCGTATTTTTTTATTAAATACAATAAAATACAATTCGGTGCGATGCATTTTTTCCAATTAGAAAATCCAGATCGAAATTGCGATTGGCTTTAAGCTTCATCACAAAGAAAACATGGAAAACACTAAACTTTTCCAGTAGATCGAGACAACATGAGTCACTCTCGTTCAATTTGGCCAGCACTTTGTTCCCGAAAAACATAGATTGAGCAAACCCCCACCACCGCGAACGTCGTACATTTGATTCACTGTCTACCAACAGTGTATCAAATGTTTCATAATATTATTTGTTTGAGTACAATCTGCACGTTTTTGATAACTAAATTTCATCCAAAACCTTTTCCTATATTTTATCCTCTCTCTGACGCAGCTGACAACATCAGAACTTCCATTTTGCTGGATGCGCGCATGATAGTGTATATGCTACGTCCAGCATTACGGCCTTGAGCGGACGTACAACTGGGGTGGATCGTGAATAAGGCGTTTAATACTTGTGCATTCACAATCACAATGTAGAAATCTTCAAGCGTGCCTTAAAAAAACTTGCTTTTGCTTGCCGTACCGTCGCGGTCAAGTAAAGGCCCCGAAATCGCGTTGCTGTTGTGACGAACTATCCGAGCAGAGGAATTGCTACGGGCAGGATAGGTGGCATGCGATAAGATTAAAAACACAAAATGTTTTGGTAACTATTCCTGTCTTTCTTGATCAAGTCGTCCATGAATAGTGAGTCATAAATACATATTAGGTATTAAACATTTATGAAACATTAAGCACACAAAAAGGAGGAATACATAAAACATGTGTTCTCACCTAGATGACTTTTTGTCAAGAGAGAAATCGTAAAAAATTCTTTGTATACGTCTAGAGGGAGAACTATGCTCTATAATTTATACTAATAGGTAATTAAAGTATAACAATTTATGACATAATATAATATAACAAAGTATAACTAGTAGTTCTGCGAACAGTAGACCTTGCGAGCACAAACTTTTTTACAACAATTAATATACCACTAAAGTTATTTTAAACGGGATATTCATCATGTATTTTAGTAGTGATAATAACCATGTCAGTTTAAAATCCTATATTTAACATACCTATCCAACTTAAAAAACCTGACTACAGCTGTAGGTTACTAAAAAGAATGTGGTGGCAAGACGATAATAAAACAGAAATAAACTAACCCAAAACTAACCAACTACTATTTGTTAAAGCTCCTTTTCTCTCGATGTCTGTGGATCCAACCGACAAATATGCATGAGGATGGTGAGCATTGCAACTCAAAAATCCTCGCTTGCAGGAGTGTTACGGTGTTTGTTGTGACTGCGCCGCGATCGGACTTTCTTGCCCTCAACCAGCGAGTACACCCGAATAATTAACTTTTTTGCCCGAATGATAACACGATTTGACACTCTGTTGGCCCAAAACGAATCCGCACGTAATTTCGGCCGAATGTTCGGATTTCGGGTTTAGGGAGTAGACCTGCACGACACCGTCGGATTCCCAGGTAATGGCGGGAGGGGTTCACATCGGTGTCGAGTCGACAATGAAGTATCTGGGACTCGTCCTCGACAGCCGGTGGAACTTCGAGGAGCATTTCCGACGTTTGACTCCCAGACTGGAGCGGGCCGGGGCTGCTTTGAAGCGGCTCCTGCCCAATCTAGGGGTCCAAACGACTCCTGCAGGAGGCTCTACGCGGGGTCGTGCGGTCCATGGCCCTTTACGGGACGCCGGCGTGGGCGCGTTCATTGAGGCTGTGGCCAGCCACCGGTTGAACGCGTCCCAGAGGGTCATGGCCATCCGACTGGCCCGAGGATACCGCACGGTCTCTTGTGAGGCGGCGAGCCTCCTTGCCGGATTACCGCCATGGGCTCTGGAGGCAAAGGTCCTCGCGCACATCTGGGAGTGGCGCGAGGAGGCTAAAAGAAAACTCCCGCTCCACCCAGAGCGGGAGAAGTTATTTGATAATTTCAGACCCAAAAAAAAGACCTGCCGGAAGAAACCATGAACGATAGCTAGCGTTCGAAAATATTTTATGCTACCAACGCACTTCTATGGTTTGACGGCGATGACCTATTTCTTTTCCTGTCAAAAAAACATGATATCATTCAATACGTCAAATTCAAATTAAAAAACCAGTTAATCGCATGGGCCACGCACAATTAAGGGTTCCGTAGTTAGGCTCAATTTATCCCAAGAACAAACTTTAACATTGAAGTTGAAAAACATGTTCTCCCATGCATTCCAACTGCAAGTGTAAGTTGGCCGATTATTACTTATTAACTTGTAAAAAATACTTAGTTGTGAAGGTTTTCTTTTTAATTTTTTTATATATTATATACTACTGTCATGATTTTTTTCACCTATCCAAAAACAACCATTTAGCTGGCACACTCTTGTCTCTCACAACACTTAACTGTAACATAAATATTAGCACTTTAAAGCTTAATATTTCGCAAACGGATTCCTGAGTCAAAAAATAGTTTTCACACACCCATATGACACCCCATAACATAAGAAATCATCCCCAGTTTACGTGGAGAAAGGGGAGGTACCCTGAAAACAAATAATTATCATGATTTTATTTTACCACGTTATCGGTCGTGTTTAATGTATAGGTACCCATGCCAAATTACTGCTTTCTAACGAAACTATATCTTTCCTTGTTGACTACAGGATCCTAAAAACCAGAAAATGTATGAGTAAAAATTTGTAGGCCAGCGAGAAAAAATAACTAATAGGTTTTAATCAATAGTGAGTAATTTACTGCATTTTGATAAGCTATTCTGCTCATCATGTCGAAGATCCTCATCAGATCGTCACCATTTTTTTTAAACCAACATGGTTACTAGCTTTCAAATAAAAAAAGAACCATCGAAATCGGATCTCATAAGGAGGAGAGTAGGGCCCCTTTTTGCCCCATTTTGGAGGAAGTAGCCCTCCAATCAAAAATCCCCGACGATTTAAAATTACTTAAAAAATTATCAAACCTGTACACGAAATTTCGTCCAGATCGGTTGTAAAATACGACCTGTAGAGGAGTACGTACAAACTGACACACGAAAGCAAATTTTGCCAGACTTGATCCAGAGACGCTTCGCTCGCTCCGCTCGCTCGGTCAATTATATTATAGTAAGCGTTGTTTCTTTTTATTTCATACTAGCTTTTGCCCGCGGCTTCGCCCGCGTGGATGTCGGAGAATATCCCACAGGAACGTGCTACCGGGATTCAGAGTATCCTACGTCCTAATCCAGATCATGTCCTATCCGTATGCCCTTCATCTAAAACGATCAGCCGTTACGTCATGAAAGGTAACAGGCAGATAATAAATCTAGTTTGCAACCCTTAAAGGATGACTTCGTTGTCTGTCAAGACCCTTTTTCTCAGGAACGCGTGGAGGCATCAAGTTGAAATAGATATAAAAAACTTAGGCTAAGCACGCACTACAAATTTTGATCGTTGCGATGATTCTGCGAAATAAAATCGTAAACGAAAATAATTCCTACGCGCACTCTCAAACGGTTTTGTTTGGCAGTGTGCGGACCCTAGTTAGTGGTTCACAGAGTGGCGAATATTATCCGCAACTATAAAAATTCGTAGTGCGCGCTTAGCCTAAGATATACGGTCCCTCTGTAACGAACATCAAACTTCCAAATCAACGCAATAAAAAAACACGGCTGTTTATGCCGCATATAAAATAACACTCTCAAATAAACCAAAGCCTATTTGGTACTTCCCGTGGCCCAGCAGCATGAAGTTTGGCGAGAAGCAAGATCAAGTACACAGCAAAATCCGAAAATGTGTAATTTATAGTTATATATGAACTGCAAAGTTAAGTGTTTTCTTCAATCTGAGATCAAAATTTCATAGACCGTGTCTTGCAGTAACATTAAGTCAGTATTTAATTCAAATCGGTACTCTCCGCTCTATTAAAACTTCTTTTTCAATTGAAAAGTTAAGTTTGTCCTTCACTCCGGATTTGGAAATTCGGGCAGCTGGGCAAGCACAGCTTTGAAACGGAATCCTCAAGGCGCAAGTCCTACTCACACTTGTCCGTTTTTTTTTTATTATGATTATAAATGCCTTAAAATACTAATTATTAATGTTACTATTAGTATTACCATTAATTTGAAATACCTACTCTAGTGACGCCATTGACCACGTAATACCTATATGTTAGAAGTTCATGATTTTAAATTGTAATAACTTTTGACAGAGTGCACGAGTGGGCAGATATTAATGAAATAAAGACCAAATGTTAATTCAAGATACAACCTTAGGACCATATTTCCAATCCCTTAAATCTCTTGAAAAGAAGATCCAGAATAATATTAATTTTAAATCATCCCCTATTAACCCCTCGGGGAATGATTTTACAAAAACGCTGATATTCTTTATTTCTTAGCAAAAGCATAAATTAGCCTAACTTAAGAAATGCTGGGTGTCCCATACAAATTTTCATCCCCTATAGGATCCCCTTTAGGATTATTTTTTTAAACAAAAACTACCCTATGTTCTTCTACAAGATGACATCTATTTCCTTGCCAAATTTTTTTTTTTTTTTTTTTTTTATCGAAATCCGTTCAGTGGTTTAGCCATGAAAAGGTTACACATACAGACAGACAGAGTTACTTTCGAATTTATAATATTAGTATGGATACTATGGATAGTATATCAAAATGTAAACAAAGAAGCACAAAAAATACCAATTATTGGGAACCTTAGGTTTGCGAAACAGTCGTCGAACCGCTAAAATATTTGATTTGTTGAAAGTTGACTACAATACCCGTTTTTATAAATTTCATGAATTCATGATTGACTGCTTAGCTCTTATAGCGGGATGATAATCATTTAAAAAGTTAAATCTGTAACTATCTGCTACATTCGTTCCCTATTCAGCTCAGTGAAGTATTGGAATAATTCAACTGATGCATAGTGGTATATTGTGTTCATTTAAATAATAGTAAGTACCTCATTAAAAAGTTATTTCATCTTACAAAGCTATATTGTGTTCAATTTCTGAATTTTCTCGTACTCAAATCTCAGTTGGCCCGACATAGTTTTTTGACCTTAGTAATAAGAAAGGGCATCAAAAAAGTTTTTTTTTAAATGCCTGTACATTTTTTTTCAATATTTTTTGAAAAATCTATAGTGATTTTTCCATTATTTGACTTATAGATTATTTATACAAATTTTCAAGTTAATCAAGCCACACGGTAAAATCCGCGCTTGTAAAAATCAATACCTCTTTTCATATTTTTCAAAGATTTTCAAAAAACCCTGATATAGGTACGTTTTTATTTATTTTCAGTCTTAAGTATGAATACTGAGTTTCGAGTTAATCAGACCGCGCGTTAAAATTCTTCCATACAAACTTTGACACCCCCAATCCTCCCTTAGACCCCCTAAGGGAGGATTGGGGGTGTCAAAGTTTGTATGGAAGAATTTTTACTTTATTAAAATTTAATTTTTACTTTATGAAAATTAAGAATTTTTATTTTAATTTTTTTACTTAAAGATCGAATTTCCAAAAACCATCAACCATTCTACGTCATAATATCTACCTGTGTGCCCAATTTCAGCCCAATCCGTTTAGTGGTTTGATCTGTGCGTTGATATATCACCCAGTCAGTGAGTCAGTTTAACATTTTATATTTCATATTTGTATGCGACGCTTACTTTACTTAGCAAAGTCTAAGTGGGGTTTGTGAATCTTGCCCTAAGAATAAAATATGTACGTCTGAAGATACAGTGGCTGTAACACTTAGGATAGTTACTGTCTGCCCACACTTCAAAGTGGTGTAACCATCATGACCGTGACTTATCACCTTGATTACTGTCCATTTGGCTAATTAGTCATCCTCGATCAGTTCTCAGCTAAAAGCAAGGTTATAAGATAGGGGTCCCAAGTAGGATATTATTGCACTGAAGTAGCGCAGCGCCATCTTCCGAACTTAGCGCACACTATTGGTGTTTATCTGTACTAATTTATCTATATCTATCTATAAGGATAATAGTGTTCTGTGATCTATATTACTAATAAGTTAACAAAGCTGAAGAGTTTGTTTTTAGGGTTCCGTACCTCGAAAGGAAAAACAGAACCTTTATAAGATCACTCGTGTGACTGTCTGTCCGTCTGGCATAGCGAATTTACTACGAATCTAATGGACCGATTAAGTTAAAATTTGGTACACATAATTATGTATTTCTATGACCCAAACACGGAAATGTAACGTAAATAAATGAATTTTGCATATCAAAATGCGTGAGATTTTACTGTTTTATTTGAATAAAAGCAGAAGAAAACAAACGGCGGTAGTTTGTTTTCTCTGTGGTCTAGAAGTCCCGGGTTCGATTCCTAGTGGGGACAAAATTTTCTGCTCCGTTTGGTTGGTGCTCGGGCTTGTTCTAATTCTTCCTGGCTAGCTCCACCACCTTATCTAACTAAGTCTGTCGCCATGACAAAAATGTTAACAGCATTGTTGTGTTTCGGCAGTTACAGGTAAGATAGCCAGTTCCTGTGTGGTTGAAGATTCCAGGCTAAGCTCGCCTCAACTTTCGGCCTGATCATCATTTACCATCAGGATTTATCATCAAAATATAATAAAAAATAATGAACAAACACCACGAAAACCGAGCGAAAATTTGACAAATTGTCAAATTTAAGAAAAAGTTATATTGAAAGATCTTATGGCAAAGCACGAGCGTAGCCAGAATTCTGTATCGGGGGGGGGTTCAAGAAAATAAAACAACAATAATGTCTATGAAATAACGTTTATATTTATATGAACCCAAACGCATTAGAGAATCAATCTTCTGTTTTTGTTCTTAAATATATCCACTACTTGATCCGCATCAATTTCAGTCCCAAAATGTATGTTCATGAGAGCCAAACCGTTCAGTCTGTTTTCACTCGTTGTGCTGCGCAAATAATTTTTCAGTCTCCTTAGGCTTGAAAAGGTCCTTTCTGGGGTAGCAGTAGAAACGGGTATGGTCGCTAAAATTTGTAACAATGTATAAATATTTGGATATAGTTTTCGATCGCACTTATCTAGGCATTCCAAAGCTGATTTTGGAGTAGGGGAGGTTTTTGTCATCACTGCTTTCCACACTTCAAGTTCTGCTTTGACCACAGATGTACTTCTTTCGGTAAGTACTGACGAGTACATACAAATTGCTTCGTCAATTTCAGAACTGGTCGCAAAATTTTGAGGTAACACACGGGATAATGCCGATACTACTTTACGGTGTTTCGTAAACCTTTCGGCCAATTGATGAATTGTATGTTCCAGGAATGGGATGAATAAATTGACTTTGTAAAACGTGCATATATCTGTCGCAGGAATGTTAGAGCGGTTCAACTGTCTTCCGACGATGCGGGGCATCTGCAGTACACCACCATTAGCTTCAAGTAAAACCTTTGCTTCTTCATAGAGATTGAGATACTCGTCGTCAGCTTTATTTCTCAGAAGTTTTAAGGTATTAATAACATCATCCACGTGGTTGAATGCTGTGATAAGGTCGGTGTTAACTGCTTGCAATTGCTTTGATAGCGACAATGTATAGCTCATGACTTTTTGAAGAATCACCAAGCACATCATAAAATCCGAAGATCGAAGCGTGTTAAGCATTTGGACGGCTTGTTGCGATGTTTCCTTATTATGACTAGATTGGAGTTCTTCGAGAGCATCCACAATAGCCGAATAAATTTCCTTGAATCTCATGACGGCTTCATGCTTGTGGACCCACCGTGTTTCGCACATCGCCAGCAGGCTTTTATGGTGATCGGGGGGTAACAGCTCTTGAATTTTATCTTTCAACACGGCAGTGCGTTGAGCAGAATGTCTGAAGTAGGAACCAACAGACTGCACGATCCCAACGCAATTTCGGATAGTTGCTAGTGAACATGAGTCAGCAATTGCAAGGTTGAGAGAGTGTGCACTACAGTGTACATAAAGAGCAAGAGCACATTCTTGACGAACGTACGCCTGGGCGCCATGCAAATGCCCACTCATAGCTACAGCCCCGTCGTAACCTTGACCAACCACATAAGAACATTCAAGTCCATGTTTTTTCAGAGCTGTAATAATAAGATTTGCGAGGCCGGATCCAGTGACGTCAACAGTTGGAATGTACTCGAGAAACATTTCCTTAATTTGATGATGTTTAACATCTTTTGAATCGACATATCGCAAGCACAGCGAAACTTGCTCCACACGCGCGATATCAGTGGTTTCATCAGCGAGAATAGCAAAGAATTGGGCTTTCCTTACTTCGTCAATTATGTTATGTTGAACTATTTGACCACAAATGTCTATTATTTCGTTTTGGATTTGAGGGCTTGTGTAAAGGGCATTCTTCTGAGAAGTGGCCAAATGCTCAGCAAGATCTTTATCCCCAGACTCAGCGCCGTACCGCAACAGGGCCCGAAAATTACCATCGTTCTGCAGTGGTTGTTCGTGCTCTGGTGTAATGTGGATCCGCCCTGAATCAGTTTTGCCTCTTAAGGGGATGCCTTGTTTTCCGCAAAAGATTATTGCTTTTACGATAGGGATTAACTTCTTTCGGTTTTCCTGTTGTTGTCTCTTTCTCTCAGAGGACAACTGCTCGGTGACTGAAAAAGCCTGCGAAGACATTACTTTAAGAAAGTTATCTGCCAGTTCTGAATTTCGCTTGTGATATCCTGATTTAGCATGAGTTTCAAATATTTCTAGTGCATTTTTCCACTTACAGAAAGGCTCGGTCACGAGCTGGCCGGTCCGCTGATGGCTGCCTTTACCTTCTTCAAGCGAACGCCCCATTACGACGCACATTCTGCAGTATGCTCCACTTTTAAGTTCAGAATATGACAACCAGGGGAATCTTTCTATCCATTTTAGTTGAAAGCGCAAATGTCGTTTTGTGGAAACCGGAAAATTATAATGTTTGGATGGGGTCCAAGGCATTTTTAAAATTTGGACCTTTAAATAATCATCCTCGATTTTGACATGATTCGAGTAAAAACCAATGTCCAATTTAGCTACAGGATTAAAAGATGTCGTAACAGGCAAGCTGGCCTGTTCCAGACTAAATGTAGGCTCAGTGGTCGTAGGCATGAAACAGGGCGCCACCGCTTCGATTTCGACATTCGATGCTGTAACTGAGGTCGATGACTTGCTGGTCATCACAGTCTCATCGTCAGCGCGCAAGCTAGTTGTAGGTTCGGTAGGCAAACACTCTTCTTTATTGGAAACCGCTTGTCCACACCACTTTTCCAGTAGTCTATACCCTTAAGCTGATCGCCTTTTCTTTTCTTCTTCTCCATTTGTACCCTATAAAGTAAAATTATGGTTTCCATATAAAGAAATAAGAAAAATTACTGAAGTAATATTTAAAAGAATAATTGAAACATTATGTCATGCAACAGGCATCCATTCGATATTTAGATTTTTAAAACCAATGTACAAAAATTATTTCTATTTTTGAATAAGTTATTAAATAGAATCCGTTAACATCTGACAAATTGACGATTTAATTTAAAAAGTAACCTTAAAGTTTCTATTTTTCTACACTGCACATCTAGAATGAATAAAATATTATTACTGTTACGAGCTTGGGGTTCGTGACAATTAAAGCTGCCGATTTAATAACCAAAAACTTACACTTTACTCACAACACTAATTACAATTCAACGCACTAATTAAGAAACACAATTTCACTTACTGATCACTTAGGTCGCACTTGAATATCGCCTCGATGTACTCGTATGTATCGCTCGTTCAAGACTATCGTCTCGCTTTTTTTTTTTTTTTTCTGTTGGGCATCTCGTAGCTGACCTCTGAGGTCATGACTACTTAACCGGTCAATCCTGTGGTTGCCTTAAGCTGCTACACTCAAAGCCTCCAGCCAGGCGCATACAAAACTAAGCTAAAAAGCTAGGTGAACGCTCGCTAAGGGCACCCCCTGTGGGTACGAGCCTCGGCTTAGGGCGTCACCGGAGGGAGGACATCAAAGATGGGACGGGCTGGATCAAGGTTTTGATCATTATTATTAATCGGGGAATTTACAGCTACGTGCACAGCCGAAACCACTGCTGGCACCTCGTTATCGAGCAAGGGTCGGGGAGGAGTATCATTTACTCGGGGGCGCGGGCGCGATCGCTAAGGACCTCGACGGCGAGGTCGAAATGACGGGAGGCGTCTGTATTTGTGTAGAGTACTAGTGGCCCTATTGCTCTCCTGGAGGAGGGTTATGGGGTCATCTGGGTCGGTGAAAATGTGCCTAGGACGGCGGGGACATAACTGGCGGCCTCGACAACCAGAGGGTTGCGATGTTTGACCGCGGAATCGAAGTAACGCTTTGCAAGGCGTTTTAGAAATTGGTGGATCGTGGTCGAGATGGAGACTCTCGTTCCTAACATACCAGGGGGAGCCTGTGGCCCTACGGAGGAATCGGTTTTGGAGCGTTTGCAACCTATGGATATGGTGGGGTTTTGCATGAGCAAAGACGGCACCCGCATAAGTCATGATGGGACGAATACACGCTGTGTAGATTCGCAATTTGCACTTAAGTGACATCTTGCTGCGTGCGTTTAGGACGGAATGGAGCCTACCGAGAGCCTATCGTCTCGCGGCTCGCGCCCGCCTTATATAGTCCCACAGAGCTACTCTATAAGCATCTAGTATGTTCGAGTACATAGCGGTCCCGACTGACTCGACGTCGATAGTTCTCGGAATTACTAGTACCTTGTTAAGGTCGTACCGATGTACTAGTTCTGCTACCCGATACTAGATGGCGCCAGTGGTAACTAATGTCACTATTATATCGGGCATTATTTGTGGCGCGCAACATTACTATTTACTTATTTTTATTTACTTACTTCTGTATGAATCAGGCAAGTAAGTTTATTATTAAAATCACAGCGTAATGTTAACAAAAACGACAAAATACTACACTGCAGTCTGACGCCACACTAGAATATATGTACCTACTAATTACTAATTTTGAATATTTCGGGGGGGGTTTGAACCCCCAAAACCATCCCCCTGGCTACGCCCGGCAAAGGACTCCTTTGTTGAACCCCTTGTATTCCACATAGTTCGAAAAAGTACAGAGATAAGTGTGGAATTGACCTCTGCTATAGTAACATGTCAATACACTTATAAGATATGTGTGGTTTAGAATCAATTTCAAAATACATTATTTTTAACCTGGATATGTTGAGGTTTTGAACTAAACATTAATATGAGACATCATTTTACTGGGAAAATATGCTATTTTGAACTAAATTGTTTCTGCTACTGGTAGATTTCATCATTTTGTGAAATCGCGAATAAAAGACGAAATTGCCAAAAGTGCATATGTTGTGGTTTTGATCTTAACCTCCTGATTTAACGTTGTGTTTTAATAAAATAGGTATTCGCAATCGTGACAATTCATGCTATATCTTCCAAAATCCAACTAATGACACAATTACTATGTAGAATCATCATAAACTAAATTCAAAAGTGCTTTTGCCCAGAGCTCGACTTCAGTTAATGACAGCGATGGTGATGACGTTACCAGCAGCAGAAACTGAAAAACCATTTACTTTATCAGAGAAAATAAGCAAAGAGATCGTTACTTATTTTGCGTACGCTGCCTAAACTATAAAAGATAGAACCATAAAATGTTCTAATTAATTGTAGATCTTATAAATATCTACAAAAAAGTCCGCGACACACTATACCTATCTATGTCGAGTGAGGCACAACAACCATTTTTTTTCTTGAATTTTTTTTGGACTACATTTAAACGCATTTATTTTACTCATATTATAATCTTTATCAAAATAAATGATTTAATCACTAAGTAAAGTTTATGTAGATAATATTTGGTCTTTGAATGATTAAAATTGGACGTTTGGTTTTGAAGTTATGGCGAAAGTAAAATATTACGATTTCTGGCGGGGTGCGCGTGCGGGAGGGGAGTTTAGATGTATGAGTAAGGTACACCCTCGGCTCCCTACGCAGCGGTCGTGCGCGAAGTCTAATAATTTTCGTGCGATTTTTTTTAGATTTCGTTCTTAAAACTACACCTACGCAAAAGTTCTTCTCAGAGCTAAACAACAGTTCTTCTCAGAGCTAAACAACAGTTTTTTTCAGGGCTAACCAACAGTTCTTTTCAGGGCTAACCAACAGTTCTTTTCAGGGCTAACCAACAGTTCTTTTCAGGGCTAAACAACGGTATTTTTCAGAGCTAGAATATTACACGCTATTAACATTTTCTTAAGCATTTGAAAATGCCTAAGAGAGCCAGGTCTCAACTTTCTAAACATAGTTCTGAAGCACGGGCAGCAAGAATACGTCGTATGGGAGAATCTTCACCTGAACGTTCACAACGCCTTGCTGAACAAAATCAGAGAAACTCTCAGGTACGCGCACGAGAGTCGAGTGTCGAACGTTCGCAACGCATTGCACAACAAAATCTGAGAACCTCTGAGTTACGTGCACGAGAGTCGGGGCTGGAGGGTTCCCAACGTCTTCATGAACAAAATGTAAGGACCTCTCAGTTGCGCGAAAGAGAGTCGGGTATCGAGCGTTTGCAGCGACTTAGAGCTCAGGCAGAGAGACAGCAGTTGTCCACAAATAGAGTTCGCAATAGAATTTTAGCTAACAGCAACAGACTGGCTTTCAGATATGATCCGCAGGTTGATTATGCACAACAAGCGCCCGTCCAAATCGGAGTCATAAATAAGATCTGCTCTAACTGCTCTGCCAAGAAATGGGTGGACGAACCTAATGGTATGTGCTGTGCTTCAGGTAAAGTTTGTCTTCCTAACCTTCAGGAGCCGCCACAACCAATAAAAAATCTTTTAACTAATAACCATCCATTATCTGGTCATTTTTAACAAACATACGTAAATACAATATTCTTTTGCAAATGACTTCGTTCGGCGCAAAAGAAATCAGGGAAGGTAATTTTATGCCCACTTTTAAAATTGAAGGACAGATGTATCATCTCATTGGTAGCCTTTTACCACCATCAGGCCAAAACCACAGTTCTTGCAAATATATTCCCAACCAACATTTTGACGCTAATTTCCACCTCTGTTATCGTTTGTATTGGTTTAACGGGTGTATAAAAGCGCCCAGTAAAACTTTTGTTTATTCAATGGTCATGACTATAACTAAATAACTCATCAAGATGAGTAACAGTAACAAGAAGACATAATATGACTAAGGTAGGTATAAAAGATAAAAGCTGAACCACAGTAACACTAGGTATAGTAACTTCAAGTAACAATAAGTACCTAAGGTAATAGTTAGATTTCTAATAAGTCTCACTATTTTCAAGTGTTCTTAAAGAGTGCTAAGTAAATGTTTTATACCACCTAACTTGCCTAGGAAACGTATTATTACTTAAGGAGGTATAGACGGTACAGTCGCAACCATCATAGCACCTGCTTTTATAAATTCAAGTAACAGAAATGACTAAAAGTAATATTATAGTTTGTTATAACTCTTTCTACCGACAAGAGCTCTTGAAAATAGTTAGCAAAATATTTTTACCACCTACGTTGCTATAAAAGTATTAATTGCAACTTATTTACAGCTCCTTAATTTAGTCATTAGAAACCCCTATTTATGATAGCAATTGGTATTATGGAGTTATTTTTAGAGCCCTAATCGTTACAGTGGGGTTCAAATTTACTTTTATGTTATTCTAAGTTATAATAACACGGAATTTAAACATTGTAACTCTTTATTTTCACTTGAAATCATAAAAAATATATAATATTACTTTTATAGATGCATAATGTTTCTAACCTCTAAATGTTATGTTTTCTGATCTGATTACCTACATGCAAATTATAGTGATACATATAGCCAGAATTTTGTGATTTTTGTCATGAGTTCCTGGATAAAACGAAAAAGAAGTGGAGGAGTTAAAAGAAGAATATTAAACGAATACAAAAAAATAATTAGATCGTCTCAACAAGTGTCATCTTGCGATAAAATCACCACATTACAAACAGTGCCCATTGATGCAATTCAGCATCATAGTTCTTCGTTAATTAGAAGTATTGATGACGCCAGTCCGGGCTGTAGTAGTATTTGCAACGAATATATTCATCCAGAACAGCCTAAACGCCGAAGAAAATGTTCGTGCTGTCGCAGCGATTCCACCGAAAATGTCGGTCAGGTGCAGGAAATTCAACAAGGTTCCGTACAATAATATTTTTGTTTGTTTGTGAATAACTAATACTAGGCGATTATAATAACTAAGATTTTTGTAATTCACAGAACACGAAAATCATAATATGAATGTGAGCAGTAAAAATGGTGAAACGCAAAGTTTTGAACAGGGTTCTGTACAGCGAGAATTTATTTTTACAGAAGATGTCTCTATATCTCCTTATCCACTAAGTAGTTCTGATAGCTCAGATGAAGAGCAAGAAGGGGAATATATAAAAAATACGAATTTTAAAAACGACTTAAGAATATGGGCTGTACAAAAAAATATTAGCCAAGCTGCCTTAAAAGATTTGGTATCAATTTTGAATAAGAGATTTGTAAATATTTTACCATCTGATCCTCGTACGATTCTGCAAACCCCAACAGAAGTTTGTCTTAAAATTTTCGACGGTGGTGAATATTGGCACAATGGAATCATTATTCCACTAACAAAAATACTTCAAAATATGGACTTTGTGCCTGAAAATGTATATTTGAATGTTAATTTAGATGGGTTACCTATTTTTAAAAGCTCTAAATTCGAATTCTGGCCTATATTGGCAAACATGCACGAGATTGATGATGACCCTTTCATTATTGGTATTTATTATGGGAAAGGAAAACCGAAAGATATTGATCTTTTTTTTGAAGATTTTGTAAATGAGACTATAACAGTTTTAGAGCAAGGCATTAGTGTAAACGGCATTAAAGTAAACATCAAAATAAGATGTTTTATATGCGATTCCCCTGCTCGCGCTTTCATCAAAGGTGAGTTATGTTCGAACATCGAAAAGTGTCGGTAGCTTTTTTATTATTATCATAAACTTAATCAGGTTACAAAAATGTGGTTCTTCTTGTAAATATATTTTTTGTGAAAATTGAAACCCATCAATTTTCAAAAAAAAAAAAAAAACGTTTCAACGGAATTGGATTAAACCAATAAGTATTGGTTGGGATGTTTAAGGTTATTGGTTGTTCCCTTACATGTACATTATTTTTACATTTATCAAAATATTTTTCTAAATCTTACTTTAATCATATTTATAAATATTATTTACAGGTGTCTGCAATTTCAATGGAAAGCACGGTTGTCTGAAATGTACTACCGTAGGAAGTTACTCGCATAATACACATACAGTTGTTTTTTCGTCAAAAATATCTCCTCTAAGAACTGATGAAGATTTCAGGGGATTGAAGTATGGTGCCCATCATAAAATAGATTCACCATTATTAAAACTACCTATTGACATGGTTGAACAATTTCCAGTGTCAGATTCATTGCATTTAATTCATTTGGGCATTATGAAAAGATTATTGACGGGATGGAAAGATGGCAATTTCGGCAATTTAAAGACTAAGTGGTGTGCACGAGATATAGATCATGTCAATCTATTTCTCGGCAAATGTAAGTTGCCTTCTGAGATTCATAGAGCAGTAAGAACTCTAGATTGCATTGCATATTGGAAAGCAACCGAATACCGAACGTTCTTGCACTATTTGAGTTTAATAATTTTGCAGGAAGTCCTACCAGTAGACGCATATCAACACTTCTTGAGTCTGTTTTGCGGCGTCACAATATGTTATTCTCCAAATTACAAACATTTACTACGACTAACTAAAGAAATGTTTGGAAATTTTGTAGAAAACTACAAACACTTCTATGGTGCTGATTATATAACGAGCAACGTGCATAATTTACTACATGTCGCAGATGAAGTTGAAAGATTTGGCCCGTTGCCAACATTCGACGCATACCCTTTTGAAAATAAGCTTTATTTAATCAAAAACATGCTGAGACATGGAAACAAACCTCTTTCTCAAATAGCCAAAAGGCTATCAGAACAAAATATAAATTCAAAATCCCTAAAAAGTAAACCCAAGTATGAAAAGCCTTTTTTAACGAGACTTAAGGATTTTGCGGTGCTTAACTTAGAGCATTTCATAATTTCTTGCAAGGAGAGAAATAAATATTTTCTATCATCAACTAATGATATTATTGAAGTCTTAAATATATCTATCAACGCTAAAAAAATTATAATACAAGGTCAAAAACTTATGGGGAAAATGCTAGTATTTGAAAAACCTCTTCGGTCGTCTTTCCTAAACATCTACAAAGTCTGTGAAAGAAGTTTAGGGAAAACTGATGTCGTTCTGAGCCCTGATGATGTAAACTGTAAGCTAGTATGTATTGCCCACGGCAGATTTCTTTATTTTATACCGCTTTTACATACTTTATGAATTAAAAATACGAAGTGTGTTTTAGTACAGTACAAATAAAAACAAGCTTTTACAATTAATTGTGGTTTTATTCAAAATTCCTTACATGATTATCAATCCACTAGTCTGATCAAAAACAATTTAACAACTAAAACATACAGATGTATGCTTACAAAACATAATACTTATTCAGTCTCATTCACATGACTTTTTTTTAAATATAAATCTAAAACAAAAGGACTTTTGTTAACGGCTTCCTGCCTGCACACGACAGATTTGGGCGACAGAAGAAAAAGAATTATAATGGCTAGCTTAGTCTCATTTACTCAGGTTTTAACAAATTTGTAAAATAATAAAAAACGCTAAAACTATCATCATAATGACTTGCATAGTACCGTAACTTTATAACAACCTAAATATTAACAAATCTTAAACTTCAAGGAGATCTTTTATACAATCATCAAAATAACAACTCAAACAATTGTTTTACTCAATTCAGACGTTTTCTAAAAAGAAAAAAAAGATAAACTCTGTATATTCAACAATAAGTTCTAAAGTTAAAATCAAAATAATATTAAAAAATAAGATTTTCTCATATCTTGCAATTAAAACAAAAACTATTAGTCATGTAATACAGATTATCAGCTCTGTTCAGTGCACTGTGATTAGTCCACTTTCCGTCAGGGTGTAAAATGATATGAATAAAATTTGTGGAGTTCCCATACTAAATGCGTCAGCTGACCGCGGCGTTTAGGATGAGGGCCAAAAATTTGAATGGTTCAGAAAACCACAAATTTTTTTGGAGAAAGTTGATCAGTTTCATGGGCAGAACACACCCTTATTTTTTTTTATTGTGAATGCAAATTCGCGTTGTATACATCCATAGGAATAACGGTAACAGATCACATGTTTTTTATCAAGAAATCGCAATGAAAGGAATGTAATTTTAAAAATTGTACTTTAACTAAAAATATTTCTTTTTTTTTAAATATGAACATATTTAAAAAAAAATAATCAACTAATCTGCAAAATCTTATTGCTAAAACACCTTCTGAACAGTTAAAGAAAAACTAAAAAAGCAATTAAAATCGTGAGAATTTCCAAAATATAAGTCGTAAGAGGACAATAATACTTTCTGAAAAGTAAAAGAAAAACTAATAAAATGATTAAAAGAGAGAGAAAGCAATTCAAAAATCAAAATTCTTAGAGGAAACAGGTAGCCTCCTTTCCTTTTTAAGTCATGATTGTTTCCTTCTTCTTTTTATTTTCCATGTATTTCTTAGATTTGGAATGTATTCCTCTGTCTCTTTTCTTTTCTTTCTTCTGTTTTTCCACGATGTTTTCATTTTCTTTGTTAGTGAAATTAGAATCTAATTTAATTGTGCCATGTGCTTTTTCTTTTTCCTTATCGTTATCTTTTTTTCATTTTCTCCTATTATTGAGTTCAAATTTTCTTCCAATCTATCATTCTTTTTAGCAACTTTTACGTTAATTGAGTTCTTTTCCTTCAACGTATCTTCATCAATTTCTTTTATTCTCTTTTCTCTTTTTTTATCCATGGTTTCATTTTGATTAATAGTTGAGTTTGGATAATGTATGTTTTCATTGTCATCTATTTTCTCTACCTCAGTTTTCTTGTGGGTCTTATCTTTTCCTTCAAAAATTGCCATTTTGCTTTTCGAGTTAGAATCTATTGCACTTCTTTTAACATGATTTTTTTCAACTTCCTTTTTGTTCGGCGTGTTTTTTTCATTTTTTTCTCCTCTATTATCGCTATCCGTTGTTTCATTTTCTTTCATAGTTGAATTTGGACAATTTATCTTTTCATTGTAATTTTTTTGCTCTTCTTCAAATTTACTGTGCGCAATGTCACTATCTTCAAAAGTTCCGTCTGAATCTACTGTACTTTCTTTATCATTTGAAGTGTCTTCCTCCCTTTCGTGATCTTCCTCTTCTTCCTCTGTGTTTTCAATTTCATCAATAATAGAGTCGACATCTCCTGGAATTTCGTTATCGTTTGTTGTTTCTTGATCTTGATCAATAGTGCAGTCATTTTCTTCAATCATAGAGTTTGCGCTTTTTTTTTCATTCTCTTTTTCATCTATTCCTTCTTCAACTACGCCTCTTACGATATTATTTTGCTTAGAAGAACTTTCCTCATTATTTTCGTATTTTTCTGTTTGCTGTTTCTCTATCTTAGCCTTTTTGGCAGTTTTTACGGATGTTCCTTCTTTGTCAGATTCCATTTCGTCATTTAGAGACTGACTTTTTGATGTTTTTGTGCGTTTCCTTGAGGTAGATGCTCTTTCTTTTTTTGCCATATTCCTCTTTTTGGCATTTTTTAGGATACTTTTGAAAAATTCAACATTATGTGAAACTGTGTATTTATTGTCCCAAGAGTTCACCATCTCCCAGAAAAAAGACAATACGTTTTTGTAAGCTTTCCAAGCTATTTTAGCTTCATTGTTTCCCCGGCTGCCTCCACTCCAAGAGCACTGACAAAGAAACTCTCGCGAAAATAATACATCAGCTAATGTATAAGCACAATCAATACCTTTGCCACCAGCAAAAATTACAGAGTACAGCTGCTTTTTCTGTTGTCTGTTGGCACTGTTTGATAATTCCAGTTCTAATTGATCCAATTGCTGAACAGTTTCAATGGGCTTGATGTTAAAAGCTGTGTTACTTGGGCTAGATTTACAAGCGTTCAATGGAGTGACTTGTAAGTCTTCGTTTTGGAAGTAGTTATTTATTTGCATTAAAGTATAGTCTAATTGAACGGACAATGATGCTATTTTCTGAATCGTAGTAGTTTGCACATTCTGAATAGAGTTAAGTTGTTCCAATATTTTTGTTTGATTTGTTAAGAGTGTATTTTGAACTGTTATAAACGCGTCTAAATTTTCTGCATTCACGTTAGTTTCACTACCAGACATGGGTATAATGTACTCGTAAGAAAATCCACAGTTTAAGTCTTCTGCAGCTGGTCCCACTGTTGTAGCATTTTTATTTTGCTGTTTCAGTATTACGTCATGATTATAACTGACAGAACTTTCTTGAAAAGTGTTGGGATTTCTTACATTTTGTTCGAATTTTGGGTGTAGATTCACCTGCAAGAAAATAAGTGAAGACTTAGGTACAATTTTACCAAAATATGGATGGAGCATTATGTCTTTTACTGGTTTTTTATATCTACACCAACAACATAAAATAACTTACAATTTCATCAGCTATGATATTTAAGTTTAGTTCAGGTTTCGACTGCTTACAAGTAGCTGTATTTGTGGTATCATCTTCAGTGTCTGTATGATTAACCATTTCTTGGAGGACGTAATCGGCTGTCTCGTAGCTTGGTAGTTCTCTTCTTTTAACGTCACATTTTATATTTTTCCAGTCAAGTTCTGGTATTGACGTTCCAATCTTTACATACTTAGCTATGTTTTTTCTCGGATATTTTAGAATATTGTTGTCTTCCCATGCCGATGGTACTGCTAACAATGTATGTTTGTTGTGTTCCCAAGTCTGGACTATTTTATAAGACATTCTGAAATGAATAAAAAATCAAACATGTATTAATTAAATAGGATCCCTCGCGCGAGGCCGCTAGCTTGGTCTGCACCCGCTTGGAAACGTACTTACTACCTAGTGCGAGGCAAGCTTTGTCAGATAATAGGCTGCCTCGCCCAAACAGTCCGAGCCATATTAAACCGACACCACTTAGCTCGGTTCCGAAGCGCGTTCACACTGAGCGAGCCGCTGCGCGAGGCAGTACGTTTGCAGCGCGCGGCAGGCTTCGCGCGAGGCAACTCGCTTGGTGTGGACCTGCCTATTCACGTATAAGAGATGGTGATACCTACCGCAGCCTACCTCTTACTTACCTCTATCTCCATCTCTTTTATCCAGCAGGATGGATGGTGCGTAGAGTTCTTTATATAGGGTGACTGGTAATTAGTGACCGAAACTTAAACACGTGATTGCAGCCATGATAACAAATAACTTCATCATCCGTCATCATCCATTCGGCATCCTATACATAATATTCTATATGGCGTAGGTAATCAAATCACGCAAGCAAATATTGCTTCCGGATAAAAATATGACATCAGAGATGGCGCTACAATACTATGACGAAAAAAGTAAATGGCACTTATAGTGTGCAAATAATATTAAACATACTTTTTATAATTTTACCTCAAGTTGCACATCAAAAATGTACTATGTATTCCATTACAATGTAAGTAGGTAAATATTAACACTGCAAATTACGAGACTAGATAATGAATTATTATCTCTTAGATCTCAGGTAGGTACTGAATGTAAGCACACTGATCGAAGAAGGAATTGTTGATTATTACACTGGGTAATACATTCAAATCCAGTAAAGATAACGATGGGGCACAAGCATCACGTCCTGTTTTGACCACTGCCATAAACTAATGATTAATAATAATTATCAAAATCATATATAGAAATGATGGAAACTTCTGTGATCTACCTATAATTTCTATACTTCTATAATGGAACACAACCTATTATTTTAGTAGAAACTATTGTGGGTACAGTATCGTTACATCGTTAAAGAATTACAACTAAAAGATATAACTTACGTCCAATCCAAGCATGAGAGTACGCTGACTCAATAAGAACACGAACACAGCCACTCGTCGAAACAGTTCAAACTAAACTAAAATGTCTGCTTCGACAAAGCGCGGGGCGAGTTGAGTAGTTGTTTACGAATACGAGAATGCTAAAAAAAAAACATAAGAACAATAATGAACATATTACGACCACAATAAGTTCATGTAATGTAGGTATATTATAAATTGATGAATTTATAACAGTTAAAAACATTCATACTGTACCATGTTATTTTTAAGCTGAATAATTTTATTTCAGCAATTTGATTTGCAATGAATCACAATATTAACAATTATGAAAATACATCAATTAATCAAAAAATGCATTTAAAGTATTAAAACAGAAATTGACATAAGTATTGATTATTGGTTATTAAAAGCTATCTAGCATTTAATCTCAATTTTACATCTTTATTCCCTTTTTTGATGGAAGGGTTTTATTGATTGAAAAACGTAACCCTAAAATACCATTACTTTTGCATCTAAGTCGAACCATTATAGAACCAAACCTCTTAAACTTGTACTCTTATTACCTTTAAAACCCTATTCTGGTATAACAAGTGCTACAATAGTTCTAACTACAGCCCATCCAGTACTTCTTGTTCATTAATAGTAATAATAGGAACCTAGGATAATAAGGAGTAGACACCATTCTAAATCAAACATAACCTAAAAATAAATCAGAAAAAAACTAGTTTAAAACCCATGTTTTGTTTAATTTTCTCATTTTAAAATGCAATATATTTACTACAATACACAATGAATGTAAAAGACAGAGCCAATATCCTGTTTTTATTTAAATTTAGATTGAGTGTATGCCCCGCATGATAAAATGCAATTTATTTTTACTTTAAATATCACTTATTTTTAAGGCCCTGCAAAATTGAGATGCAAAACATATATTATTTTCTCAATAAAGTAACCCTCGCAATAAATTTTAGCCATGTGATAAAGAAATCAAACTTGACTCACCGAGTTATTGACAATCCGTAACTTGAAATTCACTTAATTTCACCTCCTTAGTTGCCATCATTTTTGAGAAATAAAGTAACACTTTTGGAACTAATGTATATGCAAAACAATAGAAAAAGAAAACACGCTACAGCCCTGAGTTGCTAATCAACACTGATCAAGATACATAAAGCAAATCCAAGAAAAAAATGGACCTAAAAAAGAACTAATATGTTACTATAAAATTTATACCAGTAGACTTCAGAACTTGTGTACCACCTATAGTTTTTATTATAACCATAATACAGACTTTAAAGTGCTTAAGGTAGCTAGATTTATATTATACCACCATTATATATACAAGAAATTGTTTGCCACTAACGCCATCCCATAACTATTATGTAACTCTCAGTGTTAAAAGAGTGAGCATTAAAATCATTATATTACTTATAGCGCTATAAGACGTGGGCCCAATCGAGAGTTTGTAAGGGGTTAGAGCGTGCTCTAACACCAATAGCTAAAACCATTGTATAACTCTTGCTTGCCAAATTCACTTTTAAATAACTCTTTTATCACCAATTCTTATTACCAAAATGCTAGTTGGGTTTTATTTCGGATGCAGACCAGTTATCGTTGCGATCAAGCATCGCACCAACTTTAAAAATGGATTTAATTCGCGAATTACAGACCGCTTTGAATAACCATAACGTGTATATACGAAGTTTCAAACAAAACTTAGAACTTAACTCCTCAGATAATTTAAAGTTAATTATTCATTCAAATCGCACTCCACAGACAGCACACAGAGGCAGATATAATGCTCCCACTGTAAACGAGGTAGCCGTTCTCTTGGTCGATGAAGACAAAGGTCCCAGGGATATAGTATTACAAGGTAGAGACGGATAGCTCAAAAGAGTTTCTGAGCTACATCGGTCCTATGATCCACTACAGTATCCTATAATGTTTGTGACAGGAGAAGACGGTCATTATTTGCCTATCCCTCAGCAGAGTTCTGCGCGTAATAAAACTGTTTCGTGTATGCAATTTTATGCATTTAGATTACTGTTTAGAACTAACTCTTTTAATCCGTTACATTATTACAGAGACTTATTTAGTCAATATTGTGTTGACATGATGGCGAAAATGATATCGGAAAGATAAAATTATTTCTCGGAATCAACAAAGACTGAGGGCTGATGACTACATTCATCTCAGAGATGCCTTAAATCATGACGCAAATGTTGACATATCAAATATCGGTCAACATGTCATATTGCCATCGTCATTTACGGGTTCTCCGCGTTTCATGCACGAGAAAACGCAGGACGCGATGACGTACGTCAGAAATTATGGTAGACCTGACTTATTTGTCACTTTTACATGTAACCCCGAATGGCCTGAAATTAAGGCGGAGCTGTTACCAGGACAACGGTCTTTCGACCGTCATGACATAATTTCACGTGTATTTAAAGATGAAGAAATTCATCAAATTATTTGTCAAAGAACAGATATTCGGTAAAGTAAAATGTTATATGGCAAGTGTGGAGTAGCAAAAGCGCAGTTTACCGCGGTTGCTGTTCTGGCTAGAAACTAAAATACAACCAGATGAGATCGACAGTATCATAGTTGCGGAACTACCCGATCAACAAATTGACCCGGTACTACACGAAATTATAACTAAAAATATGGTACATGGACCCTGCGGAGAACATAATTTAGCTGCACCATGCATGAAGAACGGTGTCTGCACAAAAAATACCCTCGCCATTTCATGAACGATACCCACACCGGAGAGGATGGGTATCCAGTTTATCGTAGGCGCGATACAGGAAATGGCGGTCGGAGCACTATGCTACAAATCAGGGGCAACATGGTGACGATAGATAATAGGTGGATTGTTCCATACTCCCCGCTCCTATGTAAGACTTTTAACGCTCATATAAACGTGGAGTATTGCCACTTTAGATAATCTGAAAAATGGTTGATCTAGTTTATCTTTATTTCTAGTATTAAAATTATGTCTATCACTTATTTTATTAAACAGATGTGGATTTTTCCTTACGTACATAATATTTTCATAAATGAATTGGCAAGGTACCGTCATAATATTAATCCTTTTAAATAGTTTCCTGAGAGATTCGCGGCGACGTAGATTATAAATGGCTCTGACAGCTCTCTTTTGTAAAATAAAGATGGATTCTATGTCAGCAGCCCGACCCCACGGTAAAATGCCATACGACATAATGCTGTGGAAGTAGCTAAAATAGACCAATCGCGCGGTTTCTACATCTGTAAACTGTCTTATCTTTCTAACAGCATAAGCGGCCGAGCTTAGCCGCCCCGCAAGAGATGTTATATGAGGTCCCCATTGTAATTTCTCGTCTAGCGTGATTCCTAGGAAAACCGTTTGATTAATAAATTCCAGTTTTTCCCCATTCAATATGATGTCACATTCGCTACTTCTAACATTAGGTAATTTAACTCTAATGCATTTGGTTTTTGTTTTATTTAGTACCAAATTGTTTACCGTAAACCAATCTTGTACTTGCAGAATAGAGCTATTCACGTCTTCAAGATTTTGTGACCTTCGGTTTATTTTAAAGATTAATGATGTGTCATCTGCAAATAACACCATCTTCGGTTGATTTTGAAATAATTGGGGTAAATCATTAATGTAAACTAAAAAGTGGAATGGACCCAATATCGAACCTTGAGGAACGCCCATTGCCATTTCAGACCCTAATGAGTTTACGCCGTTTACCTGAACTTTAACCGTTCTATCTTTCAGGTATGATTTATGTAAATCAAGAGCTGTATTCCTAATCCCATAGTGCTCTAGTTTCATCAAAAGTGTCTCATGGTCTACTCAATCGAACGCCTTCGAGAGGTCGCAAAAGATTCCAATGGCATCTTGTGCTTCTTCCCAGGCATTAAAAATGTTCTTTATTAGGGTGACACCGGCGTCAGTGGTACAACGCCCTTTAGTGTAACCGTACTGTTGTTCATGAAAGATGGAATTTTTATTAAAGTGAGGTAACATTTGATCATCAACTTTTCAAACACCTTACTGAGCACTGGTAGAAATGATACAGGCCTATAATTGTTGGGTTCTTTACTATCACCAGATTTGAACAAAGGAACTACTTTACTTTGTTTCATGAGATCCGGAAAGACTCCTTGGTCTATACTGGTGTTAAATATGTAAGCTAAATAGGGCGCAATGGTTTCAATTATAGATCTACAGACTTTTACAGACATTCCCCAGAGATCTTCTGTTGATTTAATTTTTTTTTTTAGCTCATATACCAAGAATTAGCTCATATACCAAGAATACCCATGATCCCTACTGATTTGCCTATACCCTTCAAAAGGCTCCAATTTCCAGTAAAAATTTCTTTCGCACTAACGATAAACAAATCTCAGGGTCAAACATTCAAATTAGTAGGAATTGATTTACGAAAAGAATGTTTTACGCATGGGCAACTTTACGTTGCCCTATCACGGGTCGGGGACCATCAGTACCTATATTTTGTTACCTGAAAATAATTTAACGTCAAACGTTGTTTATAGCTCTACAATAATCGCTTTAGTTATCTATCCTTAAACAACGGGTTGCACTTCGGGACTGCCGGCAGAAGTGAAAACTTAGTATTAATTACATTTAAATATTTTCATCATTAACGACTTTAACATCCACATAAAGACAATCTATGCAGCCTGCGGATAATGACTGCGTCGTCGATGTTAGTGTCGGTGTCAGTGAATTGACCTGGGAATCATTTTGCTGACCGTGTCTTTCCTGGGTAGGCTTTTTGCAGCGGTAACCGACATCCACGCGGGCGGAGCCGCGGGCGACCGCTAGTCATAAACTAAATTCAAAAGTGCTTTTGCCCAGAGCTCGACTTCAGTTAATGACAGCAATGGTGATGACGTTACCAGCAGCAGAAACTAAAAAATCATGTACTTTATCAGAGAAAATAAGCAAAGAGATCGAAAGGACAATGCCAAAAACACCATCGACGTCCACTGCAACTGATCGCGTTGAAATTAAAAACAGTTTACAGTGGAAAACTTTATTCTTCGTGTAATTTAAGGCGGGGTTACCCGGATAAACGACGTTTTCTATTGTCTTTTATTCGTAAATAACACGGATTAACATTTTGAAAAAAACATATTACATATTTCACACTTTGATCTAGATATTTCAGCCATGCGATACACGATTACTTGCACTTTACTGCATCCAATTAAATCGCAAAAACATGTCTAAATTATGTTCAATTTTTTTTTTATTTGAGTTATATTAGGCTTTCAATAATAAAACTTATACCATAATAAAGGTCGTAAAAAAAGTGATATAAACTGGCCAAAATAATGTGAAATATGAGAATACCAATACCACTAATTCCAAAATCAAACGTTTTCATCTTTTCATGCGCTCGCCCCGTGCCATTTAGTCCCGAGCGGAACGTGTTGGAGGTCGGACGTGTGCCAATTTTTGCAAGACCGCCACCCCCGCTAAGTTTTATTACCGGCTGAGCCAAAAAACATATTGTAAATTATAATAGGTAACTAGGATTAGGATATCTGGATAAGGAACTGGGTTAGGTATTAGGATAGGTAATTATTATAGTTATAAATTTTAAAAGTTGTAAATAGTTAGTTTTCATTAGATACTTAGTTGTATTTTTTTTAAACAAAATGGGCAAAACCAAAAAAAATAAAAAGTTAGCATCGCTGGGTCTACGAAGGCTGAATAAACAAAAAAGGTAATTGAAAATATTATTATACACTACAATATATAAAGGTATTATATTTTACTTTACTAACGAATAGATTTGCAAAACGCAAATATATGTGTAAATCAGTTGAATTTCAACCCTATGACAATGTGAATAAAGACGCCACGCGCGCAAAAATTATAATGGTATATTTTTCTCGCTGAATAGATTTACCAACCGCATCAAGGTGTGTAAATAGGTGAATTTGAAACCTATATCGTAGTGCATAAAGCCGCCACGCGCACTAATGTTGTAATAGTTTACTATTTACAAATGTCAAATAGGTAGTTAGTTCACCCCGCGCTGAGTTGGTCCGGGTGGTTTTTATAATGTTTATTAGCGTAGTTAGGTACTGTACAGTCGACCACACGTCGCGCATCTGTAGTAAGTGATAAATAACACTATAATCTTGAGCTGGCCCAACGTACGGAGTTTCATTAGAATAAGAGACCAGTTAACACTGGTTTTGTTTCCACTGACATGACGTGCGGCCTACTGTAAGTTTTTACGCGACTCGCAGGACAAACTGCATAAACGAAGTTGATAGGTAATAAAAAGGTACCAAGCGCCTGCGTAATATTTCAACAAGGTTACAAAGCCCTAATAAAATCTCAATATGTATAATAAGAGCCTTTGCCTAGTCTTATAATATTTGTTATTTACTGCTGATATGTCCGGTTTCACTTATCGTACTTACATCTAAATAGGTAAATGCCTAAATAAAAGCGCGTATTTCCTACGTGAGAGTTGAAAATTCAACAGTGCAATAATATTTAGGCGTTCATTTAGAAGTAAGCTATGTATCCCACAGCCACCACAACACAACAAATAATAATATTTATGGCGTCTGCAACGTTTGTGTAGGTCTTGTCTATGCCATGTAATACGCGCTGCACACTCGTGCCATAGTGTAGAAATGTACAGTATGACCATTTCCGACAAAAATACTATTTATTATTTTGGTAACGTTTAGGCACAAGCTCGTTTATGCGCAGTACACTACTTACTAAAAACACTGTATCAAATTATGACAAATAAATAAATAAAAACTACATATATATATAGCTAGTTTGGCTATACACACGTTATCCAAGGCATAACTTTATTCAGTGTTTATTGGCAAGAGGAAAAGTATTTAGAAATTGTAAATTACATTTATCAGACTGTTTTTAATCGTTTTTGAGTAAATAAATATATTATTATTATAATATATTTATTACTAAAACTATACCTATAAACTATAGGGTCTATGACATTTCTCGGGACCTTAGGGTCCCGGACCTTTGGAAGGCGTACGAGGGGCCGAAGCCAACTCGCAGAGGCCCGTTAGACGTTTTGAATGAAATTATTATTTGTTTATTCATCTTAAATCACATTACTTTACATTTTTAAATATTTCTTAATATAAAAAGTGTAAAAAAAAAAAACATTTAAAAATATAAAAAATAGAGTTCCGCCGGTGTCGGGAGCAGGGTCCAAGCTACCGGTGGTTAGGGCTGCAGAGACAGGAACCTCCTCACAATGCGGGCCGTATCGAGGAGTACTGCTTTCTGAATCAGGCGCTTGATCCAACCGCCTAACGAGAGCCTCGAGAGATGTTGATCGAGGCTTTCGGCCATCAGGCCATTAGCCGTTACGACAATCGGCACAATGATAGCTGAGCTCACATTCCACATGTCAACAACCTCGTGTGCTAAGTCGAGATATTTTATTTGTTTCTCTTTCTCAGCTTTCACGAGGTTCTCGTCATGTGGAATGGTAACATCGACTATCATTGCGCGGCGCGCTAATCGATCTATCACTACTATATCAGGCTTATTTGCTATAATAGTCCTGTCAGTAATGATAGACCGATCCCAGTACAACGTGACATGGTCATTTTCGAGAACTGGGTCGGGCACATACTTGTAATACGGTACCTCAGAGTCTACAAGTTTATATTTCAAAGCAAGTTGCTGGTGAATAATCCTGGCCACTTGGTTATGTCTGTGCAAGTACTCGCCGTTAGCTAGACGCGAACAACCAGAGATAATATGTCTGATGGACTCACCCGGACGATGGCATGCCCGACACACGTCAACCGTACCGTCCTTCATAATATGTCTCCGGTAGTTATTCGTCAAGATAACTTCGTCCATAATTGCACAGATGAAACCTTCGGTTTCCCCGAAAAGGTCACCGAAACGTAGCCAGGATACGGACGCTAAGAAATCTACACCGGGCTCGTGAAGAGCCCGATAGAAGCGCCCGTGAAGCGCCTTGCTTTGCCATACCTCCTTGCGGTCATCTGTAGTAAGTACAACAGGTTTGCGCCAGTTCTCTTTAGCCATAGAGAGCGGGGTGAGCCCGTTGTCCACTGCAACCACATCACGGTGCATACCCACATCGGCTTTAAAAAAATATTCCCTGAGGCTGCACACCTCGCGGTTGTGGAGGGTCTTTGCATTTAAGAAGCCTCGACCCCCGCATTTCCGCGGGATGTACAGTCTCATCACTGATGAACGTGGGTGATGCATCCGGTTTGCGGTCAGGAGTGTACGTACTCTCCTGTCCAGGGCGTCAAGTTCGGTTTGAGTCCATTTGAGTATGCCGAAAGAGTACATCAAGACCGGCATGACCCAACCGTTGAAGGCGCGCACCTTGTTTCCACCTGAAAGAAAACTAATTAATACCTTCTTCAGGCGACCAACGAAGCGCTCCTTCAACGATTGCTTCATGTCAGCAACGTTGATGCCTAACGATTCCGACATACCCAAATACCTATAGTTTTCGGCTGAGGAGAGGGATCTAAGGTGTATGGAGTCCGAGAGTTGGGTTCCCTCGGATTCCATAATCTCCCCTCGCTTTACATGCATGACTGCACATTTGTCCACACCAAATTCCATCCTGATGGCGCCACTGAATGTTTCAGTTACCTTCAGTAGCTCCATCAGTCGCAACTTGTTGGGGGCAAAGAGTTTCAAGTCATCCATATAGAGGAGGTGAGATATGACCTGACCACCTCTCCTCAGCCTATAGCCTAGACCTGAACCCTCTAACAGTGTGCTTAGAGGATTCAGAGCCAGGCAAAACCAAAGTGGACTTAAACTGTCGCCCTGGAATATTCCCCGTTTAATCCATACAGGCTCGTCATTCCCCTGGGTCTGTCGACATCCTGGGTAGCGAAGGACTGTCCTCCATTGCCCCATACACGACATCAGGAAGGTGCGCAGAGTTGTATGTACTTTATACAACTCCAGCACCCTCATGAGCCATGTATGTGGCACCGAGTCATAGGCCTTCTTATAGTCTATCCAGCATGTCGACAGATCCTTGCGGGATCGACGAACCTGTTGGCTTATGGCCATGTCGATGAGGAGAAGTTCCTTAGTACCGCGGGATCCGTTCCTACATCCATTTTGAGAGGCTGACATAATTGAATTACTATCAATGTGTGTGTTAATTTTCGTTCTCAAAATGGATGTAAGAAGTTTATAGACCGTCGGCAAACATGTGATCGGTCTATAATTCTTGGGTTCCGCGGGATTACCTGACTTATGGAGCAGGTGGGTAACGCCTGTTGTAAGAAACTGAGGTAGTAACCCAGACTCTAGGGATGACTGGAATTGGGATGCCAGGCGAGTGTGCGAACTACTCAGCCATTTTAACCAAAAGTTGTGCAGTCCGTCCGGTCCCGGTGATTTCCAATTCGGTAACGGACGGACTGCTCTGGCTACGTCTAATGGCGTGATGAATACAGCATCCATTTCTGGTATAGTTTCACACACTCGCTCGACATCCTGCATCCAGCCAGCCTCAGTATGACAGACGGGCACCGACCAGATGCTGCGCCAGAATGCACTCGTGGCGGCATCATCCGGGCGGCACACGTCTGTCACATTTTGTTCAGGTCGCTCCCAAGCTCTATATACCCACCTCTCATCGCTCTGGAACATGCGATTCTGCGTGTACCGGTCAACCCGCCGCTTATACCGCCGAATACGGCTCGCCCATGCACAAACTTTCTGCTTCAGGAAGTCGATGCGCTCTGTGACACGGGACATGTATTCTTGCGGGCTGATTCCAGTCCCCAAAAATGCCCGTCTTACAAAGCGCATCACTCGTGGTCGTGTATTTCCCTCCCTGAAGCAGTATAGTTTGCCGATGAGCACCCTGGCCCCATCGATACGTCGCTCGATCCTGCACTGCCAGGCTGGTACGACTGGTTTGGGTCGAGTAGCTCCGTCGTAATTTGGAAACTTGACGTTAGCTAAACGACATGCCGCAACAGCCGCGCAATACAGGATCGAGTGTGTATCAATGAGATCCTCGCTGCTCTCGAAAAAATTCGTAAGCTGCGAGTCCAAGGCACACACCAGCGCCCTATTTTTTTTGTGCATGGGTAGGCGTGGTAATCGTGGTCTAAGTTCGGTCGGAGTGTACCTATACTCGCGAAACGCATCCTCCAGTGCGCTCCTCAATCGGTCGTTACACTGGCTACTTACTGTGGCAACCCTATCATCCTCTTCAACACCATGATTGCACCGCGGCGGAGTTGGATCAATATTTGACTCTTGTGCCGCGGTTTGTGCCCGAGTTGAGACGATATGGTTGCTCAGTACCTCTGAGCGCAGCCTATCAAGTGCGATATCGTCCAACCTATGATTGCGTTGGATGACACGCACCTGATCCGATAGTCGTTGGGCCGATACGTTCACGGTTGGTTCTAGTTCCTGAAACAGAGACAGCATCCTAACACGGTACGCAGTGAGGTTAGTTCCACCCTCTGTAGACCCGTAATATGCGCGCATGACGTTCTCGTTCATCAACTGAGTCCATCTCATGCGCTGCACACAACCACCGGCAGCGGGGACCCGGCTCGGGGCCGGTTGGCCCCTAAGTCCCAGGCTTCTCGGTGGCCGGCCTCTCCCCTGCCGGCGTACAGGTGTTGGCGACGTCGGCGGGGAGAAATACTCGTCACTCGAGCTCGACGCAACTACCGCGGCCGGTGTCGATACAGCGTTCACGATGGGGCTGGGTACCGGCGGCGGCGAGGCGGAGCTGAGCGGCGAGTCCGGGGGTGGTAGGCGTGCACTGCGAGCTGCTGATCTTGTCAACATATTGTGTTTTCATATCTTGCATTCATTTATTTCGGGGTATCTGACAGCGTCATTTTGAGATATCATAGTTTTATTTATTTTTTTTGGTTTCTTCATTGTAAGTAAGAGTTTATTGTAAATTATTTATTGTTTATTCCAATGTTGTGTTTTACGGAGCTTTTTGTACGTATATGATATATATAAATAATTAAATATGCGAATTATGAGATACGAAAACTATTTTCGTTGTTGACGTTTCAGTGTTGCAAGTTATTATTAAATTATTATTATTATTATATTTATTTTTAATTATTATTCATTAGGTTCAAGCTAATCAATACCATCTATCTATAACCTTCAAAAATACATAATAGAAAAATAAAATAAACTTTGTAGGGGGAAATGAAATTAAAGTTTTTTTTCAACAGAATAACTTCACAATTTATAATTATTGATCAATACCCCAATACAACATAGAGAAATACTTATAAGTCTAAAGGAAATCGAGTGACACCGAGACAGTACAAAAATCGTGCCGTTTTCGAGCGTGATGCAGGCCGGACTGGCGGGCGCGGAGCGGGGTGCGGACGACCGCGAGGCGCGGGGCGCGGGGCGCGGGAGGCGAGGGCGCGTGTGTTCGCATGTTGCATGCCTAATCTTCCTACATACTCCCCCTTTTGACCAACCGAGTGCCCCCACGGGTGGTCAAACGTCAACTATGACACGTTGCTTACGCGGCCTACCACGAGAACGTTTAGGAGCAACAGGCTGCGGAACCTCAGGGCATTCACCATCTCGAGAGTGATATCTCCTTAAGTCGCAAATGTGGTATTTACCGATGACTTCATCCGGTGAACCAGGGAACGTTAAGAGGTAAGTAGTTGGACTAACCTTCTTCTGCACCAGGTAAGGGCCGTCCCTCTTAGGCATGAGCTTGGAGCTGACACCTTTAGCAGCATTACTGAGGACGTGCGACTTCATCAGGACAAGATAACCGACAGCCAGTTCGTCAGCCTTTCGAGTCTTGTCTTTCGCAGCCTTACGAAGGTCCTGCTGATGTTCGATGCACTCCTTGCTGTTGCTGAGTGTCTCCGCAAGCTTCAGCAGATACGGCGTAATCTGTGGAACATAATTTTCAGCCTCTATGACAGCAAGAAGATCGCTCTGTACTGCAATAGGTGAGCGGAGTTCACGAGCAAATGTTAAGTAAGCAGGAGTCTGTTGAGTTGCCTTAGTCAGTGATGTGTTCAATGCAAAGCGGATGAATGGCAGAACTTCTGGCCACTGGTGATGGTGTCCTTCTACCAAGATTGCCAACTGAGTCTTGAGGTCGCGATTTTTACGCTCAACTGGGTTGGCCTCTGGATGGTAGAGAGGCACAAGGCTCTGCTTCACACCAAGCGTGAACATTGCATGTTGCATGACATCGGCAACAAATTGCACACCGTTATCGGAAATGAGACGTCGAGGAACACCGAAGCGTAAGAAAACCTCCTCAATTAGTAACTTTGCGCATGCGTCAGCTGTGGCATCGGAGAGGGCGAACAGCTCAACCCATTTGCTGGCTGTGTCTTCAACAATCAACACCCATCTCTCTCCATTAGCTCCTTTGGGAAGCGGCCCAAAGAGGTCGACAGCCAAGACTTCAAAACGCTGAGCAGGAACTGGAGTCTGTAACAGTCCCGCTGGTTTCTCGTTGGAAGCTTTGTAGCGCTGGCATTCGATGCAGGTCTTCAAGTACTCTGCTACGTAACGTCGCATACCAGGAAAATAAAATCTCTGACTTATACGGTGCAGGGTTCTGTCTAAACCGCCGTGACCTGAAGTAGCAGAGTCGTGACATTCAACCAGTACCTGTTTTCGTCGGTTTTCCGGAATGACGAGCTGCGGTTCTTCGGTCTCTGCCTCAGTGTAACGGTATAATACACCTCTACACGTATGATATCCTCTCTCCGTCCAACGGGTAAGTTCTAATTCGTCCTTGCCTTCCAGAGCCTTGATGATCTTTGCCACTTCGGGGTCTGCGAGCTGGTCTTCACGAAGAGTAGCAGCATCCCAGTGCGGCGGGTCGACAAGCACCGTGCTGACTCCACAGGAATCGCGAGCCTCCTCCTCACACGGCGGACGACTGAGCGAATCAGCAACGACATTCGTTTTCCCGGGAGTGTAGTCAACTTGCAGATCAAAGGACTGGAGTTTCATAGCCCATCGTACGAGACGACCGGCAGGCGACTTCAAGGTGAGTAGCCACTTCAGGGGCTGATGGTCGCTGCCGACACGTACAGGATGGCCATCGATGTACCCACGATACTTCTCGACTGCCCATACAACTGCCAACGCCTCGCGCTCGGTGGTAGAGTAGTTACGCTCTGCCGAGGTAAGCAGGCGGCTGGCGTACGCGATGGGTTTCTCTTCACGCGGCGACTTCCCCTGGAGTAGAGCCGCACCCAGTGCGTAATTACTGGCATCAGTCCTGAGAATGAATGGCACATTATAGTCTGGCTGAATAAGAATCGGAGGTGAGGTAAGTAATCCTTTTAGTTCTGTAAATGCCTTAGCCTGTTCTTCACCCCACAACCAGGACTGATCCTTGCGCGTCAACATAGTCAGTGGCTGCGCAACTTGGGAGAAGTTCGGCATAAATTTCCGGAACCATGAGCAACTCTGCAGAAAGGATTTTAAATGCTTTACATTAGCTGGTTCCTTCATATGTAATATCGCAGCAACCTTATCCGGGTCTGGGGTCACTCCTTCAGAGGTGATAATATGCCCCAGGTACTTCACACTCTCTCGAGCAAATGTGCACTTATCGCGATTTGCGTGGAGGTTAAAGACACGTAAGCGGTCGAATACCGCACGTAAGTCCTGAATATGCTGGTGAAATGATCCGGATATCAATATTAAGTCATCAATATACCCAAGGAGAGTGACCCCCTTAAGAGATGATGCAGATCGAAATCGGTCTATCAAACGTTGAAAGGTTGCGGGCGCATTCCTCAAACCAAACGGCATGCGCGTAAATTTATGAAGCCCAAACGGAGAAACAAAGGCAGTCTTATCCTGGTCTTCAGGTCTTACTCTGACCTGCCAGTAACCAGATCGAAGGTCAATAGTGCTCATAAAACAGCTCTTACCAGTGTACTGCAGGAGGTCATCGATCACTGGAAGCGGGTACGAGTCACTCTTAGTGACGGCGTTCAACTTGCGATAGTCCACGCAGAATCGGTAAGTACCATCCTTCTTCGGTACCAGAAGAGCTGGTGCTGCCCACGGAGATTCACACTCCGTGATGATACCTTCGCGCAGCATCTTCTCTATCTCCGCCTCCATGATGGCTTTCTTAGCGGGCGTGAGTCGATACGGCGGCACTGCAATCGGCGGGTGGTCACCACAATCGATGCGATGTTCAGCAAACGATGTAGGTTCTCCCCCTTCTGCGAAGATATCTCCATATTCCTGAAGCAGCTGAGCGAGACAATTCTTCTCTGAAATTGACAGCATCGAACCCTCATTATTACGTAAGACATCCGTGGAAGCGCACCCTACGACGTCACGTGAGGTCTCACACCGCAAGGGGTGAATGACCTGAGGCCGATCAGCTGTGAACCAAGTATTGTTTGACATATTTATAACAATACCTACTTTACGTAAGAAATCAATACCGAGCAACGTGTCATTATTTACTGAATCCGGAAAAATAACAAAAGTGATGGGTACTGCCGACCCCCTAAATATTACGTCAACATCCACGAGTAAAACTTTAAGGTCCCGCACTATACCGTCGGCTAATTTTACCGACATAAAACAACTACGAAACGAATAGTTTTGTTTAAGAAGCAGTGCATAAAGTTTTGAACCAGCTACACTACGTTTGGCAGCCGTATCAACTAACCCCGTACCACGATAGCCGCCTATCTCAATATCGAGTATCGGACGACCGTCGGTACATAAGTTCGACGCGGACAGGTTACCTATTCGACTCGGCAATGCATCACATTCGCTAACACACTTACAATTACATGAATAATCAGATTGAGACACGTTACACAAATTGTTTACATCAGATTTCTGTGGAACGACATTACGGCTATCAGTGTAATTAAAATTCTTAACAGAGTTTAACATGTTTATATCTAGTACAGAAAATGATTCTTTAGTACTATTTACGGAACATTTAGGGCAATGAGATCGTATTACACCGTTAGCTCCACAACCATAACACTTCACTGAAGCTTTATCACTTTTATCTTTGATATTTTTACAGGAGTCGCGAGTGTGTCCGACTTTCCGGCAATAAACACAAAATAGTCGTTTACCTTTTTCAGATGAATTGTTATTGTTTACCACAGTCGGCGGGGGCGAAGCACTACTCGTAGCGCTCGACGAACCAGTAGGTATGTCCCCCGGTGCACACGTCGCGGAGGCCGACGGGGCGCGCGCGGGCGGCGCGAGAGGCGCGGGCGGCGCAGGCCGGGGCTGCGGTGGCGGCGCGTGCGGCGCATGCGCGCTAGCGGCGCGGCTGCGCGCCTCGTTCGACACTTCGGACAGCGACTCCTCTATATTTCGCGCCTTCTCAACCAACGTATCTAGGTTGCAGACGGATTCACGGGTTAAACGTTTCCTTATGCGTCTATGTAACAACCCGTATATCATGTCGTCTTCCATATCATTTTCCACGGTGTATGGAAGTTTGGCGATAACCGCGCGGAGGCGAGCAACGAAGACCTCCGTGCGTTCTTCTGCTGTTTGTTCCGCGGCAAATATATCGCGGAATAGCTTGTGCGGTGGTCGGGATACACCGTACATGGCGCGTAACCTTTGCAGCGCGTCTTCCCATGACGTCACTGATGATTTAACACCCCGGAACCACACAGCAGCCTCCCCTTCCAGGAGCATGGGTAGACCGCGAAGTGCATGTTCGTCGCTGATCGATGTACACTCCTTGTATATCACGATAGAGTCGACGAATGCTTCGAAGGCCTCTGAGTCCTGGCGTGATCCACTAAATCTCGCCGTACAGCGCGCGAAGTTTCCTTGTTTCGTTGGTGCAGGCGATGGAGACGGTGATGCTGCGACGTTGACGGCCGACGTAGCCAGCAGGCTCTGGACCAGTTGGCGGTTCGATTCCGCTTGAGCCTTGGCGAACGCCTCCAGAAACGACGTAAGCGTCCCTTCCGATAGCGGCGCGGGCGTCGGGGACGCCGGCGCGCCACTCGTGGTGTCGTCATCGTAACCTCTGCTTTTGCGGCGAGGCATTATTGCACAATATAGCAATATAGTCAACTTAACACGCGGAAACACTATCTAATTACGTTGCGATATGCACTGAGTTCGTAGCGTCCACTGAGAAAACCGTTACTTTTGTAAGTATGAATTTGAGTTCGCGTCGCGTCGGTTACAATACGCGTGCCGATGCCGCGTTGGAGCGCCAGTTTGTAGGGGGGAAATGAAATTAAAGTTTTAGTTTTTTTTCAACAGAATAACTTCACAATTTATAATTATTGATCAATACCCCAATACAACATAGAGAAATACTTATAAGTCTAAAGGAAATCGAGTGACACCGAGACAGTACAAAAATCGTGCCGTTTTCGAGCGTGATGCAGGCCGGACTGGCGGGCGCGGAGCGGGGTGCGGACGACCGCGAGGCGCGGGGCGCGGGGCGCGGGATGCGAGGGCGCGTGTGTTCGCATGTTGCATGCCTAATCTTCCTACAACTTATATTAATCAATTCAAGTTGATCTACTGCATTGCTCTGTTATGTGACCCAACTTACTACTTATGCGAGGTCGTGAACTCATGAGCGGTGCGCTTGGCGCTCGCGTTTCCCGCGCATCGTAATTTGTTACGTATCGCTACTCGTTGCGGGGGCTGGGGTAAGCGTTGTATGCCTACTGCGCTCGGGCTCACCCCGCCTTAATCTTAAATATGTTTGTTTTATGATTTTTAATTGTCTTACAGTAATGTCTAATCAAATAAAAAAATATCTAAGAGTGTATGTACCATTAACATTTTTACATATTAAAATGGCATTATTAAAAGATGATTAAATAATTAAATCTTTATCATCTTTGTCTGGTTTGGATAAACAATCTGACACTGGCAGGTTCTCGTAATACTGGTGATTGCTCCTGGGAATTAGGAGATCGTTACATAATTTTAGGAGATCTGTCTGTATTTTTCGCTTTCGAAATAGGCAATCGGCCACTATGAACAGACTTAGGTTAGGTGGTATAGTTGTACTATTTCCTTTCTTCGGTTTTAATTTGAACTGAATGAAGCTATAATCTGTTTGCTATCTGTTGTTTGTCTGTGTAATATAATCTGTTTTGATGAAAATGGATTTTGGAATTTCTTTGCAATATTGCACCCACACAGAATCTTGAAACTTTGGTACATTATTGTTAGTAAGGATTTGTTGCCTTTTCTTTGGTTTTTTGCTTCTACTGCGAACTGAAGTAATTTAGTACACGATTGTTGGAGAGTTTTTGTAATGAAAATGTCGATTGGAAACTTACATAAGTTTGATTTACCTTTTTTACAATCGTATCCCAATATTATCTGATGTTCGAGATAGGGAACAAACTTTAAATAATAACTAGATAACTTTCTTGGCTTGAATTTAATGCACGTTAAAATAGGCAACAACGCAATTACAATAAAAGTTAGTTGAAACAAATATAAAATACAAATATTGGTTTAAAAATGGCGGTGATAGTCGAGCAAGTGATGCGTGGCGAACGTTCTCCCGCGGGCGGCGAGTATGGCGTGATGTAGCGGTCTCGTCATTGGTTGCTGTAGATATCACGTCACGGCGAAGAGCTGCTATTGGCTGCGGCAGCACCATACAGTTATTGGCGTTGAAAGCTACGTTCGGATACGAGCACGGCGTCAACATATTTTCGGCCGTTGAAAGCTCTAGGGCAGCTTTCAAGCTTCATTTATCTTTGAGGTTGGAAGTAGCACCAGACGATTGAGAGCTCTCTTTATTATGCCTTGAGTTGTGGCTTATATCAGCTACTCTAGGTGTCTAGTCGGAGTCAATTTCGGTGTCGGAGTCGGCTGACTCTTCCAAGGCGCCAGCAGAGAGGCGGCGTGTTGGCTTCCTTTATCAGGACTAGATCGTCGAGCTTGAGATCCCGGCACTTCACCCGCCACTTGGTCCTTTGTTGGAGTTCGGCGACGAACTCGGAAGACCATCTTTTCCAGAAGTGCTACTTGGCTTGTTCTAGCCGCTGGAACCGGTCGAGGCAACTCGTGCTGGAATCCAGGTAACTCGGTGAGGGAACAGTCATTTGCCTAACGATCAAAAAGTGAGCCGCTGACTGGAAATCATTAGGGGACTGGCTTAAAGGACATAGGGGTCGGCTATTTAGGATAGCTTCTATCTGTGCAAATACAGAGGTCAATTCCTCAATGTTAGGTGAGAATGACCTATCGCTGTATGCAGATGAATTTGGCTGATTTGACGCCGGCTTCCGCAAGACCATTGAAATGAGGAGCGTATACGGGAGAGAGGCGAAATTCAATGCTCCGGCCAGTAGGAAAGTCACATATAGAGGCACGATTAGATAGTAGAAAGTTGCCAATCTCCTTGGCAGCGGCAACGAAATTACGGCCATTGTCGTAAATAAGCTTGGGCACTCCTCTGCGAGCAATGAACTGTTTTAATGTTTGTATGAAAGCATCTTTGGATAGTTCACTTACCACTTCTAGATGTAGGCACTTATATCTAAAACAAACGAAAATGCATAGATAGCATTTAGTTATTTTGCATCCTCGTCCCGTGCGATCAGTTATAAGAAATGGAACGGCAAAGTCAATACCAACAGTACTGAACGGGAAGTCAGGTTCTAACCTATCAGTGGGTAAGTTCCCCATTATATTGGACATTGTGGTCCCCTTGAAGCGACGACAGACAAAACAGTTTCTTGCTATTTCTCTAGCGAGCTTGCGACCTCCTATAGGCCAGTAGTGCTCACGGATAGACGAGAGTAAATGCAGTGGTCCAGCATGTAAGAGCTGAGTGTGTTTATATTGAAAAATTTGTTTTGTTAAATAGTAATCAGATTTTAGAACAATGTCTTTTTTCATAGAGGTGGGCAGACGTATCAATACGCCCTCCAACACGAAGTAGACCTACATCTTCTATAAAAGGATTTAATGATCACAAGTGAGTATTAGTTTTAAGTGGTTTGCTGGATCTTAGGTCTCTCATTTCTTTTTTGAAGGATTCCGATTGAGCTATTTTAGTGAGAACAGTCATAGATTTTTCTAGTTCATGAACTTGTAGAGTCCCTATTAACTTATTAGTGTGTTTTTTTATAATTATAAATCTATAGACCCAGGCATATATTCTTTGTAGAGTAAATAATTTTGAGTACTTTTTAAAATTTACTATGGGTACCACAGGTGTATCCTCCACCACCAAAGCGGGCAACGCTTTCAATTCAGGTAAGTCAACTGCTATTCCAGTTGAAAGAGAAGGCCACGATGATTCCGGTTCCTTGAGAAAGGTAGGCCCATGCCACCGTAGTACCAAATCTTTGACCTCTTGGGGTTCCACACCTCGTGACGCGAGGTCTGCGAGATTTACAGTAGTAGGAACATGACGCCAAGCGTTAAGGTCGATGAGTTCACCTATAACCGCTATTCGGTTAGCTATAAAAGTTTTAGTTTTATCAGGCGATTTTAGCCAACCCAGCACAACACTAGAGTCAGTCCAGAAGCAGCGCTTTAGTTCTAGTCTTAGTGCTTTTTTGACAGCGGAGCTCAATTGGGCACCTAGCAGATCACCACAGAGCTCTAAGCGAGGGACAGTGCAAGCCTTGATGGGAGCTACACGGGCCTTGGCACACAGTAGATTGACATGTACATTGCCATCCATGTCTAGAGATCTGAGGTAGACACAGCTTCCGTAGGCTAGCTGCGAAGCGTCACAAAAACAATTAAGTTCAACTTCACATGAGTTATAGGCACATACCCGTCTTGGGACCTTAAGACACGATAAAGCGCTAAGTTGTTGACTGAATTTTTCCCAGACAACTTGGATGGAGTACGGAACGGGTTCGTTCCAATCTATATTTTCGACCCAAAGTTTCTGAAGTAATATTTTTGCGCTAATAGTGCAAAGGGACAGTAAGCCTAGGGGGTCAAAGATTTTAAAGGTTGACGACAAAATACTTATTTTAGTGAAGATCCCGTCAGGGGTATAGGCGAGAGGGAAGTGAATATGGTCGGTCTGAGAAGACCAGACGATACCTAGAGTACTAGAGGCATTACTTATAATTAGATCTTCAGAATTGATAGAGTCGGGAGATAGGAAATCAGTTAAGTTGGATCGATACTTTCTGAGTGGGAAACAGTCTTTGGCAAGTTCATCAGAAATCGAACGCTGAATGTAACGGAGCTCTTCTTCATTGTCAGCCCCAGTTAAGAGATCATCGCAATAAAAATCTCTTTGAATAACAGTTTTAATTCTAGAGTCGTTGCATTCCTCACCGACCTGCCAGATGCACCTAAGAAAGCTTGAACTTACAAACCCGTAAGATACCGTGTTTAGTTTTAAAGTGCGAAGATTTCCATCGTCGTTGTCGCGCCATAGTATGAGCTGGAGGTTGCGATCTTACTCTCTTATTTTCACTTGGTGATACATCTTCTCTATATCTCCCGAGAGGACGTAGCGATACTGATGAAATCGTAGAATATCAAACAATTAATTCTGAATTGGGGGCCTACCATTTGGAGGCCATTGACCGATAGACCGGAAGTAGTGGGTTCCGACGCATTAAATACCACAAGTTTTGTTGACTCACTTTTCTCTCGCGTGACTGGAAGATGAGGTAGAAAATAGGAATTAGGGGGTTTAGTTTCCGTAGACTCGGAAAGGTGGCCTAGGTTAGCATACTCATGAATGAAGTCCGAGTACATTCTCTTCAACTCTGGATTTTCTTTAAGTCTAGCTTCTAGATTGAAAAACCTTTTTTTTGTTATGAAGTAGGATTCGCCGGGACAAACTAGCCTGTCCCTTAGTGGAATACCTACGCAAAAACGACCGTTGGTTTCACGGATACTAGTGGAGAGATAGTGCCTTTCGCATTGCATTTATTCCTCGGATAGAGGTTGGATTTTAAGAACACTTTCCAGCTCCCAGAACTTAGTTAGCTCCTCCTGGATGTCATTGGGATTTTCATTTTTTAGAAGAAAATAACACATTAGGGATTTAGTCGGCGGAGTGCGATTTTGAATAGGCGCTGGACCTGCTTTGAGCCATCAAAGCCATCCAAGCTTAGAGCTTCGAAGATTAGGTTTATAAGAACTTAGGGACTGCTGTTTGGAACCTATCAAGTTCTAAAACAGGTCTGAGCCGATAAGCATGTCAATAGGTGATGGTTCGTTAAAGCTGGGGTCTGCAAACTTAAAGTCGTTTAGGTTTAGTGAACTAATATCGAAATGATGCTTGGGCAAGTCATCAGTTATAGTTTTCAATACTAGACAGCATATTAGAACTTCAAAGGAAGTTGAATTAGATTGGAGTTTTATAGAACAGCGCTCTGGGTTTAGGTCTAGTCTAGTCGTTTGATGGCTGAGGAGTCAAATTGAGTACCCGCTTCACACGCTCAGTGATGAAAGAAGATTGGCTCCCGCTGTCAAGTAAAGCCCTAACGCTACTAGTTTCGTTAATTTTTGGGTTAGTTAGTCGCACCTTAGCGGTACACAAAATAATCTCTGGGAAGGACAATGCAGACATGACTACAGATTTTAGGTTGTCTAAGGACGGACGAAGCTTCATCAGGTAAGTGAAGTATTGAGTCGTGTTTTTGTTTACAGGATCTACAAGAACCAGGGAGCCTACAAGCTTGACTATCGTGGCCAGGCCTTAGACAATTACGACATAAGTTTAGTGTTGCAACAGTGGAATTCCTATCTTCAGGTGTCTTAGACTTTAATGTGGGGCACTCGCACGATGATTGCCTGAGCACACCACACACTCAAACTAGGTTCGAGATTGTTCAGGGTTGTGTTTGTGTTTTTTGTCCACTTTGGTTGCGGAGGATTCCTTGGACGTAGCAACTAATGATTTAGTTTGTGTAGTGCTCCTATTGTGAAAGGCTGGGTTGTGGGGATTTTTTTTAGCTCCGGCTGCTTTATCTGTCTTGTTTTTGTTAACAGTCTCAAGAACGTCAGCACGATTTTTTAAAATGAGAAGAACTCTTCGAGTGTAGGTATATCAGAAATGGTGTTACGATGTTTTTCCCATTTGAACATAGTACTGTTGTCTAACTTTGCCGCCAGGATATGAATGATTAGAATATCCCACTTGTCAGTAGGAAGCCCTAGAGTGCAGAGGGCACGTAAGTTTTGTCACATGATCAATAATGTATCTAATAGACTTGTCAGTTTCACGAGTTGACTCAAAAGTAAATAGGGAATTTAGATGATTATTAATTAGTTTCCTCTTGTTGTCAAACCGGTTGCAGAGAAGTGACCAAGCTTCCATATACTTTTTATCAGATACTTCCAGGTTGCTTAGAACTCGCGCCACTTCACCCTCCAAATAAGAGCTGAGGTAGTGGAATTTATGAATGTTTTTTATGTTAAGGTTGTCATAAATCAATGAAGAGTAAATCTCTTTGAACTCGAGCCACTTGTAGAAAGTACCATCAAATTTAGGTATATTTATAGTAGGTAATTTGAGACCGAAGAAACCGGTTTCTATCAGTGAAGCACAGGGATCAGCGGTGCACAGCGTAGGTACTCAAGCCAGGCAACGGCAGGAGCGAAGCGCACGACAGGTCGTTGACGCCGCAAGACAGATTACGCTGGAAAACAAATAAGCAAATGACTGCAATAAGCATGCAGTGAGGGACAGAAGAGAATATCTTTCTAGGTATGTTTTGTTACAATGAGAAAGTAATAATAATAATAATAATAATAACCCCACCGCCGTATCTCTACGTTGACGTCGTGGTGGGGCTTGCGCGCTCTGAACTCTAGGCCTGTGCCGGTAGACTTTACTTTGCCGGAACGGGTCTGGGAGGAGGAGCCAGACCAAGAGAGATACAAAAACCCGCAGGGCAGCATGTGGCGAGCTGTTGGGCAGTAGCGACCCCACGGACCCTATCTCCCGGGAGAAGTCTTGTTCCTCACCTCTGGCTTGCCTTTATTGGCCGGCTGGAGTGAATACTGACGAGGAACGGAGCTCCCACCTCATTCTTGCCTTAATTGGCTGGCTTGAGTGGAGATTCGCAAGAGCAAGTGTGCTCGGAGGAAGGAAGTATTCCAGTAAGTGCTCGTAGGGATCTTGACCATCTTCCGGGCTCTGGGATTGTTCTGAAAGCCGTGGAATACCTCTCCACTCCTCAAGCACCTCAAGACATGTTGCCCCCTAGTCGCTACGTCACTATGTGCTAGCGACAGTTTTTCGGGGGCCCATTATTGAGTGTGCAAGTCACCCCCTGCCATCTTATCCGTGTATATTATATATCATTGGTCAGGCAGGGGTCATAGTCCTACTATAGTTCTTGATAACCAATCCACTATAGTCAACCAAACCCATAGTCCAATTTTTTTGTTCCCATGTACTGCAATAGTCCTACATCAACCGGGGGTTGTCCTTGCTTGCAGGGATAATCGTCGGTCGGTGCCTCATTCCATTTAAAATTGTCCAAGGGGCCTCTGCGAGTTGGCTTCGGTCCCTCGTACGCCTTTCAAAGAACCGGGACCGCATAGTTCCGAGATATGTAAGCACAAGTATAAAATAATAATAATAATTTATTTGCATCAAGTTTTACATTTTACATTAAATACATGGTAGTACATACAGTTTAATGTATATTATACAATAATGTGGCGACACCAGCACCCTTGCTAAGTTGCCAAGACAACTTGTGTTAAAGATGCTGGGCCCGACCCTATATTGAGTGTTACTTAATTGCATTCAGGTACATACATGCCATTTTGTAATTATGCAACTGGTTCATTATATGGCACAGGTAAACAGACAAATAAACTATTTAGGAAAGGGAAAAAAAAAACAAATCGAGAAATTTTATGAGTGGAGTAGTGTAGTGTGTGTAGAGGTGTGTGAGGGTGTGTGTGTGTGTATGTGTGTCTGTGTGTATGTGTTTTCCTATATTTGTGGGTAATGGTAGCGTGCAATGAGCAAATGAGAGATAGAATGGGGTTTAACGGGAGCTATATTGAGTTAACAATAAGCTTTCTGTGTTGTTGTAATTTAGCGTTTGTAGCCAATTATTTAGTTTCTTTTTAAATGACTTTATAGGGAGTGAGTAAAAGTTCAATATTTTGTTAAGACTATTGTAGAGATGAGGACCTTGGAAACAGGGAAATCTTCTTGTAAAAGAGTATTTACAGAAGAACAAGTAATCTTGCAGTTAATAGATAGGCAAATGAAATAAATTATTGGGAAATTAGAATGATTGTACATAGGCATTTAAATTACGAGTAGATTTAGGCACACTCGACTTGAAATAAATAAGGCCATGTGCAATAGTGAAAAGATTAAGTCACAAAGTGAAGGCATGAAAGGAATTTAACTTGCAGATTCCCTTTGAATGATCAGGCCAAATGCTTAGAGCCAAACAATAAAAATACGCAATTGCACAAGTACTAGATAGATTGATAATGATCACCAAGCACTTAGAGAAACGGATCCCAAGTATGATCACAGATAAAAGCGGATAAAACTAGGGAAAATGATAGGAACGGGCTCACGTTAACGATTGCAAGCAAGTAAAGCAGGTAGTGTCCCTGGCTCCACAGTTTTATCTTCAGCTGATTAGGCGGCTCTAGGGCGCCTCCAATGCGGCACGTAGGTATGCGCAGCCACGGGGCAGACTTGTTCGTCTTCGCCGCAGGAATTCCAATCCAACAGCAAGCCTTCTTCTAGTAGAATATACTTCCTTTCTTGAGCAAACCGCTTCGGCTTGGTGTAAATGTAGGTTGCAAAAATGACCTATCAAACTTGACAAAGATTATTGAAGTTGATCGATTCGTGTCCTGTCACGGTCGCCACTTTTGTTCGAGATAGGGAACAAACTTTAAGGAATAACTAGATAACTTTGTTGGCTTGAATTTAATGCGCGTTAAAATAGGCAACAACGCAATTACAATACAATTTAGTTGAAACAAATATAAAGTAGGGAGTAAGTACAAATATTGGCTTAAAAATGGCGGTGATAAGCAAGTGAAGCGTGGCGAACGTTCTCCCACGGGCGGCGAGTATGGCATGATGTAGCGGTCGCGTCATTGGTTGCTGTAGATATCACGTCATGGCGAAGAGCTGCTATTGGCTGCGGCAGCACCATACAGTTATTGGCGTTGAAAGCTACGTTCGGATACGAGCACGGCGTCAACATCCGGATATATCCGGATTGTCGTCTGGACGTATCCGAAATATCCGAATAGTAAAATGGGGCGGATTGCATTCCTCAATTTTTTTTTTATAATTTAAAAATTGACCCTCCTTGACCACCCTTATCTCCGAAACGACTGAGTCCAAAATTTTTAAAAAATACAGAGAATGGTTCTTCACTCATAGATTACAGGAAAACCTATAAGACTATGGTCTCAAAATAACATGTTAAATCTATCAAAACTTATATTTGCAGTTGGAATATATGGGAGAACATGTATTTCAACTACAATGTTAAGTTTGTATTTGGGACAAATTCATCCCAACTACGGAACCCTTCATTGTGCGTAGTCCGAAATTCGAAATTCACGTAAACATAGAACTTAAATATTTTCTATAAAACTTGAGACTTATCTTAAAGTGTAAGAAGGACGTTCACGCCTCAAGCTTTAAAGAAAATATTAAAGTTCCATGTTTACGTAAAGTTTATTTTGTACTTTTTAGCATTAAAATTTGTTTAAATATATCAGTTTTATCACCTACACTTGAAAGGTACTTATTTGTTAAGACAAATCTACGAACCCAAACACGTCTTTACATAAGTCATGGATGGTGTGAAGCCAACCAAGTTGCACTATCCAAGTCATGCTATAATTTAGAACGGGATTAAATGCGTATACTATATGGACACAACAATACGACAATAAATGAAAACACTGGCAATACTTAATACATAGGAGTATTTTGGAACTATCAAATAAATCCTAAATAAAAACTGATTTTTTCAAACAAACTGAATAGTAGTGACGTGCCGCCTGTGGATTTTGCCAATGTTTGACTAGCAGCAGCTATAGTGACTGACTATTGGATATATTTTATTGAATTTTCGTATGCGGACTAAGAACGTCATTACATATACGTAGTTTAATTTATTGTCGTAATGTCGTCTCCACCTTGTATAAAATTAACTGCCTGTGCTGTGACTGTTTAGGAGTTCCCTCGCCTGGAGCAAACCCTGGGTTGCTGCACCCAGGGTTTGCTCCAAGGTCATGGTGGACTTTAGAACGGGCTATCATAATTGAATATAAAATTTTGCGTCTTTGTTGTAGACCGCTGAGGAGTTCTCTCTACTGGAGCCAATCCTGGATGCAGCAACCAGATCATGGTAAACTTTACAACGGGCTATCATAATTTAATGCGTACATACAATTTGAAGTCTGCTGTTGGCCGCTGAGCAGTTGCCTCGTTTTGATCCAATCTTGAGTGCAGCAGCCAAGTGATGGTAGACTTTCGAACGGACTATCATAATAATTAAACGCGTATATAAAATTCTTGTCAGTAGGTACTGTTGACCGTTGAGGAGCCAATACTGGCCGCTGCAGCCAGGTCATGGCATACAATCATAAATAAATGCGTATATAAAATTTTGTGTCTGTACTGTTGGCCGCTGATGAATTTCCTCATCTAGAGCCAATTCTGGGTGCAACAGTCAGGTCATGGCAGACTTCAGAACGGATTAACAACATTAAATGCGTATATAAAATTTCGTGTCTGTACCTACTGTTGACCGGTGAGGAGTTCCCTCTTCTGATACGAACCCTGGATGCAGCAGCCAGATCATGGTGAACTTTAGAACTGACTATCATAATTGAATGCGTATATTATACATTCGTGTCTGTACCGTAGACTGCTGTAGGGTTCCTTCGTTTGGAGCCAATTCTGGCTGTAGATGATTCTACAGCCAGTTTTAAAAAATGCATTGTCTTCAAAACTGAACGAACTATTTTCAACTACGTAGGATAAGAGGAAGTGATTTTAATTCAGCTTACAAGATTTGTCTACTAACTAAATAACTAACAAGGCAAGTTAAATAAAAGCTTGTAAAAAGTCAGAAAGAACGCTAAGCGAAAACGCACAAACGAACGAAGCGCGCGGGCGATGCGGTGCGACGCGATGCAGTGTGACGCGATGCGGTGCGACGCGATGCGGTGCGACGCGATGCGGTGTGACGCGACGGCTTGGAGGAACAAGGCAATGTTGACAAAACAACACATGAAGACAATCCTGGATCCGCCGCTGCATGAGAACCAGAGGCTAAGTAGTACTATGAGAAGCGCAGTCTACGATCTGCTACGAATATTGCGAGTCGATGATTGGTCTGAAAATGGTAGTAAGTATAATAAGTTTGTCCGTAAGTTGTTTTTTACCAAATATGGGACAAACTCACACTCAAGCTACATCGCGGCAGACCCGACCCGATCTGGTGATGGCGATGGCGGGATGAGCTGACCCAGCACGCACCTTTAAAAATATATTGGTCCTTCCGAGCTCTGTACAGAGAGAGGTGAAAAGAGAGTAGGTAGGCTTTTGCCCAGTAGAGGGACATTAAATAACTAAATAAAACCGACCAAGTGTGTGTTGGAAGGTTCCGTAGTTGGGATGAATTTATCCCAAGAACAAACTTTGTACTTGATACCTCCACCAGGCATTCCTGAGAAAAAGGGTCTTGACGGACAGCCAGACGGACAACGAAGTGATCGTATAAGAGTTATTTTTTTTTTTTCCTTGTGAGGTACGGAACCCTAAAAAACATGCGCGTGTCCTTATAGTTTATTTTGTCTTGTGATGACGCGGAGTGAGTTGGAATACCATTCTAGCGTGGTGATCAATGATTCGGTCCTTATCTATAAGAAGAGGCTTCGCTAAGCAGTGGGACAGTAATTAATAACTCTTAAAATGTTCAATATTCGCCTGCTTTAGGTACATACTGCTATAGGAAACATCAAGAAAAACAACGAAATAGTTAATCCGATTAATATAAATTTTATTTAAACTCGTTCGCCACTCGACCAACAACACACACTAAGTACAAGATCGTACCCGAGATAATAATATCTATTAATAATTAAAATCACCTTTATATAATATCTATTAATAATTAAATTCACCTTTATTATTATTTGTTACAACAAATTGCTGGAATATCTATTATTTTCTATTACAATGGGGAATAGTAGAGATATGAGACAATATTTAACGACAATACAGAAATATATTTTTTTATTGATAAGGAAATCGAACTAACTCACAATGTATGAAAGTCTTATAAATTAATATATCTGTTACCAAATCTCATGTCAGCTGCAATTGTTTGGCAGAAATAACAAAAAGAATCTTAAATTCTATCCCTGACAGACAACGCACAGCCTAAACCGCTGCTGGCTCTACAGTTTTTCATCTGAAATTTCTCAGTAGCAGCCTGGAATCTGGACTTGTGGCCGGTTGATGGCAATACTGCGGGTTTAAGTTCTTTGTAATAACATAGAACTTAACCAGAACTAGCGAAATGTAAACGTTACATTCAAGTAATGTCATAACTACTGACAGTGTGGTGGTTGGAATGATGATGTGATCTAAATATTTTAATAGTTTTACGTCAATATTGGAAGGCATATTGATGTCATTACTACTGATGGTGTGTGGTCCGCTTATATTGGAGAACACTTTATGAAAGTTTGTCTGAAACTTCGTCATTTGACATCGCTTGTTATAATTTATTATAGTTGATACAGGTATTGACAACAGATTTACACCCAGTTTCTGAAGTCAGAATTTGGTTATGAACTTGTCAAACTCCATTGCTTAACATAATTCCTTCAATTAGCCTGCGAAATTCAAAATTCGCTAACTAATAATGTAACTTTTTAAACATGAAAAATTCCCAATTCCGGACACCAGGTGTTGGTTCGACAGGCTTTCATTAACCGAGAGTTAGAGCACGGGGTTTACAATAATAAATTATACAGGGTGAGTTTCAACCTGTATAGAGCTAAATTAGTATAATCTTTGCTGATCGTGTTTGTGTGCTCTCAGACGTGATGGATGTTTGTGTGTCGGTCTAGCGGCCGCAGCCGCCGCCGCCGCACTTGGACTTCTTGGGAGGTCGGTAGGACGAGGTGGAGGCGCCCGCGCTTAGTGGCATGTAGTCTGGTGAGAAAGTAAGCTTTCTAAAGTAAATATAAACAAGCTTGTAATTCCCTGCGTGGGAACCAAACCGGCCATTCGTTGTGTTTTAACGTACAATACTAAAAACAAAACGTTAACAAGCTGGGCTTTGGTTTTTTATACGAGCGTTAACTTTTTATGTTTTAAATTAGGTATGTATAAATTGTATCTTTTCATTACGGTATCATTATTGTATAAATTTTATATTTTCATTTTTGAAGTGAAACTTCTTTACGCACGCTTGACTTGGGGAGTAAGCTGGCGAACGCGTGACGTAAGCGTTACTAAAAGTGTGATCGGGCAAGGCGAACGGAAGTTGAGTGGGGGATATAAGCAAGAGATAGCAGTGCGCGCGCACATTTTCTTTCTCTCTTCCTCTCATAGCCAAATACGTTCCGTATATCTAAGCATAAGCACACTGCCGGCCTATTGTCTGTATCAAAGTGTAGGAGCAAGAGAGAGCAGCTAGCGCATAGCTAGTAAATGAAATATGTATATATTTCAGTCAGTAGTTCGTTTGCGAGTTTACTAGCGTTACGCGAACGGTGATTCTTTGGTTATTTTTCGTAATTCTATTTCGTTTTGAACAATTTTATGAATTAATATTTTGTTCAATACATTCAATATTCTACGTTTAAAGTGAATAAACTGTAAATTCATTTTAGAGTTCATGTATATATATATACATACAGATGGAGCGAAAGAAGTTTCACTTCAGTCGTGTGGTCATAAGCACACTCGTTTTTTTTACCATTTTTACTAAAGTAAATAAATAAATGAACATAAACGAGCGTCGAAAGCCAGAAAAAAGAAACGCCATATGCATAGGCCTTTAGGTAGGAGCAAAGTTTAAAGTAAAGCTACTTCCATTCAGGTCCCAAAACAATTTAGAAACGCTCTATTCTCGCTACATCTCTCGTACAGCTCCAGGGCGTATGATGCGCCGTTTCGCTTGTACACAAAGTAGCGTTGTGTCATGGTACGTACCGTCGTCCTTCTCTCCGCTGCCGAGTTTCTGGCCGGCCGCGGTGCCGTACTTCTCGAGGCGCTCTGCCATTTCTGCACGTTTACGTTCCTCACGCTGTAAGACAATAAACAGAACAATTACTTAAGCTTTGTTTAATACAAGCATCGGTTATTTATCTAATTTTCAGATTTACATTAATTTAAACAACTTCATAGTTAGTGGCATAAAGTTCTATGTTGTACAAACAAACAGTCGCTTTTTGTTTGTAGGCTTCTATACCACTTGTGTGGGCTAATTTATACTTCACGCACTGATTATAAGGTTTGTTGTTCAATACCTTAACAAAATCCTCTGCCCTGTGCTTCACATAGGTCTGAAAAAAGCCCTTTCAAAATTCTTGGTTATTTCTTGTAAACCACTTTGATTTGAAACATAACCTCATATAAACAAACGACTAACAATATTGGAGTTGGTGTGTATGTGTACCTCTTTCTGCAGCTCAAGTGCCCTCTGCGAGGCCTCGAGAAGCTTCTGTTGCTGTATCTCCCGCGCGCGCTGCACAGCCTCCATGCGAGCTAGTGCCACGTCCGGGTCTGGAAAGTAAAGTAGTAACGTATCAATAATATGTTAGTCATTAAAAAATCATCCAATTATGGGTGAACTTACATGACAACTCTCTCTCATTCGCCTATTCCAGAATTTGGCCTCACGTCAAGTTAAATACAGTCAGGGTGCCTATGGACAGGAAGGTGAAGTTACACGGACTTTGACTACGTTTATTCACACTCGGTTGCTGGTTTCAATTCGCCGGATTTGCATTCTAGATCAAGAGCTCCAGCTTCCTTTCTCCTATTATTTGGCTGTGCCCGACAGTGTGCATAATGACCTCTTTATATTTTAAGTAACCACCTAAGTACACATTGCGAATAGCAATAAATGATTGAGTATTGAGAGTGATTGCGCAATAATAGTCATAAATAGGTAGGTAGTTGAACTTGGAATAATTAAATAATAGATCCAATAGCTCAACTTCTGTGCTGCCTATGCTTCTCTGATAATAAATACTTACTTTTGTGGTACTCGGCGTCTTCCCTCGCTTGCTGCCACTTAGCCAGCACGGGCCGCAGTCTGTGTGCGATGTACAGCGTGACCGCCGCACCTCCTATTAGGAACCAGCCGTATGATGCTAGGAACTTGAGCACTGAAACAATTGAAAGGAAATGTTTATTTCTGTACTAAGTAGATCTGCTAAGACACTTTCATTTGGTTACTATTTTAAAACTAGCTGACTTATCCCGAAGAACAAATGCCGAATACAATGCCAATACTTAGAGGTTATGGTCTCTTTTAAAGTCCAATCTTTTCTTTTGCCAGAACAGGTCTGGGATGAGGAGCCAGACCAAGAGAGATACAAAAACACGCAGGGCAGCATGCGGTGAGCTGTTGGGCAGTAGCGACCCCACGGACCCTATCTCCCGGGAGAATTCTTTTTCCTAACCTCTGCCTTGCCTTTATTGGCCGGCTGGAGTGAACACTGACGAGTAACGGAGCTCCCATCTTATTCTTGACTTAATTGGCCGGCTTGAGTGGAGATTCGCAAGAGCAAACGTGCTCAGTGGAAGGAAGTATTCCAGAAAGTGCTCGTAGGGATCTTGACCATCTTCCGGGCTCTGAAATTGTTCTGAAAGCCGTGGAATACCTCTGCACTCCTCAAGCACCTTAAGACATGTTGCCCCCTTGACGCTACGTCACTATGTGCTAGCAACAGTTTCTGGGGGCCAATTATTGAGTGCGCAAGTCAACCCCTACCATTTTATCCGTGTACAATAAAACATTGATCAGGCAGGGGACATAGCTCTTCCATAGTTTAAGGTAACCAATCCACTATAGTCATCCAAACCCATAGCCCAATGTTTTGTTTCCATGTTCTGCAATAATCCTGCAACAACCAAGGGTTGTTCTTTGGTGCACTTGCATAGTGCATACAGGGATTATCGTCGCTTGGTATCTCATTCCATTTAAAATTGTCTAAGGGGCCTCTGCGAGTTGACTTCGGCCCCTCGTACGCCATTTATTTATCATTTATTTCAGGCGACACAAGCACATAGAAAAATACCTTAACCTAAACATACATATTTTAATAAAAAAAAAAAACAAAACTTGTGTTAATAAATAAAGCTTAGACTAGTAGTTAGTAGCACTTCACTACGCACTAGATTGTCTTTGTGCTGTCCTGTGGAACTTGTCCGCGGAAGCGACGGACCACCACGTCCTGCGGCCAAGTCTTCTTCCATGACGAGGGCCAGATAACAGTTCAGGTACACGCACGACGAACGCCTTGAAGTTGACGTTCCAGTGCGATTCTAGTAACTGCACCCTCGGCCTGTACTTCGTCTTTTGGCGCACGTACTCCACGATGTCTTCTGCCTTAGTAGTGTAGTGCAGGCGGGAGATGTACACCGGTGTATAGGGCTTTGCGGCATGCAGGCTCACTTCGGGGTAAGTAGGAGCTTTGCCGCAACGGTTCTTGTTCGCTCGCGATCGGCGCTTCCTCCTTTGCACCCTCATGAAACCGTCATCATTATCAGCCCTAATCGGCGCCTTTTCTGGCATGGGCTTGATACTAGGAGCGCCAGGGGCAGGTGACGCTAGCGAAATCTCTTTGTGGTGGTTTCGCCAGGGCTGCAGACAGGCTGCAGGGCTGCAGGCAGCGAGACGGGGCGAGGGGCGCGGGCGGCGCTGCGCGAAGGAGCCGCGATGACGAGCACGGGGCGTTCTGCAAGCTCAGCAAACTACGGATGCGCGCGTGTGGACGCTTCTGCCTGGCCCCATGTCAGGCAGATAGCGCCATTGCATGCGCGCCCACCTAACGCGAAACCCCTGCCCCGTGACCTAGTAGCGGACCCTTGACCCCATCGCAACGGATTGACGCCTCGAGTAAGCAGCATCCATGTTACACGCAGCTTACTCGATATAATAAGACTCTACAAATATACACATACATTTGTTGCGTGGCGTGTACTAGGTTAATATAAGCATGTCACGTAACTAAACACAGACATCCATTACTACATAGACGCCCATATATACACGCGTACATAACACACGTACATAATACACGCGCAGACGCGACGCGGGCCACGACGCGCGGAGACACTGAGCGGTGTTATACTACAACACAAGCCGCTCACACATACGCGACTGTCTACCCCTCAATCCGTAAACGGCTCGATCTGTAAGCGGGGAGAGGGGGAAACTACATATCTACCTGTAGGAGTGTCGAGTCGGCATCTCCGTCGCTGGTCGTTCTCGTTGGGCCTCCCCAAGACAACTGGGGGTCTCAACTGGCGGGGACAGACCGCCGAGGTGTCGTGAAGAAAGCGGCGCTACAGTAGTTAGCGTCGTGGCGCGCCTACAGAAATATTCATACCAACTAATTACACCGACGCATTTTGTGTAAAAAAATGCGGTCGTTTCTACTAGGACGTCCGAGGCGAACTGAATGAGGGGACCATATTTATGGGCCAACATGTTGCCTCCGCGGGCGAAGGGCGAAGCCCTGACCTCGCTCGCCACGCCCGCTTGTGGGGGCGTCGCGACATCTCGAAGACGGAAGGTGCGATTCTAAGTGTATAGCTCTACTCGCCGCTTATATCTACGAATACGGTTCGCCCAAGCATACATTTTCTGCTTCAAAAAGTCGATGCGCTGTGACACGAGCCATATATTCCTGAGAGCGGATATCAGTCCCTAAAGAACGCCCACCTCACAAAACACATCACTTTCTAGGGCGAGTATTGCCCTCCCTGAAGCAGGTTAGTTTGCCGATGAGCGCTCTGGCCCCACCAATACGGCGCTCAATTCTGCACTGCCAAGCTGATACCGCTGTTTTTGGTCGTGTAGCTCTAGAGTCATTAGCAAATTTGACGTGAGCTACACGACATGCCGCTACAGCCGCGTAGTACAGAATTGAATGAGTGTCAGTAAGATCTTCGCACTCATCAAAATAGTTGACAACTGCGAATCCAGAACCGCCACCAGCGCCCTATTTTTGCTATGCATGGGCAAACGAGGTAAACGTGGTTTAAGTTCGGGCGACATGAACGAAGAATCGTTAATGGATCGTGTCCATCTCATGAGCTGCACACTTCCGCTGGGGCCCTATCAGAGGCCGGTGGGCCTCCAGGTCCTAAGCCGTCCGGGGGCCGGCGTGCTCCTCATCGACGAGCAGGTGGTGGCGTCGTGAGCCAATCGAGAAATACTCGTCGCTCGAGCTCGACGCACGCAACTACCGCAACCGGTGTCGTCACAGCGCTCACAGTGGGGCTGGGTACCGTGGGTGACGTGAGGCCGATCTTGTCAATATTTATCTTCATCTTCATTTTCTTATTTTTTGTTCATTATTGTTTTATCAGAGGTGACATCTGTCATGTTACCACAGAGTACATTATATATACGGACACATGTTACCTCCGATTTGGCAGTTTTTAATAGAATTCTGTTACATTTTGGTGGAATTAAAATATCTCAGAAATCTCTTTATTGGATTGTTATGGTATTCTAGTTAGTATATAATGTAGGCTCGAATTGTATAGGAGGAACTCTTACATAAATGCTGTAAAGGTTTATAACAAATTACCGGATGCTTTTAAAGATCTTCCCTTGAACATTTTTTAAAAAAAAGTAACGCAATGGTTAAAAGACAAATGCTTTTATAATCTTAATGAATACATGTCAGATCGCGGAGAGTGAAACAGAAATCAATAATATTGGTATATACCTAATAATAATTTATTGATGTTCGGATTAATATTTATGACATTTTCAATTACAATATACTATTATTTATGACATACTTACATTCATAATCTGACATTTTTATAAAACTTTATCACTTGAACTGACATAGGTATAAAGGCTCTTTCAAACAGGCGCGACACGCGACGCGACACAAAGACACCGCTCGTCGCGCGACGAGCGGTGTCTTTGTGTCGCGTCGCGTGTCGCGCCTGTTTGAAAGACCCTTAACTTTGACATCAATTCAATTATTTATTTATTCCTAGTAATCGATGCATGAGATCTTATTTGTTGTTACTGACTATTTAATTTTCTTATTTTATTTTTGTTCTCAATGCACTCAATTGAGACAATAACTTTTTGCAGATTAAAATTAAATATTTGCACACCATATGTAATGGTAGATTGTAAAGGGGCCATTATAGTTTAAGATCATACTTTGTAAACCTACATTCTGGCAAATAAATAGATTTTGTTTTTTTTTTTTTTAATTGTAGATGTGGAATTGTATTTATTGTAGTTTAGTATATATGGAAAAATGCGTCAAAATGAATATAGTTGTTAAAATCGTAAACGAGATGTTTTGTTGACACGGTGTTGCACGTCTTATTATTATTATTTAAATGTCTTTGAAATATCTCGGGGCCGTGGGGTCCCGGACCTTTAAAAGGCGTAAGAGGGGCCGAAGCCAACTGCAGAGGCCCTTTAGACATTTTTAAGTGTTGAGGCACCAACCGTTTGCAATATGCAAGGGCACCCAAGGACAATTGGTGTAGGATTACTGCAGGAAATGGAAACAAAAATATTAAAAATATTAGTGGACTGGTTACCTGGAACTATATTTATTTATTGAATAAAAACGTTTACAAAAAGTCTACATTTAGTCAACAGAAAGATTTCCCAACCAATTATAATGCCCAAAAACAAACTAAAACTAAAATATGTTTATTACAAGTGCAAGTAAGTAATGATGGTTCGGAATTAAAATGTTAGGTAGCAACCCGCCCGATCTAGGTTACTCCAAACCTGTGGCCATAACTTTACATTTGAATTAAATTGGAACACTAAAATGTAAAATATGGAAGGACTAAAGCTCCTGCCTGATCAATGTTCATATGTACACGGATAAAATGGCAGGGAGTGACTTACACACTCAATAATGGGCCCCTGAAAACGGTTGCTAGCACAATGACAGCAAGGGGGCAACATGTCCTGAGGTGCTTATGAGGAATGTAGAGGTATTTCATGGACAATCCCGGAAGTATGGTCAAGATCCCTACCAGCATCTTACTGGAATACTTCCTTCCTTGGAGCGCAAGCCCCACCATAACATCAACATAGAGATACAATTATTATTAATGGTCATAACATTTTTTAAACAACAATCTTTTAAATAGAAGTTATATTGTATTTTTTTCAGTTAAGATTGATTTTGTTATCAACAATAACTAAAAAACTATAATTTTATTGTATAGTTTGTTATCATTCTACATAAAAATCAACTATACAAATACAAGTGTTTTACTGAAATTCATAATAACAGAAGCTTATCAGGTGTTTTCAATGTATTGCACACATTATGTTCCTCTTAGATGACTCATACACAATAAATCAGAAAACAGCATTGCTTTTACATAAACTAGCTTTTAACAACAGCTTGACCCACGTAGAGGTTGGAAATTATCCCAAGGGAACATACTGCCAGGATAAATAGTATCCTTAACCCAAGTAATGACCTATCTGTGTCCAAAACATGAATATGTGTTAAGGTATGAAAGTGAAATAGTATGGATAACATGTTGCACTTCGAGACCATCTTGTAACATTCAAGTAATTAAGTTTCGGTTAAGGTCATGATAACAGTAACGGGTTACTGACAGGTTTGCCACATCAATAATCATAATACAATAATTACCTAATTTCAATGATTTCCGGCAGTAGTCGCATTTTCAACTTAATATTGTGTAGCCTGTAAAATGCTCGTACTTATTTATTCTTAGATACCACTTATTAGACTGTGGTGTTAATAATATTTGTTTATAATATTGAGTAACTTGAGTAACTTTTTATGGAAAGAAAACTATGATAACTTACAAAATGCGTATAAAGTAGGTGTACTTACTGAAACTGAGCGGGTTGATCATGCTGAGCGTTGACGGCTCCTCTTCTGCCATAATCTCCTCCTCGATCAGCGGATCCATGTCAATGATAAAACTTTCGGTTTCGCACACAAAACAAGATATTTCACAATATCAACACCCACACAAGAACGACTCGGTACTGTAGTATAGAACTGTAAATATACGTAAATAATTGAGATTCAATGTATTTAAATACAATGATATACTTTTAAAGTAATGAATTAACCTTTTACTGCAGTAATTCTAGAATAATTTCCCTTAGAATTTTCGTTTGAGATCAAAATGACGTATGTCATTGTGGATCGGCTGTCATAATTATGTCAAAACCTTAGACTAGGGAAAAAAAAATGGACTCGGCATAAACATCTATACGAACAGTAGGTTATAGAAATGTGATGTATTTCGACGGCATAGTTACTAACATATCGGCATCTCTTTTTAACTTATGAGGGTAATTATAAATAAAAAAGGATAACTATAGTTTTATCAATACTAAAAATGGCAACATTATCTTGGTGACGTCACAAAATATCTCGCTGCGGGGCCGGTCGCCATGTTTTGTCACAGCCAAACCAACAACAAACAATAAGTACATCAGCTGTCATCGCGACTTGTTTGTTTCAGTGTTTTGAAGAAAATTTTGTGATAATAAGCGAAAATTGTGCTTGTGTATAGTGTTTGAACTTGCATAATACTGCATTTATTATGGGTAGGTGCAGTGTATCAGGCTGTCGCATGAAAAGCAACAAAAAACATCCCAATATAACGTTGCACAGGTTAGTAACAGAATTCATTCAAAATATCTTGTTTTTTCTATTATTTTGAAAGATTTTGCTATTTGTAAGGAAGTTTATAAAGACAAACTTGCTTTTCTGTAATCATTTACTGTTTTACCATTAAAATTAATGATTTTTAAGAAAATCATTCGTCCATCATAAATAGAGTTTCGGTTACACATTTTATCGATATCGATATTACTTATATCGACAGGTGAATAATAATTAAACTTGATTTCTTTTTTATGATTTTAGATTGCCAACATGTAAAGAAAGAAAAGAACAGTGGCTGGATATACTTGGGATTGAAAATTTAAATACTACAACCAAACATATTTTTATTTGTTCCCTGCATTTTGAAGAGAAATGTTTCAACCGAACTTTAAATGTAACAAGACTGCGCGATGATGCTTTGCCTTCAAGTGAGTTGATGGTAAGTTTGTTATAAATTGTAATTTGATAGGTATGTTTATAGTGTTTACCTACTTAGTGACAAGTAACCAAACTATACCAGTTGATGCAGAGAGAGATGGGATGAGAAGCATGTCAGCAGCTGGAAGCTGAAATACTAGTATAAAGTTTCAGATTTAAATACACATCAGTCAGAAAAAATAAATAGATAAATGTTTTTTTCTCTGAAAACTATAAAACATTCTTAAAATTCTCGAGCAGACTGAATCAAAACCTAATAAAAGTTGAATGATTTTAACTTTCAGGTTATAAAATGTTGTACCAATTTTAAAATGCAAGCAAAACAAATGTGTGTGTTAGTGATTAAATTGGCAATGTAAATATTATTAAACATTTATTGTTATTCTTTGTTTAGTTACCAGCGCAATTTGATGAGTGTGAGCAACAACAATCTGTTCCTCACAGGGTGTTGGAAGAGAAACCTGTCTGTAGCACTTCTAACTATGCAAATGTAAGTGTAATATTTCATAATAATTACATTATTATATGAACGAAACAAATGAGGCCAAACTCGATGGGGTTGCATCGTTTCAATAAATAGTTCCTGTAGTTACCTTCCGGCTTCATCACCAGAGACAAAATTTCGTGTCTATGCTGTCGACTGTTAAAGAGATCCTTTATCTGGAGCCAATCCTGAATCTCCATTCAGATCATGCCTATCATAAAAATGCATTGACTTCGGAACGCATTGGGTCATCCATCTAATCAAATAGAATTCAGAATTCATAACAAATAGGTAGTCAAGATTGCATGGTAAGTACCTAAAAGAATATTCCTTTAGGTACTTACCATACAATCTTGACTTTTAAATACAAACTCACTCATCACTCAATATTAAAAATTATTTTTACTTCTCCTTTACAGTTATCAGCCCAATTTAATGAATTTGAGCAACAAAAATTTGTTTCTCACAAAGCACTGGAAGAGGAGCCTGTCTGCAGTACTTCTAGCTATTCAGATGTAAGTGTTCTATTTTATAATATTATGTTTATATAGGTACTGTGGAGGAGCTCGTGGCGAAATAATAACAGGTCGATTTACAAGCAAGGTTAAGCCGCGCTTGCCGAGGTTTGTCTGTGGATGGGTGACCATCTGTCATAGCGAGTTTCTTCCATGCCTCGTAGCACGTAAAGCCGTTAGTCCCGGCTGTCATTTGCACATCTTTGACAGTCGTTACTGTTAGTCAGAAGCTCGAAAGTCTGACAACCAGTCTTACCAAAGGGTATCGTATTACCCAGTTACTGGGTTGTGGAGGTCAGATAGGCAGTCGCTCCATGTAAAATACTGATATTCAGCTGCATCCGGTTCGATTGGAAGCCGACCACAACATAGTTGGGAAAAGGCTAGGTAGATGATGATGACTATAGGTACTGTGGGCAGCGTAAACTGGTAATTTAAAATAATTTACGGCAAAAAACTTGTACGAAATTGCAGTAAGCTAATGTATTTTTATTTTGTTTCAGGATAAAGCGCTTGAAATTATTCAAAAATTAAAATCAAAATGTGAACATCAGAAGAAAACAATTAAAAGATTAAATGAAAAAGTGAGAAGACAGAGTAAGAAAATAGCAGATTTTAAAACTGTAATAAAAGATTTAAAAGACAAAAATTATGTGAATGATGATCATGCGGCTGTGTTGGAGCAGTGTTCAGGCCCCAAAGATTTTCTAAAAAGACAAATTGCGAAATCGGTAGGAATGCCTTTGGAAAGACAATACAGCGAAGAAATTCGAAAATTCGCATTGACGCTCCACTTTTTGTCTCCAAAGGCCTACAATTTTGTTCGTCGTACGTACAGTACCTGTTTGCCACATCCAAGAACTTTAAGTAGGTGGTACCAGAATGTAAACGCTGAACCTGGGTTTTGTACAGAGGCTTTTAATGCTTTAAAACTCAAAACTCAAACAAGTGAGATGCCAGTGATATGTGCTATGGTTTTGGATGAAATGGCTATTAGAAAGTCTCTTTGCTGGGATCCTCAAACTAAGACTTATTATGGAAGAGTTAACGTCGGCATTGATTGCGATATGGACTCACTGGAAGTAGCCAATGAGTGTCTTGTATTACTGCTGACCTGTATAAACGGTAGTTGGAAGTTGCCTGTGGGATACTTTTTCATAACGGCTTTGTCTGGGGAACAAAAAGCAGTACTAGTTAAAACATGCATCCATAAATGTGAAGAAGTTGGCGTCAAAGTTGTGAGCTTGACCTGCGATGGTCCAGCTGCAAATTTTAGCATGTTTTCAGCATTAGGATGTGACTTCAATTCAGGCCAGGTGACTTTTACTTACAGTAACAGCATCATACACGCTTTTATTGATCCCTGTCATGCTATCAAACTAGTCCGAAATGCTTTTGAATTGAGAGTGTTTTACGATATGCATGGCACACAGTGGAACGAATGTATGGAAGCGGTTGGACGTAGACATGTCCGAAAAATAAGAGTAAAATTATGACAAACTAATGATGCCATCTTATTCGATTACTTAATGCCTTCATAAATTGTGGTGATGAATTTCTTCATAACTCCCATATTTCGGGAGTAATTTGAGAAAATGTGAAATTTTACTATGAAAATGAGTGTATTGAGCTCTCTCCCTCCTGATTCCGGGCTTGTTTCAAGTAGCGGTCTCTAATATCGTAATGCTATTACTAAGAGCTATATTTAATACTAAGACACATAGTGCGCCAAATGTGCACTTTCTGGGATAAAAGGAAATGAAAATTTAAAAAAAAAAACGTTTTTTCCCCATTTGTATTTACTTTAAACCGCAGACAGACTTATTAAGAGGTCTATAAATATATTATATATATACAGAAATATATATTAACAAAAATATTCACAAGAACTGATGAGAGTATGACTTTTAAGTAAGTTGATAATAAATTACCTAGTTTCATTAAAAGTACAATAAATAATTAAGACGTAAGCTCTAATTTACTAAGTTACACATTTTAAAACAATAACATCATTTAATTATCTTCGTCATCATCATCATCATCAATTAATTCAAATTCAGAATCGATGTCCGCTAAATCATTTATGTTAACAAATTCGATATCACTTTTCTCAGAATCCGTAAGCTCATAAAATTCCTTAAAAGAAGATTTTTTTACAAACTTATTTCCTTTTGGACGGATACTTGTAACAAGTGGATCAGAAGACAGTAAAAGATTGTGCATAATATCTTCATTGCATGAGATACTGCTATGCTTTCGAGAATGCCCCTCTCTATATTTTCTAAAATCTTTATTTCTAGCCTCAGATGCCTCTTCGGATAGAAAACCAATGGGCACAATTGACATGTTCTGAACTATGTCTGGCCCATGCATTAAAATTTTATGAAGTGAAGAAGGCATATAATACCATGGGTATAACTCCACGTAAAGCTTAGCAGTATCAAAGCAGAACTCTCGGAATTTAGTTACGTTGATCTTCTCTCCTGATGAAATACACTGCAAGATCACACAGATTTTTCTTAAAAGCATAGCATCTATTCCGGTCAGTTCAGCAGATTTAGTGTAGTTTTCAAAAAATCTCCTTGCCGAGTTGCCATTGTTGGTGGATCCACTGCCTTGTTTCACAACATCGAGAAGTAAGCCCGTTTCTCTTCTTACAGCCTCTTGAACTCTTTTCTTCCTGTCATCAACTTGCCTTTTTGCTATATCACCCCTTACTTGCCATGATTTTATGTCTAATTTGTAGGAAATGTGTAATAAGCATTCCATTGAGCGAATCCAAGCGTGAAGGGTGCTTAAGCTATATTTATACATGTCCTCGTTTGCGTGTTTATCTTTGATTAACTCTAAATTATTCATTTCTTTAGGACAAGCCTTGCATATGTCACACACTGAAGCTGCTGTATTGGATATAATGGAATGAATTTTACCATCAATCATTGTCAACAGCAGTTGGTGTTTGACACTAATTCCATCAGTGATGGTGGATGGAGTTAAGGCTTCAATCTCTGCTTCGATTTCAGCCATCTCTCTCTGCACATTTTCTTTGGTTTCCTTTATAAACTTAAACAATATTGGCCGGCAAAATGAAGTGGAAGATGGTCGCTCGTTTTCCCAAATTGTTACACCTTTTGAGACGAGCCGCAGTGGTACAAGACTAATCATAAAATTACTAGCAAGATCGATTTGCTCATCTTCACTCGTCCTTTGATGATAAATGCTTTGGCTAGATGATCCGTCAAAACCCCATTTGCTGGTCAATACGAGCTGTTGATTGGGATCAACAGGGGTTTCTAACGACCTAATAAGTCTTCTTGAGGTTAAATCCATCAAGGCTTGTAATTTGATTTTTGCAGAGCTCTCTGTAACTGTGAGATCTTCTTTGGCCGGATAGCACTTAATTTTTTCTTTAACCAACATGTAGTAACTCGGGTATTGAAGAGCTCCTTCTTGAGTGTTGAAATCCCGAAGAGTGTTATAGCGCCATTTCGATAAGTTCATCGATACATAAAGAGCCAATGCCTTCAAAGGGGATATTTCCCGTACCTGAATTGATTTACCTTCAATGAAGGCTTTGATTTTTGAGGCCTCTTCTGGATTCTCCGTCAAGTATTTCATAACATAAGCTGTATCGCTTTGTCCTGCCTTTTGAAGCGCCCTTTCGGCCGAAAACATAATTTCAGCGCTGCTACTGCTGCATGAAAGACTATCTTCAGTGGTGCGTCTTCTTTTTTGCCGGTTACTAAGGTCCTCAAAAGATTTACGAGGACTAGGATGTGTACAAGTTGAAGCATCAGATTTAGCAGGAGAAATTATGGGCTCGATGACGTCACTTATATTTTCTGTAGAAGGTTCCATATTTTCATTCTGTAATTCCGGCCATTGAATTGCAGCCTGTAGCCAAATCTCATGTTTCTTCCGAAACTTATCTGTGCTTCTTCCAGACTGTGTCCATTTTGCATAAATGCGGTAGCAAAATCGACGACACCAGTCTTTTAAACTTGTTTCAGCACTTTCACATAACTGAACACAACTGTTATCTTTTAAAACACTGAACAAATAGTTAAAGTCGCGTAAATCTTTATGTGCGCGTGCGCATAAAGCAACGTGAATATCAAGATTTGTATTAAAATTTGGAAAATACATTGCGAGATTAGCTTGGATACAACGAGGTGTAAATCAACACTGATTTTAAAGTTACTAATAGTGACCTATTTATATAAAATCCAGGTATCCCAGGTATCCTTTGTTAAATATTGCAAGGTAATTAGTTATTGTGATAATTAGTAAATGATGCATGCTAAATTAGTGTATTAAGAGCCATTTAGTAATTAAATAATAGCAATGTTCTTATCAGTAATCATTAGTGCATCAGTTTTATATGTAAACCTTAAGTCCCTAATTATATATCCTAATTAGCTTATATCTTCTCTAATTGGCTGATCAGAAATGTTATTGTAATAAGGTAAACCTTTAGAAAAACGGTTTTAATCAACAAAATAAACAAAAAATTAAAAAATTGTGTTATAAAATAAACATCACTCTTTATCCCAGAAAGTGCACATTTGGCGCACTATGTGTCTTAGTATTAAATATAGCTCTTAGTATTAGCATTATGATATTAGAGACCGCTACTTGAAACAAGCCCGGAATCAGGAGGGAGAGAGCTCGATACACTCATTTTCATAGTAAAATTTCACATTTTCTCAAATTACTCCCGAAATATGGGAGTTATGAAGAAATTCATCACCACAAGTTATGAAGGCATTAAGTAATCGAATAAGATGGCATCATTAGTTTGGCATAATTTTACTCTTTTTTTTCGGACATGTCTACGTCCAACCGCTCCCATACATTCGTTCCACTGTGTGGCAGGAAAATAGATTACATTTACCTGGAACATTTGCTAAATTTGCAGGAAGCCGCTGGACTGCACATGGCCACAAAATTAACAAAGGCCCACATACTTTACCAAAAACAAAAAATGAAGGTACGACTTGCCACGCAGCTTCTTAGCTCGGTGGCAGATGCCTTGGAGCATTGTGCTGATTTAAAAATCCCAGAATTTCAAGGAAGTGAAGGCACAATAAACTTCATTAGATTAATAAACAGCGTTTTTGATGTCTTAAACAGCCGATCCATTAGACCACCGGGGTGGAAAAAGGCTATATTTTCTGGGAATATTGGTCTGGTGGAAGCTCTATTCGAAGGTGCTGTAGCCTACCTTCAAAATCTGATGCTGCCATCTGAGCAGAAACTCGTCGATTCCAGAAGAAGAACTGGCTTTGTAGGGCTTATTCTGGACATGATCAGTGCAATTAAACTATATAAATACTGGATAGATGGTATCAAACTTTTACAGTACCTGCCATTGTACAAGGTCAGCCAGGACCACCTCGAGTTGTTTTTTTCTGTCATTCGAGCTCGAGGCGGCTTTAATAATAACCCCAATGCGGTCCAATTTAGGGCCGCTTTTAAAAGATTGTTAATAAGAGCTGAAATTAGGGATGCGGGCGTTGGCAACTGCGTTCCTCTGGAGCAAATTAATATACTAACGTGCTCTAGTAAGACCAACCCAGTCACGGCCATAAACGAACTAAGAGAAAGAAATTCATTTGTTGAATTGCCAGAGGATGATAGTGAGTTGTTCGAAGAATTTACACACTGCATGTATAATAACTTACCCAACTACTCCGAAAGCGTTGTTACATATATTGGCGGTTTTATATCGAGAAAGTTGGCTCGCTCTGTAAAATGTGATATTTGCGCAAATTTGTTATTCGGAGATGCCAATGCCTACCAAAACAGCTTAATAACTTTAAAAAATAGGGGTGGTTTGGTTTACCCGTCAAAAGACGTAAGGAATACGCTAATTAAAATCGAAAAAATTCTTAAAGGTATTTTTCAAAAGCAGGTTCGGTCTGAACAGTATTATCTTCATGCGTTTCGATTTTTCATGGAACATTTTGATGAATCCAATTTGTTCAAATCGAACTGCGAACATGACACGACCCACAGACTTTTACTTATTAAATCTATAGTCCAAACGTACATGGATCTGAGGTTTAAATACTACGGAAAAAAGACCACAGAAAAGATTTCGTTTCGCAATTATTTTAACAAAATCATATTATTCCGTAATGAGTGAATGACTGGCAATTTTATTAGGGTTCGACATGCTTTTATTTGATTATTGTGTACTTATAGAACTTGAAAACGACTGGTATTGAGGGTTCAACGTGCACTTATTTGATTAATGTGTATATTTGTATAAAATTTGTATTTTTAGAACTTGAATTAGACTGATCGACGGTTTACGGCATTTTTAGAAATTGATTATAACCGGAAACAACGCCTTTTATAATTTTTAATAAATATTTGTAAAATTGTAATTTTTGTTTCATTATGAATAATCGAGCCAAGTAGTAGTAGGTACCTATAAATAATAAAAAATAATTACTATAAGTAGTATTAATCTTCTATATATTCTGCATTTTACATGGAGCGACTGCCTATCTGACCTAATAATATGTAATACGATAGGTACACACGGCTACACATCAAGCTATACAAAACCAATTTTTGCTGACCTCGCATTGTATAGGTTTTTCGTACAATCAGAAGTCAGCTTATACTGGTTTTTTATAGCTTGATGTGTAGCCGTGTGTACCCCTTCGTAAGACTGGTTGTCAGACTTTCAAGCTTCTGACTAACATTAACAACTGTCAAAGATCTTAAATGACAGCCGGGACCAACGGCTTTACGTGTTTTCCGACGCACGGAGGAAACTCGCTATGATATCACCCATCCACAGATCAACCTCGGCAAGCGCGGCTTAACCTTGAAGATCGACCTGTGTGGCTGTTATTATTTAGTAATGAGCTGCTCCTCACTTAATTACTGAATTGTTTTCTTTTAAGTTAGCAACTTTCAAATACAAATTAATTACCATTGGAAAGGTGACGAACTAGAGAACAACTTTAGATTAAAATTAATTATTGAAACACCGTAGTTTTCTTTTTATTTCAGGTCGAATTTGATCATAAGGATACTCTATTAATTAAGGCTCCTACACATCCCCGGCACAAGCCGCAGAAACTAGCAGTCCACACAAAACTCAATCTTAATTCCAAGCGCTAAGTAACCTTGAGCCACGCGCGGAAACATCCCCAGCCGGCGGCACTGTGTGTAGGAGGCTTTATACTCGTAACCACCTTGTTGAGCGTGATCGCCACAGTGATTCTGGCCGCAGTTTCGGTCGCATACTATGCCCACAGGAAAAAGCTAGCAATGTACACAGTTTTTATTCGTGATCGCCGCGGTGGCAACTGGGAATAAATGGGATAAACATACCATAGTAAAATTAGTTTTATCATGAACATACGTATGTACATGTACAAGTAAAGAATATAGAGGATGATAATTTTATTGCTGTAGCATCTATTCATTATCCATGTGCCCTGCCATATAAAATGACACTCTGAGCGTGTGCGTTTTTAATGCTCGCATTACCACGTAAATAAAACTGAAGAAAGCTAAAAGAAACTCATTTTCAAACATTTTGAATTCTATAAATTCTATAAACACCATGCAATTCAACTATCGATAATAAAATGCGCGCAGCTCTACGGCAAGCCGCCATCTTTGTGCCAGACTCACATTAGGTATGCACGTTTTTTTCGTAGGTATTTCATGTCTATTCTTTTTTCTATAGTCTAAGGTCAAAACCATTATCTCAATGGTCAAAACTAACTTACGTGTTCATACTGGACACTGATATTTTGAGCTTAAAAATTTATCTTATTAGTTACAAATAAACAAACTCATTTTCGCATTTTAGAATATTAGTTAGGATTAGGAATTTAGGATAATTAAAACCAGACACTCCAAAGACAATTTCCACGCAAACTCAACCACAATGCATCCCACCACTCCACTATGTGCTAAACGCTAACACATCAATAATAAAGTTGAATATCGCGTGCGCTCTTTGGTCGTATTCAAGCACGTAACTTTAATGTCAAAAATCTCAATTCTTATTTCGTTTATAGCTAAAGTACTAATTGATCTAGAGAAAAAATATCTTATATTTGGATAATAATCTATATTTCCTTACTGTCAATAATTATTTTAGATATAAAAGCCGAGTAATCTTGTTTTTGTTTCAAATAATCTTTAAAAAAGACATGATTTTCGAATAAAAAATGGATCGTTCGAAAGTGTTCCAATTACGTAACTGTCTTATAATTGGAAAGAAAAAGATCCAATAAATCATATACTAAAGTTCCATTTTGATTGTATGCACCTGACTTTTTAGAATATTAATGCAAATTAACACACAATTTAGGGAGCCTCCTCTTAACTAGTGACTGTGACCCGCCCCTGCTTTGTACGGTTTTTACGGCTTGACAAAACTTCGGACTTTCTTTATTATTATTTTCTCTGATAGAGTTAAAGGGGAACACAATAGGAAAGGCAATTCTAAGGATTTCAATAATACGTCGGAGGTTCATTAATTAAAAGTTGTATAAAATCTAAGAAACATAATGACATAGTTGAACTATCGGTAGATCATAGCATTGAACTGTCCTGTGTTGAGCTAGATAAGCATTTTATAGTGTGCGTATACAGACCTCCAAATTATCAAAACTACATATTTGAATCAGTAATGGAAGATGTTTTGGCAAAACTTACAACTGGTAATAAATCAGTAATTATTTGTGGTGACTTTAATATTAATATTTTGGAAAATAATTCAAATAGCAGTAGATTATTGAGCCTCTTCAAATCATTCAATCTGTCAAATATGTTTTTAGAACCAACGCGAATAACTTCGACTAATGCTACATGTATTGATAATGTCTTTTGTTGCTGCGACCATTTAGATAAAGCCATTGTTAATTATCTCCCTTCTGATCACAGCGGTCAAACCGTTATTTTTTAGTCAAACACACCAATACTAAAAGTGCAGATACAAACTAGACCAATAACATCAGGTAATTTAAATAAGTTTAATAGCACTTTAATCAGCAAGTTAAGTGATCAGGGTCTAAATATGTCCAATGGCAATATTTTGTATGAACAATTGTTTTCATTAGTGCAAACAGAATTCAATAGTCTTTTAAGAAAAAAACTAAAACTATTTGCCCTAAGTTTTTATTCAGTGACTGGGCAACTAAAGGTATCAGGAAAAGTAGGGAAACATTATTTGAACTGTATGGCCTTAAGCCGTATATTAAGACGGAAACTTTTAGTAAGTATGTTGCTACTTACTCTAAAACGTTTAAAAATATCTGCAAAGCAGCTAAAGCTTCTTTCATTAGCAACAAGATTAAATCAGCAGACAATAAAATAAAGACGGTTTGGAAAATTATTAACAATGAAACAAACAAGAACAAAAGACATAATACAGATTACACACTAGACACTTCCCGCGGTCTCATTAGCGATAACATCGATGTTGCTCAGGAATTTGCAACTTTCTTTACCAATATTCCAATTAAAACTACTGAAACTTTAAATTCCTCCCCTTCACTTGCAATTGATTTATTAAAAGCAAATGTTTCAGCCTGTCCTGTGGAATTTAAATTTAAACATACATATAAACCCCGTGGTCGTCGTAAAGGCGTTTAAGCAACTAAAGATTAAAATGACCGAACATCTGTGGGGCATGTCTACTAAAGTTTGTCAATCAATTATTGAGACAATTGCAACCTATTTAGCTTTAATATTTAATTTATATGTAGATCATGGCATATTCCCGGATTTAATGAAATACAGTAAAGTTATTCCACTTTTCAAATCCGGGGACAGCAAAAACACAAATAATTATAGACCCGTATCGGTTTTGCCGGTTTTCAGCAAGGTGTTTGAAAAAGTAATGTTAAATCAAATGCTCAATCATTTTAATCGTAATAACATCCTACACGATCAACAGTATGGTTTCACCAAAGGACGTTGCACAACCGTCACTTTATTAAAACACATATATAATGCATGGAAAGAGGCACGAGATGCAATAGGCATCTTTTGCGACCTATCCAAGGCATTTGATTGCGTAGATCATGAAACGCTGCTCTTGAAACTTGAACATTACGGAGTAGATAAACTTGCGCTGAGCTTAGCAAAATCATATTTGAATGATAGATTGCAGCAAGTTCAAATAAACGGTGTAAATTCATTGGGTTTAAAAGTCAAAATGGGTGTTCCACAGGGCTCGATATTGGGTCCATCCCTATTTTTAGTATACATAAATGATTTACCTAATTTACTGAAAACCCGACTACAAATGGTGTTATTTGCTGATGACACATCACTGATTTTTAAAGTAAACAGACATGCAGAGGAGCTTGACGACGTAAATAACGCTATGCTTATGGTGCATAATTGGTTTACTGTAAATAATTTGGTATTAAATGAGAAGAAAACTAAATGCATAAGATTCGCGTTACCGAATGTTAGAAGTAGTGAATGTCACGTTGTATTGAATAAGGAGACACTAGAAGTCGTCGAAAATACTGTTTTCCTGGGGATAACGTTTGACTCTAAACTACAGTGGGGTCCTCACTTAACAACACTTGCAGGGCGGCTAAGTTCAGCCGCTTACGCTGTTTGGATAATCCGCCAACTAACAGACGTAGATTCCGCGAGACTGGTCTATTTTAGTTACTTTCATAGCATCATGTCTTACGGTATTTTGCTGCGGGGACGGTCTGCAGATATTGATTCTATCTTTATTCTGCAAAAGAGGGCCATCAAAGCCATCTACAACCTCCGCAGATGCGAGTCTCTAAGGGACAGAAAAATAACATCATAAGCATAATTTTAAGAAAATTAACATCATGACGGTACCTTGTCAGTATATATATGAGAACATTATGTATGTTCGAAAAAATATCCATCTTTTTAGTAAGATAAGAGACAGGCATAATTTTAACACTAGAAATAGGAACAAATTAGATCCAACCACGTTTTAGATTGTCTAAAGTACACACTTCTTTTATGGGGTACTGTGTAAAATGTTATAATAAAATACCACTCGATATTCTTCAACTAAATGAGAAGAAATTTAAAACATGCATTAAACGCACACTATGTAGACAAGCATATTATAAGTTAGATGATTATATCGTAGATAAAAATGCTTGGCTTAATGCTGGTCCTGCTCCACAGCCGCTTGGGCTCACTAGTTAAAATTTTAATATTTGGAAGAGTTGCTTCTCCTTTTTAAAAAAAAAATGTTTTTGACATTAGGAACTTAATATTTATTTTGTTTTACCAAGTTAATTGTTGAATGCTCCAATTAGTAATGATTTTCTTTCTTTTTGGTGGTAAAATTATTTAATTTTTTTAAATACATTGCAAACTATAGTTTTGTATAATTTAGAAGCATTTTTATTTTTGTAAATGTGAGACCATGGAGCCGTTTATTAAGTTATTAAGATGTATGTTGACTTGAATTAGCATGGCAGTTGAGAATATGCCATGCTCACTTAAATGTCTCGCTGATGGTGGCGAGTGTGTTGGATCATTCGGTTCCCTACAAAATGGTTGAGCTGGATGGTGCTGATCCACGCGTCATGTTCGTGAACGGGCGCCGTCAGTTGAAACTGGTCATCTCTTATCTGCCAGGGCTTATTTTTTATCTTATATTTTCAATTGCTTTTGATTATTTTTTGTACATTGTTCTCACATATAGAAGAACAAGAATTATGTACCCAGGATTTTGTAACATCTATATTTAAAAGAGTGTCCTTGGAGTTTCTTGCCCGTTCTTCTCCATGGAGATCTACGTTTTGGAATGGGCAATTAGCTTCAACTTTCTGACTCACTGACCGACTCTTTGACAATTCAAAAGTGCCTGTAAATGGTTTAATTGAAATAAATGCTTTGAGTTTGAGTTTATTATCCTTTTCTTTATTCATTGTGTATTGGAAGGTGTGGTTTTACTAGTATTATGTGAGATCTTGTATTGTCCCGCTACTGGGCAAAGATCTGCCCCAAAGTTTTCCAGTCTTCCCTATGCGATGCTTTCTCCAGCCAATCTTCCATAAACGCCAGCGTTTCCTAGGCCTCCCTCGGCGGCGATGCCCGTCTGCTACTAGCACCCACTGCCAGAGGCGGCGTAAGGCGTGGGTGACATGGGCCACCACCTACGGCCTCGCGGTCCGAGGGGCCTCGAACCTTGAAGATTTATGCTGGTGCATCTCTTAAAAGACTTGAACACGACGAAAAAATTTTACTCGTCATAAAACGATAAACGATAAACACAAAAATTTTACTCGTCATAAAACAATGACACCCCAGTTTTTATTTATATTAATCTAGCAACATTTGCTGCTTTTCCGTTGCTATCGCGGGGAATCCCCGACGACCAGAGCTGGGGACTTCCCATTCTGTTTGTTTGACCACGCTTCTCCACGGCTAGAAAGTCAATCAAAGTGTCGCTTCGCACGCAGTGTTACGCCGTACGTATATGATATTATTTTTTATTTTTGTCAGTATTTAATGTGAGAATAAGTGTGGTTCATTGTTTGAAAACGATTATTAAATAAATAAATGTCTATTGATCGGTCCGGTACATTGAACTAAAATTTATTTAAAAAAAACCGGCTAAGTGCGGACCACGCACAATGAAGGGTTCCGTAGTACACTTGACTCTAATCATGATTTCATGAAATCATGACATTTGACACTTATGCTAACTTATGGAGTTGTATTGCTGATTGTAATGATTATAATTGAGTAAAGCCATATTTGTTACGGCCGCGAATCACATTTAGATCAACATACAACATGATTCAATGATGAACGTTCTCAATTATTTTCAATGTTTTCAAACTAATTGTCGATTTACTCAAGAGTAACAAAGTAGACAGTTGCAATGTACTAGTATTATATCATCTGTGGTAATACATTAGTCGTCGTTCGATTGTGAAATAGTACAGTGGTGTGGATTAAAAGTATTAGCAAGAAAATAGTGTTTTCTTTATGTTTGAAAAATCAATTTCTCTAGCTAGGAAGGGAATTCTTTAATTTGAAAAAAAAACAACTGTATTATTTGACCGTCCCATAGTGCCGCTAATAAGTATGAAATTCTGGGAACAAAACACGGCAAAGTAAAAAGTTCTTAGTGTACGCCCTTTCCAACGGAATGTTTAATTAATGTTTTTGTCCTGCTGGCTGGCGAAAAGCCTTTGAATCAATAAATAAAACGGCTTAAAATTCCAAAATATTCATTTTATTCTGTTTGGTATCAACTCAGCGCCGCGACGCACGGTCACGGACGCACATTCTCCCACACGTATATACAATAGGTACAATGTACACCGAGCGACTTGAGCTGCCCTCAGCCACTAAACAACACTTATTCTAGACGTAACTGCTAACAAAACGAGCGCGGTTGAGTGTAGAAGAGCTCACTCGAGTACTGCCGAACTTAGTAGAACTGACTCGAGCACACTAGGGCCTAGTTAAACATTAAATTCGCATTAAACAAAGTCACTTGGTATAAAATATTGTCGGTACAAAACACAATTGGTTTCAACGCTTTTTGTAATATAGAATTGAGTTATAAAATTGTTGCTATTTATTCACTATTTATAACTATTACATTGCTTTAACACAGAGAATTAAGTATAAACATCAATATTTTAATTTTACTAACTGGCAACACAAAGCTTTGAATAAGAGTGGAGACTAAGTGTAAGCTCTGAATATAGCATTGTGTTGCCAGTTGTAAGTTGTAAAAGAACCTTGGAGCTCGCACTAGTGAAGCCAAGTGCAGGCTACATAGCTTGTACCTTGCCTTTCTTATAAATTGCTGTTTGGTGTTGCCATCGAACATACATAGATAAAGTTAATAATATTTTCGATTTAAACACTGATGGTTATTTGTGCGATGTTGTAGTTTGTTCATACATGTCACACAGTGGTAATAATAATTATTAACAATTGATACATCACTTTTTAATGTCACTGATCCACACTGCTCGTTGCATCTTAATATCACAATGATAAAATAATAATAACTATTACTAATAGATTTGTTACATTTTACAAAAATATTCCCATCAATTTATTGTAAATAATGTTGTCATAAAATAAAAGCCCGACTCCGGTGTTGTCATTAGATGGTCAAATAATTACATTACTACTATAAAAAGAAAGTTACAGCGAGATAGATTACATAATGATATAACTTATAAAATACTACTGACCTGAATTTCATTCCTATAATTTTATAATGAAATACTAAAATATAAATTGATCTAATAGATGCAAACTTAGTAAGATGGCGGCTCGGCTACTAAAAACAACCTTAACAACTTATTTGACACAGAGTTAACAACGTAACAAGTAACACAGAAAATAAACAGTATTTTTTCTGTCCCACCCCTTTCTTTTATTATCCACAAGAAAGAGATAGCGTTACTTTTGGCTTGGAACCCTTGATCATGTTAACAATAATATTCACTAAACAAGAGAAAATTCTACTTAAATTACGATGGTAAGTTCTGATTTCCTTTCATCAAAATATTCCTACTTCATATGTAGTAATATCGATACACCAGTACATGACACCGTAGTCGGGAGAAATGCATTCACTGAGTAAATAATACATAAATAATATAATACAATATATGAAGCAATAAATTATAATTACATTACGTATGAAAGTGCGGTATAAGTAAACTTAGCGCCGATACATCGGTATACACTCAATCAAATGTCCATTTGTATGCACATTTCATTCTGTTTAGCTACGTTACTAAGGCGTCCTTCGCGTCCAGTCGTACAAGAATATATTGGCGTGTGGCCACAATCGGAACCAACGGCGCCAACTCGTTCTGTCAATACATTTTCTGTATACCAAAAACACAAACCAGTCAATGTCATTGAGGCGCCAAAATATCCTTGGAACACTGTAGCTTCGGATTGTTTCAGGATGATTTCGTCATTGCGACGTCAACCAAAGCCAGATGGGAAGGCAAACTTAAGAAATGCTAGAAAAAATAGCACTAATGGGAGCTGACATCATAGCACTTAAACGCTAATGACTCGACGCCGCCCGGTACGGTCCTTTCAGTTATGTTCCCCTCTGATTTTCATAGTGAACTTTATTCTAATTGCAATAAGGTTGCTGTTACAACTGTGTTTGTTTGGTGTAACAATGACAAAAAATATCTCCTGCATTTGCCTAATATCGCCAATTAAAAAAGAGAGTTAAAAAAAACAATACACGCATTCATTGAGCTCTGTTCACAGTATTTTTACAGGATTCTGTTCGTGTAGCTGATCAAATAATAAGCGAACGCAACGTATCCCCGATCTGAACCTGCTACAATACCATTTACTACTACTCTCCACGGCACTTAAATACTGGCAACACTCAATATTTACCGTCCAGAGGGTCTAGATGGCGCGTTCAAGGCCCCCTATATCTTATTATGAAGTGTTGATGCTATATGTATAAATAAAATTAAACTTGTGCGTTAAGTACACTGACAGTTGTCTAATATTTACAATTAATTCTTATTTTATTTACAATTGTTGTTAACACATCATATGTAAGGGGCGCGCTACACTCGACCGGCGCGAGATTGCTTCCTACAAACATTTGTCTAAAACTAAAGACACATAAACTTGCTGGACGAGTGTGTGCTGTCCCTTACGCAGTGAAACCCTGATTTAATATATTGAGCTAACAGAACTTCTGTCACCAGAACACGTGAATAATGGGACATAATGTATTCCAACCACAATATTGGCCAATGGTACTGTCAACTGTGCGTCAGTATAACTAAAGCCATCCTTAACACTACGAAATAGAGGTGCGGTCAACGTCCCATTGTTACCATTTGATTATTAGAATGAGTATTGGCCTTGTTGTTTAATTATAATATAAGGTAACAGTGCACACAGTATCATTGAACTGGACTAAAGCTGGCTCTATACACACGCAAGTGACGACCAACGGCCGTGCTATTACATATGTGTAGTTGAGCTTACGACGACCTACAATATACAGTAATATCACAAGACGGATGCGACCGCGCCGCTCACTATAACATACACTACACGGTCGAGTCCATCAACACGCAATTTTGTAGATAAAACGTACCACACTAGTTTCCTTGCAACATCAATGTGAAAGTAAATAAATGGCAATCCATACAAATCTTAATTTTATCTTAACTGTAACAGCAGTGGTGCCTTGGTTTCCTACAAAGCGGTGAACGGTCACACAATAACGGCTGTCCAAAAATACGGAGCGTTTTTTAACACCGCTAAGTCCGGAGTGGCTCATGAGTGGTCTCATGAGTCACTAGTCCACAACCGTCAAGCCCCGTTTCATCTAGCTTACGCGGCTTAAACCTCTATTTTCACCGAAAAAAAAGGGTCAATATCGTTTGTGGGAAAGTTTTACTCTATGGCCTGACGGATATTATCTTCAAATAAATCATTTAAAACCAAAAATATCGAAAAGTAACATTGGAAAAAAAAATGGAACCGATAGTTCCCGCACGTCAAACGTCATGGCCGGGAATGCGCGCTCGTAGTTTTATTTTTTTTGTTTGTAAATCGACGAGAAATGTTTATATTTTCATTTTTAAGTAGATATTACATCGTAATATTTGCACTAAATAACATCATAATATACCTATTTTGATCCAACCAACAAAATGTAAACAAACCGCTGAGTGGAAAAAGTAAGTCGTGTTACTTTGAGTTTTCTGTGTGTAATCACCGGGTAAGTAATTTTTAATTATTTCTAGGTACATAATTCATCGTTTTAGGTTATATGTGCACAAAAAAAACAACCTACTCAAAAGTCGCAATTATTATTATTTTTTTTTAATAATTTCTGTTTGTCTGTAAAAAACGCTGTTCTTAGATAACTTATCTATCCATAATGTATCCTGCAAAATCACGTGTTAATCTATTAAGTAGTTTTATCAGAAATCAACAAAATAACGAACAAAGGAACTGCTGATAACATTTATTTGCGAATAGATTGTAAACATTCTATAGCATGCTTTGTACACACGTGCCCATAAAACTTAACGATAAGACGGTAGACGTAATAGAAAACTCGAGTGGCCGTTATTCTTGTTGATGTCTCTGGCACGACAGTGTATTAAGTGTAGGTGAGCCAAACGCCACGGCCTTATAGTACGACGGAACCGCTTTCCTAGGAAACGAAAGCTATACACAACTCACATGAATATTATAATGTTTGTTCCTGGCTCTTGATACTCTCGATAGAGTCGACAGTTTCTAGGTAGATTGGTTCAGGCATGAATTCACTAAGAAAACAGTATGAATGCATTGCTTTTTGAGTAGTGTGTATCTAATATTGGACTCTATCTGACTGCATTGAGTTTTCCTTTCTGTTACAGTACAATATCTTTGTGCTGTATCTACAATCTACATCGCAATCTTATGTTCGCCTTGCACGGTGGTTGCGCCATGTTTCTTGCTGCGTATTCGTTCGTCGGGGTCACCAATTTGCCAAACTTCTTGGCAGTATATGGTTAGGTATAAATGAGACAAAAGATGTAGTATAGTCTGGTTATAATTATCCAAAGGTGCATCTTATATACTAACGACTACGTGCTGATCACAGATAGTAGAAACATTTAATAGATATTGAACGTGCGATAAAGAACATAAGATTGCGATGTAGATTGTAGATACAGCACAAAGATATTGTACTGTAACACTTTCCGTTTTTCCGTTTTTCTTCACATTTTGATATTTAAATAAAAATGTCTTCTATATAAGTAAGGAAAGCTCCCATAGACTGTGAACTTAAAGACTATGCGTGGAACACATATTCTTGCACTGTACAGCTTTACCAAATAAAAGTATGCGCTTCGGGAAATATCGTCTATCTTCGGAAATACGAACGCGCCACGATGAGATCTACTATAAAGCTGATACATGGAAGTACTTGCCAGTTTTATATTTCCATGTTTATAAAATAATACGGATTTGAAAACCATTTTATGCAAATACAAAAATCTTTACAAAACTTTTTCTACAAAAATATTACAGTGAGGATTGTGATAATAAATAAAATGATAGAAATTAAATATTACATTCATATTTAAACTCATTACGGCAATGATAGATGCAATGCTTACAAAACTTAGAAGCGTTGCCTCAGTGGGGGTTACTGTGGCGCGACGTTCGTGCTAATTCGGAAACACGATGATGGCCGAAGCGCATGCTTTTCTTTGGAAAGCTGTTTACTAAGTATCACCATCACCACCTACTGTACTGTAGCGGTTTCATCACCGAACTGCATCTCTCACTATATTCAGTTAGTCAGCACTTATTTGTTCGGTCCTCCTACGTCCTATGTGCGCGTTGCGCGCGGGCCCTGGCTCAGTCCCGGAGCAGGCCGCGCGCCTTGGCCGTCAGCTTGCGCACGCGGCCCCGCGACGAGATGGACACGGCGCCCGGGGCCCCGGGGCCCGCGGGCCCTGCGCTCGAGCCGTTGGACCCGCCCGACCCGTCTACCGCAGCACCTGCGAGATTCAATATTATCGTTTTAGTTGTATGTAGGAAAGTGATAGGTAATGTTTGGCAATTCGTGGTACTACTTACAGACTCAGCCTCCATTCGCAATGCACGCTGTCTTTATCGCTGAGATATTAATCTCGCTCCCTCAAGTGTCTTGTCGAGATACTGATTTTATCCAAAAACAATAATATTCAATCAATGAATGCGGATTCGCGTAAGATTCAGAAAATATTATAAAAACATTTTAGTTTTCCCACATGACAAACAAAAATAACGTGCACATTTAAACGACTGCTTTTGTGAAGGAGTCGAGGTTGAGTTCACGTTTAAATATCCGTCCAGCAAATATTCAAGATTCGTGGTGCACGTCACATTGGAGTATTAGACTATGCTGTACGCTATTCATGTGTGTGCGTACCGTTTCCATTGGTCCGGTGCGCAGTGTGCGCCGCGTGCGAGCCGTGCGAGGCGTGCGATGCGTGCGCTCTGTGCGGTGCGTGCCCGTTGAAGTAGTTGTGGTCGCTCGTGTGTGCGGCGCTCGCACTGCCTTCTGCGCTCGCACTCTGAACACACGGGCAATACACGTCAGTATACTGAACTATATCCAGTTAGATGGACCATCGCAAGCCTGCTGAAACAGACTAGATGCAGGGAGCGGAGAACCGGCTGTGGTGGCGCAACTTGGGAAAGTCCAGCACTCCGAGATAGCTCTAGCAAGCTTCATACAATCACTAGCACCTGCCGTGGTCAATGAGCGACGTCACACCGACGCATTTAAAAGCGCAGAGCAAATGCAAAAGTAAGCCTCTTTGGTCCAAATGTTCGTGGCAAATGCAACCACCTTCAATCCTGTGCATCAACTGGATACTCCTGCTGGCCTGGTGCGCGGCTGTGGGCCGTTCAAATATTACTTAAGCCGATTTATTACATTTACCCCCCCCCCTTCCCCTTGTCAGCAAAAGTAAGCAAAGCTCTTACCCCCTCTCCCATGCTTACCTACGTAAACATTGGTATATGCATTTTTCTTTTAATGTAAGTATTCTATTTTTTTTTTAAATACAGTTTTTATTATTTGTGGGAATCCCCGAATATGCGTTTCGTTTTCAAGCATAGACAATGTGTGGGTTGCCATATGTGTATGAAAAGTAAATTATTACAGCTGACGCAATCACCATCTAGACCCCCCACCCCGCATGTCATCAAAAATAAACAAGCATAGACCCCCCATCCCCCTATAGTGCTTACGTAATACTTGAACGGTCCCCTGGTGGTGATGCCTATACTGTAACTCCTGGGTACCTGTTCAGCATGGTGCCTCCTCCTGCTGGCCTGGTGCGCGTGGTGCGTGCGCGCGTGCTGGTGGTGCTGCAGCCTCTTGCTGATGGCGGCTACTGAGTCTTCTTCACTATCTTCGTTGTACTGACGATGAGCGCGACGAGCACGGAGCGATACACCGGCTCCCTGGAAGTACGGAACATTGTTTGAATAGTCTTACATGCAGATGCGGCTGGAACCGCACTTATTTACACAGTAAAAAGGTGAAAGTTACATAATACCTGTTTATTTTGTGACCAGATAGATAAATGGTTTGCTCCATACATTTAGCGAAAACGCACGCCCAAACGCGCCTACGTTTATTCCCCATGCTTGTTATATTTCAAGTTTTCAGGGGTGTTGATACCAAAAATAAGGTCAAAATAGTAATCCAAGCTCACTCACGGTATGTCTCCTATGTGATGCAGAGACTGGCTCAGACGGCGAGGTGCTGGCGGGCTCATGCCTGGTTCGGTACAGGTGTAAGGGCGCGTCATCGTCGGTGGAGTAGCGCGGCCGGTAGGACCGGTCCGACTCGTAGCGCCGCGCCGAGCCCGCTGAAGAACCGCTGCTGCACGACGATGACGATGATGTGGCTTCCGTGAAGCGCTCGCGGGTGCTGCACAGACAAACATCAGAAGTAAGCGGCTTTTGGAGCTGTAAGTTGTTCTTCGGAAAGAAACGGTTACATGTTACAACTGTTTCTTTGTGTGTGAGCGCATAAGTTTCACGCGCACCGATCAGCCTTGTGTTAACCGTAAGTCCGGGAGCCCCCTTTTTTATGCAAGTACCATAAGGCTGGCAAAGCAGTTTCAACTATATTTGTTGATGTTGTTGTTGAGAGCAAATACGCGGAGCAGAGTTGAGCGAACATAGTGGTACATCAATAAATCCAAAGTCATATCATTTATTTCAAATAGGCCCTTATAAGGCACTTTTGAACGTCAAAATTTACAAAAAAAATTAATTGATTCTAGTCGCCCCTTCCTAACGGTAGTTTTCGTATGGAGAAGAATGGGCAACAAACTCCACCGTTACTCTTTTAAAATGTTTTACAATATTTTGTATAGGTACAACAATTAAATAATTATATGTGAAGACGATGCGCCTACAATAAAATTACTATACCACAGTAGGTAATAAATTAACAGTGGCGTGCACAGAGATTACAAAAAGGGTATGCACGCTAAAATAAAACTTATCAGTTTCCACTAGTTTCGGTCATCGACTACCTTCCCTTCAAATTCAAATTCAAAATATTTTTATTTCACATATACCTACATGGGCACTTATGAAACGTCAGAAGCTAGGTGCACGGTTCCAATTGGTCGTTTCCTATGGAGAAGAGCCGTTAAGAAACTCCACGGTTACTCTTTTAAAAATAATTGGCTTTTACAATTCTTTCAAATAACAGTATGACTAGGTATGGGAGGACAGTGTAGGTATTTCAATAAGTACCAGGTACTTAAGAACATAGAAAATGGTCAACAAATCTACAGTCCACTAAGCCTACAGTGTTCTCACATTCACAAAATAGAAAAGAATCTTTACAAAAGTTATATAAATTAATAAAAATAAGAACCTTTTTTAATTAAACGCAATTACATTATTGCTATTACAACTGTAATAAATCTGAATAATTATCATGTGGAAAAAAGGCACTAATAAAGAGTTGAAATTAACTCGTAGGTATATAATGTCAAATAATAGAATGATTGTCAAGGACGAATGTAAAAAAAAAATCAAATCATTTATTTTGCAAACATGGGTAAAAGATACATAGATGTTTCATAATTACTAAGTTCTCCACATTTTACCGTCCAATGGGCATGCAAATAGTGTACATACAGTTTCAGTTTAACATACCTGAGAACATAATACAACCACCACGAATATTTATCTAATTAACTGATTGAGGGTAATATAACAGGTCACGTCGAAAAAGCGGCAGATTTGAATTTATTTAAACACACTTCGCCATCACAGGTATAATTTTCAATTTTTTACAATAAACTTAGTAAATAATAACGGCTTAGTAGAGCTTAGACAGTCAATCACTTGAGCCAAGAAAACCAATCGAAACAAATATGGCGAAAAAAATGTACAATTACGAAATTTACGAACTAATACGAATTACGAACGAATGAATTAATCGGTCATTTGGTCAATCCGATAAAAAAAAGTCAACCCTCTGAAATCAAGAACTAAACGGTGCGTTTACGGCTTCTCAATTTGGACGGGTTGCAATATAAGCTGAGCTTATAAAACACAAACACGCGCGCACATTTTTACGCACACAGTCACACTTTTGCTGTGTACTACACGAGAATTCGCGAGATGCAATGTATGAGAAATAAGCAACCTGTAGTACTGCTTTTTCTCACGAGAGCGCAGAGCGCTGCCTGCGTGGTGAGTTGGCGCGCAGCTGCGAGTGACGAGTGTTCGCCGCCCCAACAAATTAGTTCCAAAAAAGTAATAGATGGCGTGAAATCGTGTTAGTGATTTTTTTTAGTTATAATTATTCATCTTTTAGATGGGCATGCATGTATGGGACTACAGGGTATGCAGAGCTTATTTGCATGTATGGAGTGCACGCCACTGTAAATTAATTATGTAATAGATACAGGTGCTCACATATTTACAAACATTTTAAAAGTGGACGATTTGCCTATAATTTTGTCACTCTTATCTTGGATATAATCTCTCTAATTTGTAATATGCTTGTTTACTAAGTGTAGTTTTAATATGAGTTTTAAATTTTCTTTCATTTAATTGCAATATATCATAAGGTATTTTGTTGTTACATTTAACACAGTATCCCATAAAAGATGTATGTACTTTAGACAATTTAAAAAATGGTTGATCTAGTTTATCTTTATTTCTAGTATTAAAATTATGTCTAAGATGTCACATTCACTACTTCTAACATTATGCAATTTAAATCTAATGCATTTGGTTTTCTTTTTATTTAGTAACAATTTATTTACCGTAAACCAGCTATACTCTAAGTGTGTTCCGCGGAACCCTTGGGTTCCGCGATACCTCTGTAGGGGTTCCGCAAGAATTTAGAAAAAAAATCAAAACACCTCTCTCTGGTCGAACGTTTTGACTCCGCGGCCGCGCGTAGGTATATTTATTTATTTGTATTTGTATAAACATGTGCTACAATAGCTGGTACAATATCTCATAAGTTTGGTATCAACATGTATACTTGTATACTTGTGAGCGCGCAGTCCCTTTGATAAAAGCCGCCTCTGAATTAGACGCTATAGTTGTCAACAAGCGACTTTCGAAAAAAAAAAAATAACTTCAAAAAATGAAGTCGAGATTGTTTACAACGCAATTTTTATATTTCTCTTTTTATTTTTGCTTTTTGTTTATCAAAGGCGCCGACTCGAGTATTTTCGAGAATATTCGAGATCGAGTCTAGGACTAAGTATAAAAGCGGCGAACGCGCGTCGCGCCTCGTCAGTAACGATTGTGCATTATTTAGACCCCACCATCCTGACGTGTAACATTATAAATAAAGAAGAATGGAACGTTTGCTTAAAGGTGTTAAACGTGTTGCAACGAGAATATAGCAATCACCGATCCAGACGATGATGCCACGACGTCAAGCTCGACGGTTTCAAAGACGTAAAAAAGGAAGTATGATGAATCATATCATAATTATATCAATTTCGGATTTGTTGATTCCAACGGCTCACCTCTCTGAATGCTATGTAGTAAACTGCTTCCTAATAGTTCCATGGCACCGGCCAAATTGCGCCGACATTTAGAAACTGTACACCCCGAGTCTAAAGACAAGAATAAATTTTCTGACTTTTTTTACTCGGTATATGAACCGCCTTCTCCTTCGTTGTTTCAATGGAAGCCTCCACAGGACAGCAATGCACTACACGATGTCTCTATTTGCAACCTTTCTTTTAGTGAAGGTAATATATTGAAGGAGCTTAAATCCCTAGATCCAGCGAAAGGCCCTGGACCCGACGGACTTTCGCCTTACTTCCTTAGGAATACTGCGACTTCCATCTGCAAGCCCCTTTTTATAATTTATAATAAATGCATTTCTGAGGGAGTTGTACCGAAATTGTGGAAGCATGCGTATATCGTGCCCGTTCACAAAAGTGGATCCAAACGCAGCGTAGAACACTATCGTCCCATTTCCATCCTGTCTGCCTTGTCGAAACTCTTTGAAAGGGTATATAGTGAAATTTATCCTGTACTCCACAACATCATTATTCAGCAACAGCATGGTTTCGTCAAACGGCGGTCGACAAATACAAATTTATTAATATTTTCTAGCTTCTTGTTTGATAGTGTTGATAGCCGTGTACAAGTGGATGTAGTGTACACAGACTTCTGTAAGGCCTTCGACAAGGTAGACCATGAAACACTATTAAATAAAATAGCGTTCAACGGAATCCGTGGAAATCTTCTGAGGTGGTTTACTTCTTATATAACTAATCGTAGTCAGAGGGTTGTAATCAATGGTCACCAATCTAACATCGCACAGGTTACCTCTGGCGTGCCTCAAGGCTCTATACTTGGTCCCCTTTTGTTTATTTTATACATAAACGACATCAGTCAATGCTTTCACAATACTAAGTTTCTGCTATATGCCGACGACCTCAAGGTATACAGAGCCATACGACAAACAAATGATTGCCTTCTGCTGCAGCAAGATCTGGACCGACTATCCGGTTATTGCCAGAAAAATAAGTTGCAACTAAGTTTACCCAAATGTAACTTCATAAATTTTTATACACGTTGTGCAATGCCCCCCTACTTAAAGTGGACAACATTCGTGATCTCGGTGTTATCCTTGATTCGAAGCTTTGCTTAGACCTTCATATAGAAAAGATAGTTAATAAAGCGTATCAACTATACGGATTTGTAATGCGATCAACTGTCGATTTTAAAAAGCCTTCTACCTACATTTGCTTGTAAAAGTCTCCAGTACGCCCTCAACTGGAATATGCCGTGTCCGTCTGGAGTCCATACTACAAAAAGTACGTTGAAATGATTGAGCGTGTTCAATACAAACTCCTGCGTGCCATGTATTATAGATGCTGTGAATATTATTTGCCATACCAAGATTTGCTTGCAAAGTATAAGCTCGCAGCACTTGAAAATAGACGTAAGTTCTTAGAAGCCATGAATCTATATAATATTGTAACAAATAAATTTCACTGCATTGAATTGTCCAACATGGTATGCTATGCGGTTCCTAGGACAGTCCACAAGCGAAAGGTGCGCGCTGGCAGATTATTCTCAGTGGGTACTTGCAAGTCCAACTCTGGCCTGCGTTCGCCTGTTCGCAGAATGGTCGATTCCTACAATAGGACCTTTGAGCATATAGACATTTTTGTTTGTGCTCCCTATACGTTCAGAAGTCTTATACTTAAGGAGCTTTCTTGAACATATTTCATTCCTTCTTTTTTTATGTACCATTTCTTAAAAGTTATATGGATATACTATAAACAAGTTAGTTAATAAAAAATAAAAAAAATAAATGTATTTGTAACCCTAGCGATTATTTTCTCTGTCACTGTCCTGTAGCTAATCCGTGAACAGCGTTGTGGGCTGCAATATTGTCTGTATTTTTTTATGTATTTCTTGTTCCTGTGTTTTATATTGTGGCTGTTTGTTGATCCTTTTGAATAAAATAAAATAAAATAAAAAAATAAAGAATTTTTTGTTCATAAAAAAGATTTGTCATTGGAAAGTCAAAAAAATATGATGCATGTAACACAAACTATCAACGAAAAGGCCACGGAGGCATCCTTTTAGTTAGCTATCGCATTGCACAAGCAGGTGAAGCGCACACTGTCGCTGAGAATTTAATAAAGCCATGTGTATTAGACATAACAAAATGTATGCTCGATGAAAAATCTGCAAAGCATCTTTCTACTGTGCCGCTATCAAACGATACTGTTTCACGGCGAATCCATCCATGATCTGGCAAGCTACGTCAAACAAGAACTAGTTACATGTCTACAAAAAACACGATTCGCCTTGCAAATGGACGAGTCGACTGATGTCGCTGGTTTGGCTATCTTGCTGGTTATCGTGAGATATCCATATGAAAGTTCTTTTGAAGAAGACATGCTTATATGTTCACCGCTGCTCACAAACACTACCGGGGAAGACATTTTTAATAAAATAAATTTTTTTTTAAAGAAAATAATCTCAGTTGGAACAATTGCATTGACATTTGTACAGATGGGGCCAAGGCGATGACAGGTAAAACAGCAGGAGCAGTGTCACGAATAAAAAATAAAGCGCCTAATTGTAGTTCCAGCCATTGTATTCTGCATAGACAAGCACTTGCGATGAAGCAAATGCCGTCAAATCTAAAATTAGTTATGGATGAAGCGGTAAAAATAATTAATTTTATCAAATCACGACCACTACAATCCCGATTGTTCTCATTATTGTGTGAAGATTATGGCAGCAAACATAAAACACTGCTGCTCCATACAGAAGTGCGATGCCAGTCTCGGGGTAAAACTTTAACAAGGCTATTTGAACTTAGAGCCGAGTTACAAATGTTTCTTTCAGCAGATTCTTCTTTTAATTTGAAGGACCGTTTGTATGATAAAACTGGGTTGTTCCGATTGTCTTTTATGGCGGATATCTTTCAAAAACTGAACGAATTGAATTTATCATTGCAAGGTAAACAGACAACAGTGTTTCAGGCCTATAACAAAATAACTGCCTTCAAAAGAGAATTAGATCTTTGGATTATTTGCGTTGGTAAGAAAGAAATAGAAAGATTTACGCCACTCAGTGAGTTTGTTAGCGATAACGACTCAGAAATGTTTCAAGATGATGTGTTTGAAGAATTGGTCCAATATCTCAGTTCGATGCGCGCATCTTTTGAAAAGTATTTTCCCGAAGAACAGAATACAAAAATGAAACTGAATTCATGGATTCATAATCCTTTTTTACCCAACTTGCAAAAGCCCGAAAGTATGTCAAACGAGATATATGAATCTCTTTTAGAAATGTCATCAGACACAAGTATGGAGTCACTGTTCAAAACGACGCCTCTCAACGATTTTTGGTGCAGAATCCGTGATGAATATCCAATGCTTGGCAAAATGGGTCTGAACATTCTTCTCCCGTTCCCAACAACATATTTGTGCAAAACAGGATTCTCAACCTATGCAGCCATGATAACAAAATATCGCAATAGACTGGACGCCGAACCTGATATGAGACTTCAACTGTCTTCTATCAAACCTGATATGAGACTTCAACTGTCTTCTATCAAACCTGATATCAACCAATTGATGAAAAATAAAAAACAGTTTCATACTTCCCATTAGTTACATTTTTTCTTTTTTAATATTTTCTATTATTGTACTTGCCATGTGGTAAAGTAAGTAATAATTAGTAACTGTTACATTGTACTTTTATTATGCTTATTAATAAAGAATACACTTTTAAAAACTATTGTTTTATTGTAGGGTTCCATCAAGTATTTTGCTTTCCAAAAGGGTTCCGTCACCAAAAAAGTTTGAGAACCACTGATCTAATTAACCTTTTGACCGCCACGTCAAAAAAACCACGACGTGCCCTCAGCGCCAAGCTAAAAAATCAACCTTAGATACCTACAAAACAGTAGTGAGTTCCGAATGATATCGATATAAACTGACTGTTCATTTTTTAACGATGTTTTTTTTAAAATAAACTTTAAAATACCTCAAATATAATATACAGGAGTTTTATTTTGTCCCGCTGTGTCCCTCTATAATGATATGTGTCAAAATTTCGGCACCCTTTACCTTTTCAATCCACAATTTAAAACATCAATCGATAAAATCACGTCAATACCATCACAGCACTATGTTCAATCATGATGTACTTTTCTGTCATCCTATGATGACTGTGGCGTGGCCGGCACGGATTTTTTTAATTTGCTCGCCTCTGCACTAGAGGTGTGCAAGCGTTATTTATTATTAATATCGAAATAATAATAGAGCTTTTATTTTTATGGTTTCGTATTATTTTATACCCACGACGCAACGGAGTAGTACCTAGTTTAAGTTTGAGGTGAGAGGTTGTGTGGTTTTAGTTTGTGTGGGCCTTTATCTTCACAACGGTTTGTCTAATTTAAATTTAAGCGGTTTTCTGTAAAATATTTGGAGTTTGATCTAGGGGGGGGGCAAACCGGGGCACGTGCCCCGGGCGCCAATTTCAGGGGGCGACAAATTCAAATGTAGCAGACAAGTGCACCACCCAGCACATCGCAACTTTGCAATAAATGAGACGCGCGGCACATTTAACCTTTCTATTTTATTTTTTTTACAACCGCTATGGCGCCCCTGTCGGACTGTAGGACCATTTTCGATCGATAAAATTTATTTTTATCGAAATTTATTATTAATATGTTGCTGGCAAAATTTTCATTTTGAGAAAATTTGAATTTCACGGGCTAACTTAGCGCATCCCCATAAAAGATGCGGGGGGCGGCAGACGGCAGTTTTTGCCCCGCCTCAAAAAAATCTAGATCCGGGGCTGGATAATAATATGGTGATTACTCAATTAATTTAAACAGTGTAAAATTAAAAAGCTTCATTATTTTTTGAGAAAAATGTCACGATGTATAAAATTCTGTCTGGGTTGCCATTGCTATTCGTATTTTTATTCCGAATATAAATCACATTTTAACAGTATATGTAAAAAGGAGGAAACGAAAGGGATAGTGATAATTATAAAACATTTACGAAAAATAAGTCTTTTATTTAAGTTTTTAGATAGATATTTTTTTTATAATAAAAAATATAATGCAAATAATTTCAAAAAAATCGAATTATAATCTTTTCATACAAGTATAACAATCACTAAAAACTTTTCTTTAACTAAATTAACTGTAACGTAGGTTTCCGTTCAGGTCGATATTCTTTTTATGTTGCCTGTTAGCTACATCACTACTTGTCATCCTATGGTGACACTGGCGTGGAGGGAACTATGTTTTTCGAACTTTAGAATTGGTTTAAGTTTTTGTCATCTTATGTAAATATAGATGAAATATAAAGAAAGGAGGTTTATTAATACAGTGTGAGTCTTTATAATCTGCACATACTGAATCGAGGGAATCTTTGCTTAATTTTATCGACGGAAAAAATGATAAAAAAATTCTAAATATTTTATTGAAATTTTTAATGGATTTTTTATTTATTTTTTTCGTTTCTGTGACTCCAGTGTATACAAAGCGGTGTAACTTTTTAACTCGATGTTTTATCACGATGAAACAAACTCCATAATGATTGGAAGTAATTAGGTGTCCGCATTAAATGAAAATTGTGTAAAAAAACTGCCACCAATTATAAATAAACACGTTTTTCCCTCAAAAATCTGATTTTTTTTTCATCAATTTTTGCAATAATCGTAAAATTTCTCAATAAGATGCCCCGATTACCTTCATTTTTTATTACTTTAAATTATTCCTCATCGTATTAGCTACCTAATAATAAAAATTGTATGCTTTTAGCTCAGACAAAACACTTTCTATCAAGTGTTAAAGATGGCACTTCGAACGCGCTATTTTTGTTCTCTTAAGGATGATTTATTTGGGTTCAATGAATGAAAAAGAGTTCAATTAAAACATTTATTATTTTAAAGAAAATTTAATGCATTAGGTTCTCAAAATGTCCACCTCGTTGTTGTAGGCACAAAGCCGCGCGAACTAAAATTTGTTGTGTCGCTCTCCTTATCATTTCGGGATCATTGCGAATATCATTTGCACAGTTAATTATGCGATCACGCAAATCGACCTCACTGTTGATGGGAGTACTGTAGACGCGTTGCTTCATGGTCCCCCACAGGAAGTAATCAAGGGGCGTTAAATCGGGTGAACGCGCAGGCCACCCTACAGGTCCTAGTCGTCCAATCCATTTATCACGATAATTTTCGTTTAAAAATGATCTCACATTTGTGGCATAATGGGCAGGGCATCCGTCCATCTGCAGAAACATCCTTCGACGCAAAGACAGTGGTACATCTTCCAATAACTCAGGTAGATCGTCAGTCAACAAACTTAAAAATCTTTCACTGTTCAAAGTTCTCGGCAGTATGACTGGTCCAATCAACATGTTATCGATAAGACCAGCCCAAACATTTATTGAAAATCTTACTTGAAAAGTCGATGAACGTTTCAATTTCGGGTTTTGACCTCCAGGGCACCATCTGTGTAAATTTCTACAGTTAGTAATACCATCTCTGGTAAATGTTGATTCGTCCATCCATAGTATGGTTTTCGGAAAGTTTGGGTTTGCTCTGGTATTTCTTTGAATCCAGGTGGACATCACACACCTTGGACGCCAATCTACGTCTTCATGTAGATGTTGCACTCTTTGGTAGTGGTAAGGGTGCAATCCTTCTTTCTTTAAAATACGCCACGCTGATTTTTGTGATATTCCGTGACGAAGAGCCAGTCGTCTAGTACTTATGGATGGATCAGCAAACAAATCGCTCAGTACTGCTTGTTCCAGAACCACATCAATAATTATTTGAGGCGGCTCGCGACGATCTCTACTTGATTCAAGTCCAGTGATCGACAATCTTCTGTGAACTTCCTGGAAGTTGCGGGCAGATGGCACTGGTTGCCTGTTAGGAAACGCAGCTATGTAAGCTGCACGCGCAGCTCTGGCACTTCCTCGTCCCATCCCATAGTAAAAATGAATGTCGGCAATGTGTGCCGGGGAGAATTCACTTAAGCGCGGCATCACGTAGCAGCGAACGAAAGTCACGAAACTCAGGTAGCAGTGAATGAAAGTAACGAAACACATGTAGCAGCGGCGAATAATTCGGAGCGACTGCCTGTCTGTCATCCCTTCTGGTCCCTTCAGCTGGCCCTACCTCCCCGCATCCCGACCCGCGCACATTCTCAACAAAAAAGGACGTCTACCTGCTAAACAATTAGTGCGTAGCCGTGCTCTAGGCCTTTCTTTGGCTGTTGATAAGAAATGATGGGATTGAGTTAAACCCTTGCAATTTTTACTATTGGATAGCTAATACGATGAAAAATAATTTAAAGTTATAAAAAATGAAGGTAATCGGGCATCTTATTGAGAAATTTTACGATTATTGCAAAAATTGATGAAAAAAAATCAGATTTTTGCGGAAAAAACGTGTTAATTTTTAATTGGTGGCAGTTTTTTACACAATTTTCATTTAATGCGGACACCTAATTACTTCCGATCATTATGGAGTTTGTTTCATCGTGATAAAACATCGAGTTAAAAAGTTACACCGTTTTGTATACACTGGAGTCACAGAAGCGAAAAAATAAATAAAAAATCCATTAAAAATTTCAATAAAATATTTAGAATTTTTTTATCATTTTTTCCGTCGATATAATTAAGCAAAGATTCCCTCGATTCAGTATGTGCAGATTATAAAGACTCACACTGTATAAATAAGAATGAGTCAAGGAACATAATTAGCAAAAGAAATTAAAAAATAATGTTGTTTAATAAGATTTATTTACGTTTAAAAGTCTGTCATGTAGTCGTGACGGTGGCGTGCTGGGCACTTTTTGGCTTGTCATCTATACATGACTGTGGCGGTCAAAAGGTTAAATCATGAGCTGTATTCCTAATCACATAGTGATCTAATTTCAGCAGAAGTGTCTCATGGTCTACGCAATCGAACGCCTTCGAGAGGTCATAAAATATTTCAATGCATCTTGTGCTTCTTCCCAGACATTAAAATTTAATAGGGTGACACCGTCGCCAGTGATGCAACACCTTTAGGTGAAACCGTACTGTTCATGAACGATGGAATTTTTATTAAAGTGACGTATAACATTTGATCTTAAGGGGATGGTTAGTATTAAAAAAAAATATCTCTTAGACAAAGACGGCCCTATAACAGAAGTGACGTCAAACTCACCGCTTGGGCGGATTGCTATGCTTGCGGTGCGGCCTGCGCCCGCGCCGGCTGTGGTCGCGCCGGCTGTCGTCGCTGGGCAGGCGCCGCTTGCGAGCGCGCGGCACTCGTACATCAATATATCCTAAGGGGATGTCTGACTCACCGCTTGGGCGGCTTGCTGTGCTTGCGGTGCGGCCTGCGCCCGCGCCGGCTGTGGTCGCGCCGGCTGTCGTCGCTGGGCAGGCGCCGCTTGCGAGCGCGCGGCACTCGTACATCAATATATCCTAAGGGGATGTCTGACTCACCGCTTGGGCGGCTTGCTGTGCTTGCGGTGCGGCCTGCGCCCGCGCCGGCTGTGGTCGCGCCGGCTGTCGTCGCTGGGCAGGCGCCGCTTGCGAGCGCGCGGCACTCGTACATCAATATATCCTAAGGGGATGTCTGACTCACCGCTTGGGCGGCTTGCTGTGCTTGCGGTGCGGCCTGCGCCCGCGCCGGCTGTGGTCGCGCCGGCTGTCGTCGCTGGGCAGGCGCCGCTTGCGAGCGCGCGGCACTCGTACATCAATATATCCTAAGGGGATGTCTGACTCACCGCTTGGGCGGCTTGCTGTGCTTGCGGTGCGGCCTGCGCCCGCGCCGGCTGTGGTCGCGCCGGCTGTCGTCGCTGGGCAGGCGCCGCTTGCGAGCGCGCGGCACTCGTACATCAATATATCCTAAGGGGATGTCTGACTCAGCGCTTGGGCGGCTTGCTGTGCTTGCGGTGCGGCCTGCGCCCGCGCCGGCTGTGGTCGCGCCGGCTGTCGTCGCTGGGCAGGCGCCGCTTGCGAGCGCGCGGCACTCGTACATCAATATATCCTAAGGGGATGTCTGACTCACCGCTTGGGCGGCTTGCTGTGCTTGCGGTGCGGCCTGCGCCCGCGCCGGCTGTGGTCGCGCCGGCTGTCGTCGCTGGGCAGGCGCCGCTTGCGAGCGCGCGGCACTCGTACATCAATATATCCTAAGGGGATGTCTGACTCACCGCTTGGGCGGCTTGCTGTGCTTGCGGTGCGGCCTGCGCCCGCGCCGGCTGTGGTCGCGCCGGCTGTCGTCGCTGGGCAGGCGCCGCTTGCGAGCGCGCGGCACTCGTACATCAATATATCCTAAGGGGATGTCTGACTCACCGCTTGGGCGGCTTGCTGTGCTTGCGGTGCGGCCTGCGCCCGCGCCGGCTGTGGTCGCGCCGGCTGTCGTCGCTGGGCAGGCGCCGCTTGCGAGCGCGCGGCACTCGTACATCAATATATCCTAAGGGGATGTCTGACTCACCGCTTGGGCGGCTTGCTGTGCTTGCGGTGCGGCCTGCGCCCGCGCCGGCTGTGGTCGCGCCGGCTGTCGTCGCTGGGCAGGCGCCGCTTGCGAGCGCGCGGCACTCGTACATCAATATATCCTAAGGGGATGTCTGACTCACCGCTTGGGCGGCTTGCTGTGCTTGCGGTGCGGCCTGCGCCCGCGCCGGCTGTGGTCGCGCCGGCTGTCGTCGCTGGGCAGGCGCCGCTTGCGAGCGCGCGGCACTCGTACATCAATATATCCTAAGGGGATGTCTGACTCACCGCTTGGGCGGCTTGCTGTGCTTGCGGTGCGGCCTGCGCCCGCGCCGGCTGTGGTCGCGCCGGCTGTCGTCGCTGGGCAGGCGCCGCTTGCGAGCGCGGCGCACTCGGCTGCCGCCGCTCTGCAACAAGCATCGACTCAATAGTGCTGAGGTTGCTGGTTGTTTATGTACATCTAATGTTTTAACAAAATATTTATTTTTGTTTGTTTCAGTCCCGTGCTTACCCAAACATCTGCACTGTGTGGGACTGTATCGATCAAATAAAATGTATTTATGTCTACCTGTTTTTTATAATCCTTTTATCATGCACACTTGCTTTCGCAATTCACTTTAAACATTGGCAGAATGGTTGACATGCTTTGCTTGCCATACAAACAAATAGAATTGTTTACATCTCATTTTATATAATTTCCTGTCGCAGGTATGCTGGAAGAATTTCTTTAAAAATAAGCATTGCCTTTGTACGTATTTTTCTGTTCCTTTCTTCTTGTCTGTTTATATGTGTGTGCATAAATGGTTAAATAAATAAAAATAAATAGAATAGAAGATTGATTGATACAAAACACTATATAAACTTCAAGTCTCTGGTGCTTTGCACTAGAGACTTGAAGTTTTCTCTGGTGCTTTGACTTGAACTAAATTTAATATTAATGTATTACACAAATATATCTTCCGCAATAAATGGTCTGAACGATGGTGAAACCGCATAAAAATCCATTGCGTATAATCTGTTCCAAAAGTATCTGATGAAAGTGTAAGTCTTATGCAATCACTCACTAAAGGGAATTCACACATTCATCTGTATTTCGAAGGCTTCGAATTTATGTCTCACCACTCGTTCCAACAATTATTGTTTGAATAACTTAACATTATTAAATGTAATTGAAAAATTATCGATGAAAATTGAGGTTATAATATTAATCTTAATTGTCAAATGAAAGCCATCGCACAAGAGCCGTTGTATTAGACTACGTAAAGATATAGATACTGATGGTGTACTGACCTCGTAGGTAAGTTCAACCTCGTCGTCTTGCAGTTCCTCTTCAACTACTTGTATGTTGGAGCGCTCGCTGGAGGACTCTCCCTCCCCCGACCTCTCCCCCTCCCCGTCCCCGGAGCGCTCCGCAGAACAGGACGACGCCGCGCCACCCGAACCGTTCATTGCCACGTAGCATTCTGTAGAAATTTGTGACATCAGTATTTATTATGATGTGCAAGCGAGATCGAGTCTTGCACTCGTACTGTCAAATATAGAGGGAGGGCTCTGTAGTGCGCCACAGAAATATACAGGTATCCCAAGAAAAGTAAGCGCTTCGGGAATCATCGCCTATCTTCGGAAATACGAACGCGATGATGCCATCTAATATAGAGCTGTTACAATCAGGAAAGTATTGGCCTGTTTTGTATTACCATTACTGCAAAATTATAGATTAACGACTCTATGCAATTCGAAAAACTTTTCAAAACTTTGAGAGACAGATGACGATCTGCGACCGGAGTAGGTAACCCGACAGAGAGAACGCTTCATATAAACGCGTAATGAAAGGTACACTACCACAAAGCGCGGCAGTACAAACATTAGAAGCTTTGTCTTTGTGCGGGGGTAACTCTGTGGCGCTACGTTAGTGCAGATTTAGAAACGCGAAGATTACAAAAACGCAAACCTTTTCTAGTTTACCCAGTTTACAAAAGTGTAAAACTTTTGTAAATAAAATAAAGAAATTTGTTCATCGCTTTTGGATTTTTCAACTGAGCATTAATGTATGTACAACCGTGAAATTTGCGGTGAACCACTTTTCACTCTTATGACCTTTGTAATAAGGTTGAAACTTGGTTCACCGCCAGAGTCCGCGATGGTACAATTAAATCGTACATAGACTGTACAGTAGTACCCAACTGATATGGCTTACCAATGCATCTGAGCAGAAGATGAATTTTCAAAGCGCGGGAAATGTTATTGACTAATCGGCGCGCTCCACGCACCGCGCTTCTTTTTCCTGTACCGCTATTGGTCTGCAGCTGCCGCCATGTTAGCGCGCGCCGCGTGGCATGATAGTCAGCCGCCATACTCCTGATCGAGTGCACGCGCAGCAGGCAAAACTCTACACAGATACAGACGTCTCCCGTCATTCCGACCTCGCCGTCGAGGTCCTTTGCGATCGCGTCCGCGCCCCCGAGTAAATGATACTCCTCCCCGACCCTTGCTCGAAAACGAGGTGCCAGCAGTGGTTTCAGCTGTGCACGTAGCTTTAAACTCCCCGATTAATAATAATGATCAAAACTTTGATCCAGCCCGTCCCATCTTTGATGTCCTCCCTCCGGTGACGCCGAGGCTCGTACCCCATAGGGGGTGCCCTTAGCGAGCGTTCACCTAGCTTTTTAGCTTAGTTTTGTATGCCCCTGGCTTTGAGTGTAACAGCTTAAGGCAACCACAGGATTGACCGGTTAAGTAGTCATGACCTCAGAGGTCAGCTACGAGATGCCCAACAGAAAAAAAAAAAAAAAGCAGCAGGCAAAAGTACACGTAGTGGCAAAAAAAGCGTTTTCTTTTGTATGATTTAAAATGAGTTCTTTAAAAAGGGGGCAACACCTCCAACCAAATTCTGTATTCGTAATTGACAATGCGTCATACCATAGCACGTTAGAGGACAGGGAACCGAACAGTAACTTGGTTAAAAGATAAAAACATACCTTTCAATATCAAAGCGTATAAACCGGGATTGTACGATATAATTAAACGCCATAAGCATCTCTATGTAAAGTACTCGCTGCTCGAAGCTCGCGGCCACACAGTGTTAAGGCTCCCTCCATATCATCCGGACTTCAATCCGATAAAAAACATTAGGTCGCAAGTGAAAGGTCACGTAAGCAAATTCAATGTTGCCATGAATTTGACCGAAGAGCAGCGTCTTTTGTCTGAAAAATTCGTATCCATCGGGCCAGACGAGTGGCGAAAAGTTGTAGATCATGCCGTCAAATGCGAAGACGAATTTATGACATTGGAAGGTGCCATCGACGATAGATTGGACCTATTTGTAATAAACATCAACGAAGATACATCATCCTCATCGAATAGTTCGAGTAGTGATAGTGATGGTAATAGTAGCGACGCTCAGAGTGAAATTGGGATAGCAGGAGTGCGGCATTTAGATTAAGTTTTTTTCTATTGTTTACTAAATAAATACCTACTTTTTTATTAAATAAATCGTACATTTTAAATAACCTGATTTTTAATAAACCACTATACTAACAAAATTATGGACCTTAGTCTGAAATAAAGTTTTATTTAATTTAATTTTTAATTTAATTTAATTAAATATATACTTGATGAAAACTGGTAGCCCGATAAAATTGGCACGAAGTGTATTTGTGCGTGACTTGAGAGGGAGACAGCTGTAGTGTATTATGAACCTTATAGTAGTGACCTAAGGTTGATTGTAAGTTTTAAGCATTCTTTCGTTAATCTTCGGGGCCATACTTTCTTTTCTGTGACTACGAAGATATACGACGCGCCTTATCAGTTGGGTACCACTGTACCCTACATTGTTCAGTGTAATAACGAATCCATGGACACTAAACGCCCCCAGGCGTAGCAACAATAAAACGTATTGTGTCTCGTTCGGGGTCCTTCAACCGATGAAAGCATAATGTTAATGTGTATAGTCACCGTCGGGCGGCGCTCTGCTGGTGGAGGGCACGGGCTCGGCGCTCGCGCTGCTACTCTTACTCTTCTTGCCCACGCCTTTACCTGCCGCACATTATGTTCATCATGACAAGCGAAGAAACTATCTGTTGTCGTATAAGATTTCAATGAATAATCAACGTGAAATGTACCAGATTTACAGATGACTGACATCTTTCATCGAACTGGTTCAAATGAAATAAGCTAGCGAAAGGACAAGTTCGTTTCTATTTACAGTGTGTTTTCGAAATGCGCGTGTGCCTGCTGTAGGTACAACCCGCAACACTTCGGGGAAGACAGGCGCCATGTTATGTGGTGTGTTACTTGCAGGGTTTAATATTGTGCCGTACCTTTCCGATGCACGTGCAGCGGCGCGTCGCTGTCCCACGAGTCGCGCGCGTGCCTGGCGTGGCGCGCGTCGTGCTCGTTCTGGCCGGCGCGCGCGTGCACGCGGCGGGACGTAGCAGCCAGTGTCTCCGAGTCGGAGCTGCCCGAATCCATGTGCGAGGCGCCGTTCACTAGTTCTTCTGTGAGGGACAACATAGTTCTCATCATAATAAAAATACATAAATAATTTTCGAGTGAAGAAGCATCTACAACGTTGTGTGCGTGGTGTGTTGTACAGTTTGTCGCCTACATGATCTGAACCCCCTCTAGAGCAATATCGAATTTGACCCTTATCACGTATTCAGTAAACTAGAAACAAATAAAAAGATTTGATGTTTTGTTTCAGTAATAAGATTAGAACAATGGTACGGCTACCTACGTGCGCGAGTCCGACTCGCACTTGGCCGGTTTTTTATACTATCTACTATCTACTAGTGATGCACTACTTGTTACTTTTATTTATTTATTTATTTATATATACTTTATTGTACACCACAAAAATACATAACAAAAAATTATCAAACACTACAAAATATACAATGGGCGGCCTTATCGCTTTCCGCGATCTCTTCCAGGCAACCTTGGAATGGACAGTGATTTTAAATTAATAATGAACTTTTAAATCGATTTCATTAACCGAAAATCGATTTTGACAAATTGACAAAGTTATGAGAATTGCATTTAGGACTTTTGGAATAAATAATGCGATTTTGGAATATAAGTAATTTGAATTTAATGTTTCAGTTTCCCGCGTGATCCCGTTTTTAAAGAAAAATGGATTGAAGCGACGGGTAGACTGGTTTCCTTCAAAATATATGTATTTTGCTGTATTCATTTTAAAAACGATGATTTTGTAACAGCCAAAAAGTGCACACGATTATGTGGAACAGCATATCCGACAATTCTTGTTCTTAGTCTGACAACTAATGGAGAAGTAAGTGAATAGGTTTTCTAAGACGCAGACATGTTATCTACTCATTTAAAGTAATTCTGAGATTATAATATTATTACATTTTACAGAATATATACTGTCAACCATCAACGAATGAAAATATTAAAAAGAGAAAATTAACAGCAGCGCCTATTTCACTAACCACACTTTTTGTTACAAACTTTCGTTTCACGTAAATGGTGCCGCGCTTTTCTTGTACACCGAACTAAAGTATCACTAAGATTCCTTACTGTTGGCTAATGAGAATCTTAAAGCTATTCTGAAAAATATATCTCTAAATTTAAAAATTATTTTGACACAACTAAAATTGAATTTGAGAATCGTGACTCCACGTGGTACTTGTTTGCGCTACCCCGTAAGCGGAGGTCTGCCGGAGGCACGCAGGAGGACAGCGCCACGGGTTTTATATTAAAATTTTCACTTTTTGTATGGAAAAAAAATTACCTACATGTAGAGTTTTACGTGTTTCATAAAAGGGGTCGAAAATTTCATTATTTTTGCGATAGGACACACCATTTACGAGATATAAATTACTATTATATATCTATTACATGTTAAAATCGCTGGGGTGACGTCATCGTAGGTATAAAAAAGATGGCACGCTCAGTTTTCATACTATTTATTGAACATGCGGTATCCAGCCTACTCTCAATCTGTGGTACTACCGTGCCGGGATTGAACGGAAGTGAAGCAACGATCGCATACTTAATAGCCGATGAATAGGTCATTGACCCTGCCCTAGCACGCCGCGCCCGCCCTTCAACCGTAACTATTTCGGTACGCGTAATTTTGAATCTGTGATATCTTTTAAAGAGTTCATTTGAATGATATGATGTCAAGGCATATTTTAATCTAAATTAAATGACCAATTTAAATAACACATTTTATCGGATAAGGATTAATACACATAATACCGGTCAAAATAACTTTGGAAATAACCATCTTTAGTCAAGATCTGAAAGATAAAGCGGTTACTGTTGTTGTGTGCTGTCTATTGTGTGCTGTGTGTGTCATCCTTAGAAGATAGACATATGCCATCGCGGACTTTTTTTGAACTTTTTAAGATGTACAATCCTGTAAAACTTTTATGTATATCTTACAGTTAACGCAGCGCGCTGCCGAGTATGGCCGCGCGAACTTTGAACATGAATTTGTATTGTACGGAAACGTATGATCGTGGTCGTACACCGAATCCGTTTTTCTTTGTCAAATAGGTAGTGTTTCGGTGATATTGCATTGAGCGCACGAAAGATTCCAACAAGTTCGGATTGTTTTCGGACGTCGGAACTATACGTACGTATACTTACGACTAACTCGCACTCAGTCTGCGCGCTCACTTAATACTTGGAAGGTCGGGATCGTTCGTGAGTGTTCGTACGAAAACGCGTCCAAAGTGCGCACGGTCTTAAGCTCCCAGTCGGCTGACACTACGAGGCTGTGCGCTGTAGCGCGACACTACGAGGGTACTACGTGCAGTGTACTCACTGCTGCCTGCAGTCCTGCGCGACCTGCGCGTGGTGCGTCGCGCGCGCGCGGCTCTTCCCGGGCGCCGCACTTCGCGCGTCCACGTGCTGCTGTAGCGCGACCAGAGAGCCTCGAACAGCGCCGACAGACGCACCGTCATTGAGTAGATCTGTAACATAACGTGATGAATTACTAGGGTCGTGTGGCCAGGGCACCCAGCAGTAAGGCGAGCGGCACGTACCCGGCTGCGCTTGTTGGTGTTGTAGAGGCGGCTGTTGGCGAACACGAGCCGCACGTCGCCGGCGAACTGCGCCGCGTGTGTGTACGCGCCCTCCAGCAGGCGCGCGCGCACCGTGCCCAGGTCCATAGGGACGGCGACCACGCGGCAGTAGTCTGAGGGGACAAATGTTACAGCATTACTAACGCTACGCTCGTGCTGATCTAAACGCTTTCACAATGTTTTAGGGCAAATTCAGGAATCACTTGAACGTCTGTGGCTTCCGTTGCCCAAAAAGGGTCTCTTTCACCTGTGCATAGCGTGGTATCCAATGCGAAAGTGAAATCACACAAAATGCTACAAGGATATTGTGACGCCTGGTTGACATGGACAAGGGGGCGTTGTTGGTAAACATTTGTGAAATTATGACACAGAAATTTTATTAACAAAACAAGATGGCGACTCTAGTTCAGATATTGGCCACGCCCCTAAATAACCTTGTACTGTTATTCTATTTCATGAATGTCCCGCGGCAAACTTCATGTTTCGTCAGTTGCCGGATTTCTATCAGTTGCTCTTTGCACTTGGTGCAGACCGGACGCTCTCAATCGACTTGGAAGTATATAGAGTTGTTAATACTTTTTTTTAATTTAATGTAAATTATTTTTAAAAAATGCGAAGAAAGCCGCTAAAGTCGCAGGCAAGAAAGATAAGAAAATAGTTTTACAGCTCTATATAGTTCACACAGAAATCAAGTACTTTATTGTAAAGTACTTAGTACTGAATTCAAATTATTATACACGATAAATCTAATAATTGATAGACATGGAAATTAGCATTCGTTTGTATTCGGAAATCCGATGATACCCGAGGGACATTAAGTAAATAGTTAGACTGTACATGTACTGTTGTACTTATAAGTCATTTTTAAAGCATTGCAGGCGTCCGAACACGTCCGGCACACCGAACTTCCGTCCCGTACTTTTTCGAAGAGGTGTCGGTGTCAGTCCCAGAGGTGAAAAACCAATATGATGGCTACGAAAATTTGCAAGCTTTTTTGTCATAGTTTTCGAGCGCGCTGATGCCGATAGTAAGATAATACTGTAAGAGGCGCTACAAAAATGTTCTTATTTTTCGACAATGATGTCGCTTTTAAGTCACAAATTCAAAAAAATCAAAGCATTTATTTCAAATACAACAATTACAGGTACAGCTCGCGTCAAACTTTGTGGCCGTCCCGAAACTAGGCTCATTGCATTGCGCAGAACACAAAATCAGGTATTAGCGGGACGCACAAGAGCTTGGGGGCAGGGCCACACCCCGCGCGCCCGCACCGCTCACCCGCGACGTGCGCTGGCACCCACGCCTTAGGGTGAGTGCTACGTCCATACACGAATCACGCACTTGTTGAGCTCTGAGAGTACTGTCGCGTTCAGAATTCGTTCGATCGTTTCGTTAATTTGTTGTTATAGTTTTTAGTTATTGTTACTTGTTGTTATTGTTACTTGTTATTATTGTTACTCGTTGTTATTTGTTTATAAACATGCCTACCGGACGTTGTAATGTTTTACGACGCCAGGCTCGTAAAATGGTCTACGATGTTTATAAATTTATGAAGAAAGAAGCTGAAGACCTTAAATACGATTTGAAGGCAGTACATAAACGGACTGCAGCCGCTACAGGAGTATCAGAAAGAACTGTACGACGTATTATATCGGTAGCTAATGAACCAAGTTCCGATGTATTAACAGTTTTTCGTACACCCGGAAAGAAGAGGCAAGGGGTAAAAAAGGTAACCGGAATCGACAATTTTGACCAAAGTGTCATCAAAAGATGTATCCACAATTGTCATTCAACACAGAAAGAGTTGCCGACAATTGCTCAACTTTTAAAAAAATTAAAAGAAGATATAAATTTTGAAGGATCAGCAACGAGTTTCAAAAAATTTAATATTGATAAAATTTTAGAAGAACACAATCACACAATATTACGGCTTCCACCTTACCATCCCGACTTGAACCCCATAGAAATGGCTTGGGCATCCATAAAAGGTTACGTGGCGAAAAAAAATGTCACAAATAATATAACTAATATTATGAAACTAGTGGAGGAAAAAGTAAATAGCATGGGTGAACAGGAGTGGACTGCACCATGCGACAAAGTTATCAATATTGAGGAAGAATATAAGAAAAGTGATGTCATCATAGATGACCTAACTGAAAAAATAATAATTCACGTGAGCGATAATGAATCACATGAAGAAGATTTGGATATTTTTTGGGAAGAGAGTGTTTCGGATGCGGAACCATCCACTAGTAAGGGAGATGTTTTTATGGAAGGTGTGGCCCCATTGTGAATATAGTTTTTATTTATATTAATGTTTTTTATTTACATTTATCCTATTATTACCTAACCTATACGTTTTACAAATAACACATACATTGTATATTAAATAAAATAAAATACCCTATGAAATAAACACGAACTTTATAATCAACAAATAAAAATAAATTGACATAATATAATAAGTATCAAAAATGTTAGAAAACGAAAATTGTTTGGTTGATTACGTATTGCCCACTCGACTGTACCATGCGCAAGTTCGGACTCGCGACTATACCCAAGGCGGTCACAAAGTTTGGCGCGGGCTGTACTTTTGAATTATTGTCAAGGGGTCGGTCAGTCGGAAAGATGAAGCTAGTTTACCATTCCAAAGCGTAGTACCTATGAAGAAGAACGGGCAAGAAACTCCACGGACACTCTTTTAAACCAAAATATTGTTACAAAAAATTGGTTACCTCATTCATGTTGAAATTATACATGTGAGAACAATGTAGGAAGACGTGCACGTTAAAAGCATCCGTAATAAAAATAAAAAACAGAAACAATTTAAAAATTAAAATAAACCGTGGCAGCTAAGGGATGAGCAGTTCCTACTGACGGCGCCCGTTCACGAACATCACGCATAGATCAGCACCATTTACCTCAACCATTTTGAAGGAATTCACACAAAGTGAATTTCACGTCGTGCTGTTTTGAAAATGCCACAACGCGTTGTGACCGGTATTTTATTAACACACAATGACCGTTTTCTGTGTTCGAACCTAACAGATACATATTAACAGTAGTGTGTGTGACCTGGTGCCTGCTCGGGCGCCACGGGCTGGCGGAAGGGCTCGGCGTCGGCCGACGCCATCAGCTCCGTGAGCACGCTGCCGCACGCGCCGCGCCACGCGCCGCGCGCCTGCGACCCGGCGCGCCGGGACTGTGGGCGATACGATACACATATAATGTCACATTCATCAAACAACCGGCGTATTCTGTAAAAATAAAAAATGAAGCCGTGAAGTGAGCTGGCATTCTACTTGATGCTAGTGAGACACCTATGGCGAGTATTTTACAAAAAAAAAAAAAAACGGTAGGAGTCGTGCAGAGACGACCGTTTATACCCTTTTTTCGATTTAGTCGGTCTGCAGACTGCGTATGAGCGAAAGTTACCTTGGCGCGTGTGACGAGTGTCACTTCTCTGCGAGTTACCTTGGCGGGCGCTCGGAGTGGCTCGTCGTCGGAGCTGTGGTAGCAGGCGGCCAGGTCGCGGTACTGCGCCAGCACGTCCACGTCGCGCCAGTGCGCGATGATGTGCAGCAGCAGGTCGGTGACGAGGCGCGCCTGGCGTACGATGGGCGAGTGCGCCTCGTTGAACTGCTCGGCGTTGCTGGCCAGGTAGCGCACGTCGAACTGCGCGGCTGCTGCGCGCCTGCGCCAAGCGTACCAGACTATAACGAATAGGTCGCCACGGGGCGCCTGGCCGCACGCACTCGTTTGCGCGTTTAATTAAAATACATATTATTGTTTTCTTTTGTTACCGATAACCGTCTTAAACTCATATCTTTTAGTATTGTACAGGGAATACATATACATTTTTTTCCAGTTAATCATTTAAAATGTAAACTGAAGAAAAGTATGAAGTCAAATTCAACTACTGCAACACAGACTGTTCTGTTTCTCAATAAAATAATTAAACTTCAACATAATGTATTTATTTTGATTGAAAAATATTTTATTTTTAATTTAAGAGTGTTAACACCATCCATACGCTGTTTAGCTCGAAAACAGCACTTTTCGACCCAGTTAATATCCATCAAACGTTATTTTTTAAATGTATTAATTATTAATAATTTTAGGAAATATTTTTGTCTAAATTCTTAGATAAGAAAATGTTTATTTGTGAGATCTATCAACATAACTGAACAGAGGTTTTGATAATTTCATTCGAGCGTCAATTTAACAAACAAAAAGATCCTTAAGAAAATACTTAGTTAAAAAAAAAGAAAACATTTTAAGTCTCGTAAATGAGAAATAAAATTCCAAACAATGCGAAATTATAAAGAAATTCTGGTGAATAAAATTATTTTTTGACCAATATATGTTATCTTCCTAATAATATAATAATGGGTTACTATAATAGAAGAACATCTTCTTAAAAACTTGCAATTTAAAATTTTAACTGAATGCGTTTGATTATTTTTCTATAAATATTTAAAAACTAATATAAAACTCCACGCGCAAATCGTTTCAAATTCCCCCCCGACCCTTGCTCGAAAACGAGGTACCAGCATTTGTTGCAGCTGAGCACGTAGCTTTAAATACCCCGCATAATAATCATGATGAAAATCTAACTTTGATCCAGCCTGGCCCTTCTTGCTGTCCTCCCCCCAGCGATGCCCTAAGCCTTAGCGAGCGTTCGCTTAATTTTAATTTAGAATCGTTTTTGCCCCTGGCTGGAGGCTTTAAGTGTAGCAGCTTAACTGCTTAAGGCCCGGCGCCCACTATCGGCATCGGCACGGCTGAGGATTGTAGGTGATAAAAAGCATTATACTTTAACTTCATAGCAATAAAGTAGAAATTTCCATGATAGTAGCCTCAAGCATGCCGAAGCGGTATTTTTGTTACTACGATCATATATTATGGAAATTTCTACTTTATTGCCATGAAGTTAATGTATAATGCTTTTTATCTCCTAAAATCCTCAGCCGTGCCGATGCCGATAGTGGGCGCCGGGCCTAAGGCACCCACAAGAAAGCCCGGTTAGGCAGCCAAGACCTTAGTGGTCAAAACTGCGTGAAGAGCTAGTTAAAAAAAAAATCGTTTCAAATTAGTCCGCTGTGTGCCTTCCAGAGAGTGGACGCGTCGCTCGGCGCTCTGCCTGACCGCTGTTAACCTTTGTCGTGCGTACAACGATAATGCACGAATATAGTATGATCGCCAAATCTTAGTACTTTAGTAAGTAAAATATTTTTTTTTAAGTGAAAACTAATTTAGGGTGGTGGTCGATAGTGGTGGGTTCTCTTGCACAAATTATAGTTTATTCTTGTTCTGAAAAAACAAAAAACGTTGTTTTAATTTTTTTTTTCGTTTTTTCATTGAACAACTGCCATCAGTCCTTTCTTCACTATTATCAGTTTGGTTGCGTGAATATAGTTGGCGTTTCAGGTACAAGGGCCACTGCTACCTCTTTAGATTACTTGAACTCTAAGTCGATTGACAGATTCGCTGCTGTCCAGCAATTTAACAGCCAGAGGATGTGGGTGAATGGCGAGACGATCAGCATAACGCTTTTTATGTTTGTTAATTTCCTCAAGAATAGTAGGATCATGGATCTTCATTCCGTGTGAACCATGGTGCATTGACAATCTTCCTCAAGATGGCGTTTTGAGCTCTTTGGAGGCACATTATGTTACTTTTGCTGGCCACTCCCCATAGTTGGTAGCCGTATGACCATATAGGTTTTAATAGAGAATTATAGAGCAGGAGTTTATTGTCCAAAGATAAGACTAGCCTTGGGCATTGTCGTTCACTTAATGAATCTAGTTCATCAAATCTCGTTCCGTGAAGTGAACTCGTTCCGCTAACTCGTTCCACAGTTCATTTCGCTCCTTGACTTGGTAGTACACTAAGTACAGTACTACTAATTCAGAGAGCGAAATGAACTGTGGCATAGACATGTTTTCGACAGAGTCCGGATTTGGAACTTGTTTAGCTATTCGTTCATAAACTGTGAACTATAACAATAAGATACGTCACTAGACTAGAGACGCGGGATTATAATGAGCCGGTGAACTGTGGAACGATAATTCCGCACAGTACTGAACGAGTTCAGTTCGTTCACTGTTTGAGTAGTTCATCGGAACGACTCGCTCCAGAGTTACTCAAGTCTAGTTACGACCCATCAACCAATATAAGTTTTTATATTTGGCGTTTCGTTGTTCTCTTTTTTGTTTTATATGAGTCTCCCAGGTGAGCCTTCTGTCCAGGCAAAACCGAGATACGTAACACAATCTGTATGTGGTAGAGTTGTATCCCCCAATGTTACTGTGGGACAGTCGCCTTGTCTCAAAGTGAAGGTAATGTGATTTGATTTTTGAGTGCTGACGCAGATACGCCACTTTTGCAGCCAGGTATTAATTTTCAATCAGCGCTGGGGGTCTATCTCGCAAGTCGTCGCAGCATTTATGCTAATACAATGCTGGAATACAGTGGTATGCTTTGCGTATATCTATCTTGCTTAGTATCTTCTTATTTTCTAATATGTATGTAAAGTCAGTTAATCTTGGTAGTGGGTATTTGTCCGGAACTGTCGTGCTATTGAGCATTCGATAGTCTCCGCACGGTCTCCATTCGCCATTTTTCTTTTTTACCATATGCAATGGGCTTGCCCATGGGCTATCTGACGGTCGGCAAATTCCGAGTTCTATCATACTTTGAAATTCCTTTTTGGCTATGTCGTATTTTTCTGGAGGTAATGGTCTTGCCCGAGCTGCGACGGGTGGTCCTATAGTGATAATGTGGTGTTCAATCTTATGTTTGGGCGCATTGCGTAGAGAGGACTCTTTCGTGATGTCTTCGTACTTGCTTAAAAGTTGCGTAATACGTGGATTCGTTCCCACTGCGATAGTACGAATTGCTTGTTGTGCCGCTTTTTCTGAAGTTACATGCGTTGTCAGCTCTGTAACTTTGTCGATAAGTTTGCGACCAGCTATGTCGACTAATAGTTTATAGTGCTCTAGAAAATCTGCTCCAATTATTGGTTGTGTAACATCGGCGATTATAAAATTCCATTTATAACATCGTTGTAGTCCTAAATTCAAGGTAAGCGTCTTCTCGCCGTAAGTCCTAATTTTAGTCCCATTTGCAGCGTATAGTGTGTATTGTTCATTTTGAAAAATTGAATATCTCTGTTGCTTGCTAATGACTGAGATATTTGCGCCCGTGTCAATCAAAAACTTCATACCACTTTTTCGGTCGGTAATGGTGAGGCGATTGGATGGGTGGATTGCACAGAGTTTCGCCGTTGTCTGTGCTCTTATTCGTTTCCCTGGTTCCGTACGTAAGTCATTGGTTTCCAACCGCATGGCTTAATGCAGTTCCTTGCATATTTTCCGAATCTTCCGTGGTAGTAACAAAATCGATTTGCCCCTCTATAGTTTGTTCTCGGCCTCATAATCGGGAATTGCTGACGTTCCTTGAAATGATTGTGCGTGTTGGGTCGATAGCCATATCGACCTTGCTGAATTGCGTCAATATCTATCTGTAATTTTGCTAGCTGGGTTAAAATGCATGCTGTATTGTTGTCGTTTGAAGTGTCGTTGCTAACAGCTGATATTTCGGTTACTTTTGAATTCATTATTATTTTGTCTGCAATTAGGCTCAGTTTGTCAATTTCCATGTCTTCCGTAACTGCTAGAACCGTAGTAACTGATGTTGGTAAAAGCCTGAACCATAGTAGTTTAATTGTTTCGTCACTGATTTTTCCTCTCCCGAGGACTCGCATTTGACGTAATAACTGCGAAGGTTTTTGATCACCGAGTTCTGTCTCTGATATTAATTTTTGAAACTGCCGCTGTTCTGTTTCTTCGTAACAATCAATTAAACGTTCCTTGATGTTTTTGTATTTATCTGTAGTCGGTGGCGAAGTGATTAGGTCACTAACCTGTAGTATTTCTTCCTTGGATAACTTTGCTATTACCGTACAGTATTTGTATTCGTCTCCTTGCTTCTGTGGTGCTAATATGGCTTCTAGTTGCGTGAACCATAATCTGGGTTGGTCTTTCCAAAATTCCGGAATGCGGGATAAAACCGAGGTGCCAGCAGCTACTTCAAGTGTTCCTTGCTGATTTATGTTCGCCTTGCACGGTGGTTGCGCCATGTTTCTTGCTGCGTATTCGTTCGTCGGGGTCACCAATTTGCCAAACTTCTTGGCAGTATATGGTTAGGTATAAATGAGACCAAAGATGTAGTATAGTCTGGTTATAATTATCCAAAGGTGCATCTTATATACTAACGACTACGTGTTGAAAACAGATAGTAGAAACATTTAATAGATATTGAACGTGCGATAAAGAACATAAGATTGCGATGTAGATTGTAGATACAGCACAAAGATATTGTACTGTAACACTGAGCGATGGCCATTTTGCGTGGATGTGACGCATATTTTCCCCCAATTTGTTATTTACGTGTTTTTATTTTTTATTATCTTTCTTTGCAATGTTTACCACAAATAAACGTATTTTATTTCTTTTTCTTATACTATCCAGTACCATTTGTAATTTGTTACTGGCGATATCCGGTTCTTTGGCGCTCACCAGGTAGGCAACGTCATCTGCGTATGTCGCTACCGTTACATCTTCTGTGGTTGGAAGATCAGATGTGAAGATATTGTATATAACAGGTCCCAGAACCGATCCCTGTGGAACTCCAGCTTCGATATTATAAAGCCTAGATCTTTCGTCTCATTGTTTTACTTAGAATTGTCTGCTATCTAAATACGAAGCTATGATGCAAAACACTGAGTGGGGAAGCTTTTATTTTGCACAGTAAGCCCTTGTGCCGGACACGATCAAAGGCCTGTTGCACGTCTAGAAATACTGCAGAGATGTATTCCGCAGTGTAAGTGACACAACTTTTGCATTCAGCTCACTTCCACGTGTGAGTCCAGTGAGCAGGAGAGTATGTGAACACGATACTTCGCATGCTGTTGCCACTGCTACTTGCGCTGCCCAGCGCTCCCCAAATAAGCGGTTTTTTATGCAGAAGTCAAAGGACGAGCAGTGCGAGCGGCAGTGCGTGTTTACATTCAGCTCCACTGCTCACTTCTCGCCGAGCACCTGGATGAATCGGACGTGCATGCCGCCTTGTTTTTACGATCTTTCAAAATGCCCTTCGAGTGGAGTAATGAAAACACCATACATTTTTTTAGAACTTTAGACAAAAACCACAAATTACAACAAAATTCACGACACTGGAAGAGAATGAGGGAAACTTTAGAAGATATTGACGAATTGAAATCAAAGAAGTCACTGATGGCCACGTTCAGGCCTCTTTTGAACATAAAAATTCACCTAGCCGACCTCGAGCAGGTGCAGACGATATACAGGGTGGCAGGGACATCGACGCGAAAACTGAAACCATGGATTCATTACATGATTCTGAATCCCCTGCGGTGAAATTCTTCGTCGGTAAAAATCTGCTGTTTCATAGAAAAGTACAATACCTACACGGTCAAAATGTTAGGAACAGCCGATTTTGCCACCCTGTATTTCAACCGATATGGTTTGCATTCGGTGTTATGGAGAGGATCCATCATCTTCTACGAAGACAAATTTTCTTTTTTTTAAATTTGATATCTTTTTAATAATATATTGTATTATTATGTATTGTGTCGTCTACACAGCGCGGACGCTGTAATTATTTCAATAGTATATAAGCGGGAACATATTAAAATATTTATTCATTACAATCTGAGTCCGAGTATTATTTCCACCAACCTGCGAAACTCTTCCAAAAAACTCTGTACGACGCTGGGCCAGCTCAGGGTCATAGTGTTACTACCGACGTGCGGTCGGCTGTACTTATTACGTATACCTACACGGAGAGGTAAAACTGAACAGATGAACCTGATCCTCGGTTCTGACTATAACGCGTGCACATGCACAATATCCATAATTATGGGTAGACGAAACGTTCAGACAGTTCCGTTTCAGCGATTTACTTGTAACTAAATAAATGCTATATAGCAAACTCAGCGCAGCGTCGAAAGTTGAGAAATCCAACAACGCCTACCTAGACCTTGTCAGTCACACTGGGCAGGGCTCAAATAACGGTATATTTTTTAGAAACGGTTTCGTATTAAAAACTAAGAAACGATTTGTTTCGGTTACGTTCGAACGCAATGATTTAAAAACGTTTTTAAAGAAGAACAAAATTTCAATCGTTCTCGGTTAATAAACCTTTTTTTTTTCACAATATTTGAACACAGCTCCACCGGACTAGCAGTCGTTGTAGCCACTCGACCAGATATACGTTGAATAATCGCACGAAATTTGGAATCGGTTCCTAGCAGCTTGCTTGGAACCAATGTAGTTATTACCGGTACACAGTATTGTTATTGCCTCGAAAAACGGACATCCCCTTTTTATCAACTTATTCGATAGAACAGGTTATTTTAAAAGTAAGATTAAAATACTCGTGTGACAATTTTGTCCCAATCTGGAGATTTAATTTTTTGGGTGATATACTTGTGTGATATACTTTTTGTATTTTCAAAAGTCCTGTTTGGGCCATATGAAAAGCTCCGAGTTCAAAACGAAAGCAATTTTGAACAATATTCACGATTATATATTTTTCTTCGAATAAATACGCTATCAAGTTACAATGTCGTTAAAACGGACCTCGCCTGTCTCGCCTGTTGTAAGATCTCATTCTTCAAGCCAACAGCGACAGACACCTCTTATTCACCATCAATCGGAGCCAAACATCGCTTATCTACCGAACCAAAATATGAGTCAAAAACGATGAACGTCACATATCGCAACAAAAGGAAACAAGAGAATTTTGATCAGAGTAAGGATTCGAAATCTATACTGCGCTCTGAAATTATAGAGATTATAAGAACAGAAACAAGCGCCGCAGTCAAGGAAATTCTGAATGACGAATTTTCTTCCATGAGAGAGGAAATCTTTAGTTTTGAAAAATCAATACAATTTATGAACGCTGATTTCGAAGTCATGACGACCCAATTTAAAACTTGCAATGAAGTGGTAAAGTGTCTGCGCAGTGAAAATTGCTGTTTGATTAAGAAGGTGACAGAAATGGAAGTTAGAATTGCGGAATTGGAGCAAGATGTGCCAAATCGACAAAACAATGTAGAAATACACTGTTTACCCGAACATAAACAAAAGAACCTGGTCAAAACTTTACAAGTACAAGTACAAACTGAGCAATGTTGTCTTATCCTCTAGCAGAAAGTGAGATATTGTCTTGCGCTAGGGTACAAAAGCTGAACGCGTCGTCGAATCAACCGAGAGCAGCTATCTACAAGCTACCAAACAAAATTAAGCGCGATAATCTGCTTGGGGTAATTTCCTTGTACAATAGATCGAACCCAACAATAAATTGAACACCAAGTTACGGAGATAAGCAATCCCCAGTTTATGTAAGCGAACACCTCACTTTAGCTAACAAATCATTACATGCAGCCACCAGGATCACAGCCAAGGAGAAGAAATATAAGGAGTTTGTCTGGGTTAGAAATGGAAAAATTCTTATCAGGAAAGAGGAAGGTTCATTAACACGTATGATAACAAGTTTAGAAAGTCTTAAAAAATTAGAATAATTACCAAAATCCTTTAAGTATCCGCGAAAAATTAGAAAAAGTAAAAAAAAAAGAATTTCAATATATTTATTAACAAATAATTAATTAAATAATGAATTAATTATTTATTAATAATTTTATTACATATCATTTTATTTTTATTTATATATTTATTATATATATATATATATATATATATATATATATATATATATAAATCGCGAAGGACTTCTTGCGTCTTTACAAACTACCACACTGCGGCGTCCACTGAATGTAGTGAGATTTTTCATGTTTTCAATGCGTATGTAAGATGTTTTAATCAGTATCATATCAGTAGTCGACGTCAAATTTCATTTAAACGTTAAATGGTGATATTCAAATTAAATATTTCTAGCTGAATTTGTGCGTCCGTTCACTCTTAAATCTTTCTTGCACACTGAATACCTGCGTATACTTACTAAACACTGCATGCACATTCCCACCTCCATCCGAATGTATGTTTAAATCAATTCCGTATAATGCTCTACATATATCATAATGATTATAATAACTAAATTACATCCATCTACTATTGAATTCAGATTGGTTCCGAATAACTGAATTAGTGCGTCCGTTCACTCTTAAATCTTTCTTGCACACTGAATATCTCCGTATACGTTCAAAACACTGCATGCACATTCCCGCCTCCATCCAACTGTATGTTTAAATCAATGCCGTATAATGCTCTGCATATATCATAATGATTATAATAACTAAATGACATCCGTCTACTATTGAATTCAGATTGGTTCCGAATACTGTTTTTGAATTATTGTATCCAGCTTATCAGCCAAGAGGCTTCCACCTATATAAGGGCTTATAATGACTCCAGGCACAGATAATAAATAATTAATAGTTAGCATACAAAAGTGACAATACCTATGTATAGCGTAGGTATTTTCACTTTGGTGGTCTACAAAATCTTAAAAAGCAATAAAATAATCTTTGACGAGTGACAGGTAAGTTTTTATGTATAAACAGGTAAGCTCAGAGGCACAGGCACGTGTGGACAGGTAAGTCTTGAGTTGGACAGGTAAGTATGTATAAACAGGTAAGCTCAGAGGCATAGGCTGGTGTGAACAGGTAAGTCCGGAGTTGGACAGGTAAGTATGTATAAACAGGTAAGCTCAGAGGCACAGGCTGGTGTGATCAGGTAAGTTCGGAGTTGGACAGGTAAGTATGTATAAACAGGTAAGCTCAGAGGCACAGGCTGGTGTGAACAGGTAAGTCCGGAGTTGGACAGGTAAGTATGTACAAACAGGTAAGCTCAGAGGCACAGGCTGGTGTGACCAGGTAAGTTCGGAGTTGGACAGGTAAGTATTTATAAACAGGTAAGCTCAGAGGCACAGGCTGGTGTGAACAGGTAAGTCCGGAGTTGGACAGGTAAGTATGTATAAACAGGTAAGCTCAGAGGCACAGGCTGGTGTGAACAGGTAAGTCCGGAGTTGGACAGGTAAGTATGTACAAACAGGTAAGCTCAGAGGCACAGGCTGGTGTGATCAGGTAAGTTCGGAGTTGGACAGGTAAGTATGTATAAACAGGTAAGCTCAGAGGCACAGAGGCTGGTGTGAACAGGTAAGTCCGGAGTTGGACAGGTAAGTATGTATAAACAGGTAAGCTCAGAGGCACAGGCTGGTGTGAACAGGTAAGTCCGGAGTTGGACAGGTAAGTATGTATAAACAGGTAAGCTCAGAGGCACAGGCTGGTGTGAACAGGTAAGTTCGGAGTTGGACAGGTAAGCATGTATAAACAGGTAAGCTCAGAGGCACAGGCTGGTGTGAACAGGTAAGCCCGGAGTTGGACAGGTAAGTATGTATAAACAGGTAAGCTCAGATGCACAGGCTGATGTGAACATGTAGGTTCAAAGGTAGAAAGAGGAAGTTTCATGATACGAATAATATAATAGTACCTAGTCATATTTATGCAGGTGAATATACGGAATAAAAGGCATATCGTAATATAAAACATTTAATGTTTTATTTTAAATTTTACAAAAAATGTGTATCTAAACATAAAAACTTTTCAATCAACAAATCAATGCAATTTAACATTGACATAATAATAAACATAAATTTACTCTGCCTTGCCTAGTAACGAAATAAACTGAATTATGAACATCAACCAGTCTTCATTACAATGGAACATGTATTTTTTTAAATATTATAATTAAAAGAAATCAGTAGGGTTTTTTATCAACCCAATGTTGTCATTCTTGTTTTAGATATCTACTTAAAAGAAATGTAAACTCCATCTACAACCTAAACTCCATCTGCAGCTCTTTCAATTTAAAATTTTGTGAAAAAAATGGGTATCTAAACATAAAAATCAAAACATTTTAACTGACATTTTAACAATTTTAGTTGCCTTTGCCTAATAAAAAAATAAACTTAATTATGAACATCAATCAGTCTTCATTACAATGGAACATGTAATTTTTATATTATAATTAAAATAAGTCAGTGGCTACAACTAAAAGTCTCATGCCCGGTTTCTGAGGTGCTGTTAGATATCTCTTCATTAATTATTAATTCGATAAACAGACAACCTTTTTAATTCTTTATTAAGTCCTTTGTTTAAAAATGCTTTTAAAGGCATTTGCTTATGTAATTGCAGTTATGTCAGTAAAATCGTTTTTAAACAAAGTTTAATGACAGCTAAACATCAGATAAAGTTATGGAATAAATAAACAGCTGATACGGACCTCAGAAACCGGGTATTAATCATCAATTCAAACATAATTATAAGTATCTTAATCATTGGTATGCATTAACAAAGTAAAAATATTTGAAACAAAACATACTTTTTTTAAACATAAAGTTTCTTCTCTCATTTCTTAGCCTTAGAGTAAATATTTTGGACGAATACCTTTATTTTTAGCCAGTCTTTATTCTTAAGTAAATCTACATGTTGTTCTTTTAGTTTCTCACATTCATTTCTTTTAGGCGGTTGGTGATTTTTTATGTGAAATTTAAAGTATTTTGTAACTACGTCTTTTTGTTCCTTTGTCCAAGGTACCAATGTCCTTTTTTTTCCTTTTCGTATTTTGTTTTCGTTACCTAATTGAGACACGGGTTCATTAATAAGTTTTTGAGAATCATTTTGCATACCAGATGGTCCAGCCTGAGATAAGTCATTTAAATTACAATATGTTTGTACGTAATCAGAATTAGCATCTAAAGTAGGTTCAGGTTCAGGATCATAGTCTATAATTTCGTTGTTGTCCACGGGCTCTTCAATTAGCTCCTCATTCAAATCTAAATCAATCTCTTCGAGAGATTTTCCTTTGTAAGCGTCTGCTTTTCCATCTTCCATAAGAATGAGAAGCTTTGATATCTTAGCAGTTTGGTATACGTCATCTGGCAACCTGTAAGACTTTTTATGTACTTCATTAGTATGGCCCATGAATGTAGCCAGCTGCTCCATATCATTTTCAGACATGCTAAAAATTTGTGATAAGGTGGCCAAATGTTTTCTTAGCCTTGTAGAGGATATTGCTTTAGGCTGTTTCGCCCCTGATAATTTGGCATGCTTTTCCAAAACTTTGTAGCCATAAATTGTATTGTTATAACCGGGATTACCAAACAAAAATTGATTTGGTGTCGAAGCAAAAAAAATATGCCTAATCGATAATAATAATTTAATATCATCTTGAACTTCTTTATTAAACAGAACTGGTACTCCGCGGCCGCGTTTACCTCTAATGACAACACGTTTAAATTTCTTTACCAGAATCCTTTCTGAAGCAGTAAGCGCACGATCAAACTCTTCATACTTATTATTATCATTATTGTCGCTTTCTAAATAATCGTGCACTGTAATTCTTTGAAGTTCTCCAGGCCTGCGCCTATTTAATAATAAAACCCTACAATACACAGTCTCTAAAAGTTGTGTATATGTTTCAGTAGTTTGTAAGCCTTCTTTAATTTTTATAGCAGCATCCAAGGATTTTTTATTTAGGTATTCTTTAAGAATTTTTAAATCATTTGCTAAAGGCACAATAGTTATCTTATTCCACTTTTTCTTGTTTAAATCTGTTGCAGCTTGTGTAGACACATCATATTTCCAATTTGATTCAATAAGTTGAATCAAAGTTTTTAAGTCGGCTTCTATTTTGCCAGTATTTACTTCCGTGTAAGGCCCTTGCTTTTTCAATGCACACATTATTGCAATGTTACAGCATTGTTTCAAGGTGGTGGACAGATTCATTGCGAACGTAGGTGTCTCATACCTATCATTTTCTATGTCATAATTTCCCAGTATTTTGGTTGCTTGTACAATGATATCATAATGAATTGGTCTTAAGGCAGAAAAGAAGTCATTAATGGATGGATCAATCTTTTTTAATTCGAGTAATAATTTTGCAAGCTCTCTCATTTTTCTAGACACTACGTTAACGAAATGTTTTTCTCGGTGAGTTTTTAAATATTGAGATACGAAAGCACATATAAGGTTATCTTTTTTTGCAATAAGTGATATTTTGTCTGCCCGCATTCGGGGAAATACAGTTTCTTTAAGTTTTTCGTCGATTTTAAGATGACGTATCAGTAGATTTTGAGCCTCAGATTGAATGTTTTTACTCCCTGATTTACCACTACATTTCTTTTTATGTTTCCACAATAGTTTTTTAGAATAGAATCCCAGACACTCTGTACATGGCAAATAATCAGTAAATTTGAATTTTCGCATCGGTTTAGTGACCTCTTTTGAATTTACAAGGTAGTTTCCTTTTTTACGTAGAGCTGCAATTAATTGTTTTCTATCAAGACTTTTTTTAGGTTTTGACACAATTTTTTGGACTTCAGTTTCATAAATATGGTGTCGAAGTAAATGACGAGCAAAATTTAAAACAAATGACTCACAGTAAAAGCAATAATCTTTATCTCGAACCTTTAAACTTTTGGGTTTTTGCCTTTGGATAATTGTTGTACTATCATTAGAATTATCTTCGTTTTGAGATTCACTATTAATATCGTAAATAATCTCTTCATTTGGTTCTGACTCATTGTAAGGCTGTGGAAATTCCCTACTTACAATTACATTGCAAGGAGAACTGCTTTTACAACTAACTTCACTTAAACTTATGTTATGAGGTGGCTTGAAAGATACATTAGACAAGGAGTTATTAACATCGAGAGGTATTCCTTGATTTGGTACGAATTCATCTGCTTTATAAGGTTGAAGAAGTTTCCTTTCTACAAATACACTACATGGAGAACCGCTTATGTGACTAATTTCGCTATAATTAAGATTAATAGGCTCCTTGACCGATGAATCGAAGTTCGAAACACATTCTAATGGCGTTAAATTATTCGAAGTTCCAAATTCATTGCGAAAAGAATCATCAGAACTGGTCTGCAACAAAAAAAAAGCTTATTATATTTTTTTGCACTTTACTATTATTCCTTCGTTAATATGAAGGTAACAACTTGATTAGTGATATAAGTGTTGTCTATCCCTTGCTGAACATCAAAATTACCTATCCCCGATCTCAATCCTGAATTGGCGCTCGCAGATATTTTTAAGCCACCTAGAAGGTTTCTGACATGGCTTAAGGACTGCTTCGGCTTAGTACTACCGCTTTTGAGATAACAGCCGTTAGCATATTATTATTAATGAATTAATGAAGTATTTTAGTTAAACTTACTTCGTGTCTCGGTGGAGTGTAATTAGAACATGTCGCAGAAAAGTCAGATATTGAACCAGATTTTGAATCAGATAATTCCTGTAAACAGAGATACATACAATAAAATACATGATTAACAACACTAAAAGAAGAAATTGAAGATGAACGAGACATCATAGGTACTTTTTTCTTTTTTTAAGAGAGACTAATGTAAAGTTAATGAATAGACAGCAGTAGCTATTAGGTATTCAGCTGGGAAAAACTCGAACCAACACAGGCTGATGTGAACAGGTAAATTCAGAATTGGATAGGTAAGTACGTCTACATAGGTAAATCAGAGACGGATTGGTAAGTATGTATAAACAGGTAAGCTTAGAGGCACAGGCTGGTGTGAACAGGTAAGTCCGGAGTTGGACAGGTAAGTATGTATAAACAGGTAAGCTCAGAGGCACAGGCTGGTGTGAACAGGTAAGTCCGGAGTTGGACAGGTAAGTATGTACAAACAGGTAAGCTCAGAGGCACAGGCTGGTGTGATCAGGTAAGTTCGGAGTTGGACAGGTAAGTATGTATAAACAGGTAAGCTCAGAGGCACAGGCTGGTGTGAACAGGTAAGTCCGGAGTTGGACAGGTAAGTATGTATAAAAAAATGTGTGTACGTAAGTCGTGTTTTGTCTAAGTTAAAACATACGTACCTCATGTAAGGTTTCTGGTTGGTTTTCTTTTTCTTCCTGTCTCTCTGAAAACAAAACAGATATATTTGTATTATTATAAAACAATAAAAAATTTAAATACCCTCGACCCAAAAGCAAACAACAACAAGAAAACCTATAAAAAGTAAGACACACACTCAGGTACGCACGCACGCACGTACGCACTGACGCATACACACAAAAACACGTCAAACTTATAACACCTCTCTTTTTGCGTCAGGGGTTAAAAAGATTTTATATACCTAACTGTAATGACGTTGTCTGATGTAATGTAACTCCATACCAAATTTCATCCAAATCCGTTCAGCCGTTTTTGCGTGAAAGAGTAACAAGCATCCATCCATCCATACTCACAAACACCATACCTAAACTTCCGAGGCGCAGTGGCTAACGCACTCGCCCTGAGAACTGTGTGAAGTGGCAAAAAGCCTCTGGCTACCCCTTCTGGGATAACAGCCGTGAGTGCATACAAACTTTCGCGTTTATAATAGGTATTAGTACGAAGTAGGATGATATTACGATATAAGAATCAAATAGGTAGTTAAGTAATATAGAAGCATGTACCTTTTGATTATTACTGGTTATTACAAAAACATTCGTCTTCTGGAAAATGATCATAAATGGCATATTCGCAAAATTTACACCACATGAAAGAAGAGTTATAAAACCTTTTAAAGTCATCGAAATTCATGGGTAGTACAAAGTGTTCAACTACTGAATTAGTAATATTAATACTCGTATCACAATGTATGCACCAATTTTGCAAAATGAAATGCGTTGAATCCCAAGGCCATTGTAGTTTAGCTTTATAAAAATGTATAAAATCATTTCTTTTAAAAAAAGTATCCACATCAATCACAACAACCATTTTTGCAGACTACTCACGTTCACTCACAGACAATATAACGCAAACTAAGCTCATCATAATATTATAAACAGACAACATGTTTAAATGTAAGTAGGTACTTACTAGCTAGATGTTATAGGTATTATAATAAGATAAATCGTGTTATAATTTTCATTTAAGTAGTAAAAAGTAAGTACTTACGGTTTGCCAATTTAAGAATCCTTGCACTTCTTTTCATTGTGATTCATATATTATTATAATCACTAACTATAATAATAAACCAAATAAATAACCACTTTTAACGCTCTTGCAAATAATTCACTTTGGTGACAATCGTACATCACGGCCGGCACATGTCTGTTTGTTTACAAACTTCGGCACGCGAGCGCGCTGAAGCCCGCCGCCCCGCGCCCCGCGCCATGGTCCCTCGTGAACCCCGAATAGGCCCCTCAGCTACCGTACCTAGTGCCCGTTTAAGGATATTTAAGAGACGCAAGATTGTTGTCACGAAAACATGATAAAAACTTTACAAATTAAGTACGATATTCAATGGACACGATAAGATCGGTGAACTGAACTCAAAGTATACGTGGGAAATTATACGCTGAACACTAGCACCCTCCAAATTTCAGTCGGACGATGGCGGAACTATATTATACGCTAAAAGGCATTGTAGTGATGGAATTACGTCCATGCCAATTTTTCGCCCTTGCATTCTAATGATCATAAGGGACCCTTGGGCTAAAAATGAGGGTCGGTCAATCTTGCGTCCGTATTCCGGACGCACAAAGTCAGTGGGACGCAGCATCATCGGTAAATAACGCCATGTAGGACGCAACATGTCCTTCAAGATGTATATATATATATATATATATATATATATATATATATATCTTTTTTTTGTTGAGTTTTTTTTATTTATGAATTTTCATGTGATTGTGCTCACTGAGACCTGGCTGAATGAAAATATGTTAGATTCAGAAATTCTTGATAGCCGATATCAGATTTTTAGAAGAGATAGAGGTATACCTCCACTGTTTCTTAAGGAGTGTGCTAATGTTTTATCTAATCCATTGTTTATAATTTACAACCGATCGTTATCTGAGAGGTTTTTTCCGGAGGTCTGGAAGGAAGCCATAGTAATACCAATTCCAAAATCGGGGGATAACACTGATGTCTGTAATTACAGGCCTATTAGTATATTGCCCACTTTGGCAAAGTTTCTCGAATCTCTTTTGTGTCCCACCATGAATTGGCATATCAAAGGCTCTATTACGGAACATCAACATGGCTTTTTTAGAAATAGATCAACAACCACAAACTTGACCAACTTTGCCGCACGAACTCTAGCTTACATGAGTAACGGTAATGAAGTTGACGGCATCTATAGCGATTTCAGCAAAGCTTTTGACAAATTTGACCATAGTATTTTGCTACAAAAGCTCAAGGTTATATTCGGTGTTCATGGGTCACTTCTCAAATGGTTCCAGTCTTACTTGATTGGCCGCACAGCAATACTAGTAGTAAATGGACACTCGTCCAAAAACTTCACGCCCACATCTGGTGTACCACAAGGGACACATCTAGGCCCAATATTATTTACAATTTTTGTTGATGACATTAAATATTACATACAAAACTCTCATTTTGAAATGTATGCTGACGATTTAAAATAGGGTTGTAATGACAAAGAACGATGAAGCTCTTTTGCAAAAGGATATTGACAAGCTATGCGTGTGGTGGGAGAAGAACAGTTTGCAAGTAAATGTTGGTAAATGTTATCATATTCAATTTTCACGTAAAAAACATAAATTTAATTCTACGTACATAATGAGGAACCAAACATGAAAGTTTTTTTTTTTAGGTAAGGCATCTCGTAGTTGACCTCTCAGATCATGACTACTTAACCTGGTTTTCCTGTGGGTGCCTTAAGCACGTACTACACTTAAAACCTCCAGCCAGGGGTTATTCAACTATGCTAATTCAAACTAGGTGAACCCTTGATAAGGGTACCCCCTGTGGGGTATGAACCTCGGCTTAGGGCGTCAACCGGAGGGAGGACAAAGATACAGATGTCTTACATGTCAATGATAATCTGGCTGTTCTTTCAAAATGGTTCGCAGCTAATAATCTTTTACTTAATGCGAACAAAACTAAATGTATTAGGTTTTCATTACCAAATGTTCCTCAAGTAGGTCTAAATTTAAAACTTGATGGCAAAAAACTAGATGCAATAACGGAAACTATATTCTTAGGCATTACTTTAGATTCAAAATTGCAATGGGGCGCTCACATTAGAACTATTTCAGGTAGATTAAGTTCAGCTGCATATGCAGTTAGAAAAATAAGGCAGTTGACTGATATAGCCACAGCTAGGCTAGTATACTTTGCTTATTTCCACAGTATTATGCCTAATGGCGTTCTGCTGTGGGGATCGGCAGCTGACGTAGATTCAATTTTCATTCTACAAAAGAGGGCAATCCGCGCGATCTATAAAATGGGTCCTCGCGAGTCCCTTAAAGACTTTAGACAAATTTAAAGAATCTGATATACTGACTCTGCCTTCTCTTTATATCTTAGAAAGTATTTTGTATGTTCGCAAAAACTTCGACTTTTCAAAATAAGAAGCGATTTCCATAATATAAATACACGTAGTAGACATGAAATTGTTATACCCAAATTTAGATTAACTAAAACAAGCAAGTCATTTCTTGTAAACAGTATCCGCTTTTATAACAAGTTGCCAAAGTCTGTTACAGAACTTAGCGATGGGAAGTTCAAAACCCATATCAAACGTGTTCTTATCAACAAAGCATATTACAAAATTAAAGACAAGGAAATTTGGCAATAATTCCTTCTGCACATGTGGCTTCCCTGGTATCTCATTAACGGCATAATTATGTAAGAGTCTATTAACTGCTCCCAAATAACCATATTTATTTTTATCTTATTTTTTTTTTCTTTTACATTCGTCCTTGACATATTCATTCAATTATTTGACATTATATACCTACGAGTTAATTTCAACTCTTTATTAGTGGCTTTTTTGCACATGATAATTATTCAGATTTATTACAGTTGTAATAGCAATAATGTAATTGCGTTTAATTAAAAGAGGTTCTTATTTTTATTAATTTATATAACTTTTGTATAGATTCTTTTCTATTTTGTGAATGTGAGAACACTGTAGGCTTAGTGGACTGTAGATTTGTTGACCATTTTCTATTTTCTTAAGTACCTGGTACTTATTGAAATACCTACACTGTCCTCCCATACCTAGTCATACTGTTATTTGAAAGAATTGTAAAAGCCAATTATTTTTAAAAGAGTAACCGTGGAGTTTCTTGCCGGCTCTTCTCCATAGGAAACGACCAATTGGAACCGTGCACCTAGCTTCTGACGTTTCATAAGTGCCCATGTAGGTCTATGTGAAATAAAAATATTTTGATTTTTGATTTTTTGATTGACATCGGGCTGGATCAAAGTTTTGATCATGATTATTCGTCGGAGAATTTAAAGATACGTGCTCAGGTTTTGAAAAGAGAACCGCTTGGCTTTTGGCGGGATTGACTTCAATCCTCCATTTCCTCAACCAGGCGCCGAGTTTATCGACTGCGGTTTGGAGAATGGCGGCTATCGAGTCGGGACCGAAGCTTCTGTAGTAAATGGCCGTATCGTCTGCGAACAGAGCCAACTGCGCCTTTTTACTTATAGGGATATCGCTGGTGAATAGCGTAAAAATGAGAGGGGACACTACGGATCCCTAAGGAACTCCGGCGCGAATGGGACGAGCACCTTCGATTCAATAGCGGAAGGTGCGGTTAGACAAAAAATCTCATAAGATGAGGACGAGACGGTCGGGCACCCTGAGTTTGTAAAGCTTATATATTAAGCCATTGTGCCAGACTTTAAACGCTTTTGTTATGTCGAAGAATACTGCACCGGTCAACAAACCACGCTGGAACCCAGCGCTTATGTGTTCAGTGATCTGGTGGGCCTGATGCACGCTAGTGCTGGGAACGAAACTCAAACTGTTCGTTGGGAATGAGGTCTCGGCGTAGCCTCTGAGACGCTTATAGGCCTCTCATAGACTTTGCCTAGAACTTTGAGCAGATTAATGGGACGGTAACTACCAGGCTCGGACTTGGGCTTGCCGGGCTTAAGGATACCGATGACGGTGGCTTCTTTCCATGCTTGTGGGAAGATGTTATTGCTCAGGGGACCATTAAAGATGGTGGTCAGGAGCATTATTAAGTGGGCTGGGAAGAGTTGGATCACCCTATTGGTGATTCCATCTGAACCGGGGGCTTTTCGGACTTTAAGACCTTTGATATTATCATGCCCTTCGTCAGGGGTGACGGGAGGCAGAGGGCAATCAGGGTCGTCAACGGGAGGGAAGGATGCTCTACGTTCGACTTCTGCGGCTACCTCAGAGAGGAAAGCTTGGTCTACTGGTAGTGTGGTGGGTGAGCATTGAGCCTCTAGACTGTCGGCTAGGCACTCGGCCTTGCCGATGTCTTCGATAGCTATGGTCTATCTGGGCGGACCAGGGGAGGTATAGAGGCGACCTGCTGGGATTTCAGTTTCCTCTGAAGTTCCCAGAAGGCTAGGTGGGTGGGCTCTAGTTCGCTAAGCATCTTATCCCAGCCCGCGTCACGCAGCTCCGCCATACGTTTCCTTACAGATCTGCGTGTGGCCTTTGTTAGCGTCGCAGGGAAAGTTGCTAAAGACACGAACGGCCGCTCTCTTCTCAGTCAGCAGCTTACAAACATCGTCTTGCAACTTCCAGCAACTTCCTTGCTGGTTTCTTCCGTCACTGGGAGTTGCCTTGAACAATCGTTCAGGACTGATTGTACGTGAACCGTGAATGAGTCGATCGTGGCTGTCGTGTTAGCGTTTGAGACAAATTTATCGGGCATTGAGTCCAATTGGGGGGACGTGTTGGATTTCAGCTTACTTTTTCCAGTCCGTTATCCTTTTGGTGAGAGGAGGTTGGATGGGGTCGGGGAGACCTATGTGGAGGGCTAGTTAATGACTACTGGACGGTGGTCTGAGTTAAGCTCGTTGATCGACTCGATTGAATCTAATCGTAAGTTGACGTTCTTAAGGAGCGCCACGTCTAATACGTCGGGGTTATGGTTGAGATTACCCGGGAAGTGAGTGGGATTCATCGGGACGATGATGTCGATAAATTTGAGAGATCAAACATAGAAACACTGTCGCCTTAAAAATTGTTGTTCGTTCCCTTGGCAAACGATCTACTAGTATAAAAATAAATTGAAGTTGGATTTAAATTCCAATGAAATATTTACTAAAACAATGATTAGTCTAAATCGAACGGATCAAAGTGGGTTAGTCCGACTCGTGTACGCGCGACTGAGTTACAATACCTGTAGAACAGATTGTCGAACCGCGCCCTGATGGTGGCCAGGTCGATGGGGTAGGGCACGACGCGCGCGTAGGCCGGGTACTGCTGCAGGTCCACGGGCGCCACGAAGGCCTCGGCCGCCGACAGCGACATGACGGTGCCGATGTGCTGCGCGATGGCGCGGCAGGCGGCGGCGCGCTCGCCGCGCGGCGGCCACTCGTGGGGCGCGGCGCGGTACAGCGCGGCCTCCAGCTCGGCCGGCAGCACGCCCACGGCGCCGCCCGCCTGCGCCGGCAGGCGCGCCGGGTCCACGGGCTCCAGGTCCCACGGGGAGAGGCGCTCCACCTGATTTTTCAACAAGGAACACTTACAATTAACCTTCAGGCTGTGAATTCTTTAAAGCGGCTTGTAAACTTTCAGAAATCGTCACGCTAACAAGTGTGTTGAGACCGTCTTTTCCTAATTCAAAGAGAAAGAAAGAAAGAAAAACAGAGAGAGAAAATGCCGAAAAGATAAGAGTATATATATACAGTGTCGCCGGATAAAATTGTGTATATCGGCCCGAGTACACTTCATGCCGAAAGAAAGAGAGCGTGAATTTGGTCAAAATAAAAATCCAAGATGGCGGATCTGAAAATTTTGTTTTAAATCATACGTGAGAAAGAACTTCGTTCCTGACAGAGTGCTCCGACCGCACACATTTTTTATCACTCAAAGTATAATTTCGCTGTCAATCATAAGCTATCTTCTTGTTTTCCGTAAGAAAAGAGTACTTTATTTTTTGGCACTTTATTGCTTGAGTACAAAAAAATTGACGCGTGAACAATCTCATATGCACATTGAGTTTGCATTCCAGAATATTTACTCTTTACAACACACCTCGGAGTTGTCCCAGCGCACTCGCAGCGACAGGAAGTGCGCCGCGGCCGCTCGGGCCCACGCTGCAGCCGCCGCGCCGGACAGGCCCGCCGCGGACGCACTTTCTGCTGCGGAGGCATCGCCACCTAAACAGAGAATATTGTTTATTTCTTTTTCAAATTAACAATGACAGATACCTACATCGAAATTAAAACTTGTATCCTGTAATTCACACGCAATTACTGATAACAATAGCTTACACATCGAGTACACATGCGCTGAATATATTATATAGTAACAATGAATATGCTACGGCGTAGCTGATGCGATAGCTACGGCGTAGCAAATAACCGCTATAAAAAAAAGAGTCAACACCATATCACAGATATAATACTAGTACAGATACCCAATCCCATACAAAGAAATGATACCTCCCTAAGTCTGGCTATTAAGCTGGCTATTTTTCTTCCTCCATTTTTTCAACAGATGGCAGCATCAGCGACTCACAAATTGCCAGAGACTGTAGTTTTATAACGCCATTTAGAAGTCGACTTAGATACTTATGGCATTCACACATCGCACGGTACGTTCAAGGACAATACAACAAAAACATCTCGAGTTGGCGGAATAGTTTCATTTTTGTGAGTGAGCTAGCAATTTTTACGCGGCAGTGAATGCCTCTTTATGTATTTTTTTGTATTTCAATGCTAAATCTAGAATTTCATCGCCTCGTTACCAAATCTACTATTGCTAAAACCCTAAAACTGAAATCACGCGTTCTTCGTCCGAACTCATTTTGGCAGTAAGCCCACGTTCGCACTGATGTAATAAAATTGCGGCGATTATTTTTCGTGCAATTGATTTTTAACGCTCTGCCGAGATACCGAGAGTTGAAAATCCAATTGTGTTTTTTCAATGCGCTGGGACGAGAGTGTGTCCCAGCGCGTTGGATTCTCAGCGCTCGGTTCAACATCGAGAGTTGAAAATCCAGTGCGCGATAAAATCCCGCCGCGATTTAATTACGTCCGTGCGAACGACGGCTTAATTTTTTTTTTAAATATCAAATAAAACCGGCCAAGGATGTGTTGGACCACGCATAATGAAGGGTTCCGTAGTAAGTTGGTATCCCAAGAACAAACTTAACTTTGTAGTTGAAAAACGTGTTCTCCCATACGGAATGTATGGAAGAACATGTTTTTGCAACCGCAAATTTAAGTTGGTTGATTATTACCCGTTAACTTATAGAGCCTACTTAGCTGTGATAGTTTTCCTTTTAATTTCGTTATAAATACTCCTCCTGTGATCTTTTATCACATAAACCATTTAGCTGGCAGGGTGGGGGGGAGGGACACCTGACTGTAATAAAAATTAGCTTTTTAAAGCTTAATGCCGATTAAGCTTTAAAAAGCTAATTCTCCTGTACACCGAATTAAACTAACTAAACTATTACAAAAATTCCTTGCTTTTTGGCTATGACAATCTTAAACTATTCTGCAAAAAATCTCTAAATTTAAAAATAATTTTCACACACAACCAAAATCGAATTTGACAATCGCGATTCCACGTCTAACCTAACCCGTGATTTTTTTTAGAGCCGTATGCGCGCAGGCAGGGCAGCCTCGAAGTGTTTTTATTTCACTTTTTGTATGGAAAATGCTTTCATAAAGGGGGTCGAAATTTTTATTATTTTTTCGATAGGACACACGATTTTCGAGATATTAGCAAAAGAACAGAAAAAAAAAAATTGCACCTGAAGAATTCACACTAACATCTCCATTGTTGGTGTGAATATGCATCTATAATGTTCATGACAACTAATTTTATTCTACACCTTTTTAATCGCGATTAAAAATAGTCAAATTTATAGTTAGACAATCAAAATTTTAGGTGAAAAACGTCAAATTCAGAATAGCAAAATTGCCATTATCACTAAATTAATAACTCGGTGCCATCTAAGTACTGTCAAACTAAAAATAGTTTTGTGTCACTTTAGTATAGATACGGAACCCTTCGTGCGCGAGTCCGACTCGCACTTCGCCGGTTTTTTATAGAAAGTTTTAGAAAGGTATTGGTAAAATGAAAAAAAATATAATTAAGAAGGTAGGTATTAGCCAAAAACAAGTTAATAGATTTCTTTCAATTCCTTTATTTCTTTGTAAAGTAGGTACTAGATTATAAAAATATGTTGTTTGATTTTCCTACTAAACGACGATGTGATGACAAATTGAGTAAAACGCCATCTATTGCAAAGAGCTCATGATTAACTTTATCATTCCATGGGTTCGAATTCAAGTAAAAGGTTTCACTTATAATTTTTGTTGGAAATACGTGATTTATGAGTTTAAATGGATAAATCAGCATTAAATAAGGAAGTTTAGATTTTTACTTATCTTACTTCAGCCAAATTCAGACGTTTATCAGTTTTAGTGATTGTTAATTTCATAATTGTTGCCTATGCTGCCATCTATGAATTTTTTTCAAGACTAATTATAATTTGTTCGAGTTGAGACCCCATGACCATATCATCCGCATAACTAATACTGTTGATACAGTGACCATCGATCGAGCATCCTGCTCCGACGTCGCTCAGCTCATCAATCAGGCCGTTCACGTACGAGGCAAAGGTCCTCGCGCACATTTGGGAGTGGCGCGAGGAGGCGAGGCGCCGGGGCTTAGCTCCGCTGCCGCGAGAAATCACGGCACAGCGGACAGAGCTCCGGCGGGATCTCATGGCGTCATGGAGAGTGCGATTGTCGCAACCCAGCGCTGGGCACGCCACAATTGCGGCGATAAGACCCCTCTTTGAGGAGTGGCTAGAGAGGCGCCACGGCGTCCTCACCTTCCACCTGACGCAGGTCCTCACCGGACACGGCTGTTTCGGGAGGTTCCTGCACAGGATAAGGCGGGAGGAAACGCCCGGGTGTCACCATTGTGTGGATCGCCCGGATGACACGGTGGAGCATACGGTGGAGGTCTGCCCAGCTTGGGCGGAGCATCGCCGTGTCCTCGTGGAGGCGATCGGCGGCGGTGATCTCTCGCGTCCGGCCCTGGTTCAGGCCATGGTACGGAGCGAGAGGAAATGGGAGGCCGTCACCTCCTTCTGCGAAGCGGTAATGCTCGCGAAGGAGGAGGCGGAACGCGTGAGGGAGAGGCAAATTTCGCGCCCTCACGCCCCTAACCGCTGCAGGAGGAGACGCCCAGGGCGTCGGGAATCGTACAAGTTTGTATTGCCATGATTACACAATCATATATAACTTAATTAAAATACTTTTCAAAACGTTTGAGTGACAAATGCCAATCCGCGACCGCCATAGGTAACGCGACAGAGAGAACACTTCATACAAACGTGCAATGATAGGTGCACTACTGCAAAGCGCGGTAGTATTCAACTTAAAAGCATTACCTCTGTGGCGCGACGTTCGTGCGATGCGCATAATTTTCTCTGGAAAGATGTACACTAAGGTACAGTACTGACCCGTGTTCTCGAGCACCTGGCCGGTCCACCAGCAGTCGTCGATCATGCAGCGGAAGCGGTCGCCGGCGCCCCAGCGCCGCTGTATGGCGGCGTCGTACTGCTGGCGCAGCACCAGGAAGTCGATCACGTCGGGCATGTCGTGGTAGCGCACGGTTATGGAGCGGGCCCGCGAGGGGGGTCCGTCGGTCACGTCTAGGGAACACGCCAGACGCAGGCACGCCACGCGCGGCGGTTTAATCACGTACTTTATGCCTACGACCTTTACTAGCTCGCATTCCTGAAACGCCGAATCGGTTACAGCTACGAGTGCTACGGCGTAGACGTGCTACGACAGCATAGCAATCATTTTTATTGATTTCAAAAAGGTTTTCAGAATGTCAAAACACAATGACATAATCAAAACTTCGTCATTTCTTACACACTGTTTCAAAATTGAGAATGTAAAGTTGAGAACTTGTCAAACTCTACTTTGGTATTTCTTAAAGTGACTACTTCAATGTACCCGCGAAATTCCTTACAGTTTCGCGGACTTTCATCTCGCAAAGGATTTCACAGTTTGAGAAGTTCTCAACTTCAAATGATTAATTCAGAAATCGGGTATAAGTTTCTCAAACCAATGTTACAAGTGAAAACAGAATGCAGCTGCCAAATGACAGATTGTGATATTCCTATTATTATTGATAGCAATGTGACATGCCTACTTACATAGACGTGCGTCCTCTCCCAGGGCTTGTCTCTCGGGTTCACCTTGTACACATCCTTCTCCGCGACCGCCTCGAAGTACCGCTGGTGACCCTGAACACCGACCACAGATTACTTGTGACAGTGGCGGTACCTTCATATAAGCCCAAAAGCCCGGCCGGCATGCCTTACTAAAATGCTCGATAGAGAATCAATATCAAACCCGAACTATTTAAATGTTCGCGCGCTTAATTCTTATCAAAATAACACAAAGTATCTACCTATGCTACACTACTACACATCGCGATTGTTCGCGCGCAGAGTTTCGCATTTGTAGCATCTACATATAGCTATCTCGCTTACACGCACCGGCTTATACGGGGCTTTCAAATACTATATCTGTCACTTTCGCACTTATAGCGATGTGCCGTATAACGAGTTAGAACCTTGTGCATAGAACAAATCGATCACTATGGCAGATTTATGCCGGGCTTTTTCGGTATGAAGTTGCACGCGTATGCGTGACCTTGTCAGCTTGCCAACTCTGCAGTGTTGCCGTTTTAGCCACGTTGTGCCGTCTTGGAGATTTTTAACGAGTTTGGAAACTTTTAAACATTTAGCAACAATAAAAACTAGCGACTTTTTAAAATAACGAAATTAAATATTCAAGCAATACCTTAAAAATAAAAAAATTGCGACATCTAGCTAGATTTTTCATATACCTGGCGACTTTTTTTGCCTAAATGACAACACTGAATAGTTCCCGACATCCGAGAATGGAACTAACTTCAGTTTCATTTGCTTGAGTGGAAAAAGGTTATCTTGTTAAAGTTTTTTGTGTGTTTTCTTAGATTTCCTCAGTGATACAATTGTTTTGGTGACTTACCTACAACAATGGAGGTAATTGTACCTTGTGAGGATTTAAAATGCGTTCATGTTTTGATTGGCGAAGATAAGGTAAAATCTTTAAATTTGCTCAGAAAAAACAGTTAATTTCTTCATTAAAACCGACGCCTAATCTGTGTATTTCTCAGACTAGTAAATCGCATAAACGAAAATTTAATAGATCAGTGTATAAAACTAGTTGGATTGTTGGCTGCTCGCATACTAATAAGTTGTATTGCTGGGGCTGCATATTTTTTTCGAATGAAGATTCCGTTTGGAATACATCTGGTTATAATGATTTAAATAACATATCTGGCGCCATTAAAAGGCACGCAAATTCCCATAAACACCTGTGTGCAATGGTTTCTTTCGGTAATTTTGGTAAATAACGAATTGAGACATCTATATCACGCCAGTTATCTGAGGAAATTTCAAAATATAACACGCGCGTTGAAAACAACCGTAGTGTTTTTCAAAGATTAGTCGATATTGTTTGTCATTTAGCAGAAGAGGAGGAAAGAAGAAGATGGATGGATGAATTCACTTTTAATTTATTGTACCTAATCAGTAGTTTATGAGAAAATTGCGATGATATACGTAGGTACCTACATACTCAGTCGAAAACTGAACTTTCTTTTTTTGAAATCGGTTAAAATTTTATTCGGCTTGCGTTATTTTGAAACCCTAGGCACGCCACTGACTTGTGACTGGTTTATCTCGGAATAACGTCAGCTGCACGCGAGAACAGAACACTTAAAGCTACAACCTAATCCAGACTCCGGGCTTTTACTGAGATGTTCCAGATGGATAAACCCAATAACACTGTCCGCCTTGGGAATTTAACCCAGGACCTCATGCTCAGCAGTGGCGCTTGCGACCACGAGACCAACGAGACAGACAGTTCTTGGAAATAATTTTTTTTTACAAAAAAAAAAAATCAACAGACTTAAAAAAAAATCACTACAAAGCAAAAAATAACTAATTTCGGAAGTCGGTGTTTTTGGTTTTGAATTCTCGTTTTTTGCCGGTTGATTTTTTTTTTTTTAATTTTTAGTTGTGGTACCTACCTCACACAAATTCGAATACCACTACCTGCTATGTAAATAACAGTCATAGGAATTTATAATATCATCCACATACTAAGTGGGAAAAAATAAGTATTATCGAAGCTAACTCAAAAACTATTCAAGCAAAGTTAATAAAATTTACATGGGACCACCTTGAGAGCATACCCTTTCAAACAGTAATAAAAAAAAAATCTAAATCGGTCCATAATTGACGGAGAAATCGGTGGACATACATAAAAAAAAAAACAAACATACAACCTCCTCCTTTTTGGAAGTCGGTTAATAAAATGAAATAAATAATACTCACAAGTCTAAAATACAGACACTGATCCCCCATCTGCGGGTGATAGGGCGCCTTCCTCGGCGACACGGCCGTCAGCCACTCGCCCGGCCGGTACGCGTCCGGCAGCTCGGGCGCGGGGCCGGGCGCGGGGCCGGGCGCGGGGCCGCGCGCGGGCCCCGGCGCGGGCTCCGCGGGCGAGGCGGGCGGCGACGCGGGCGCGGGGGGCGGGGCCGCGCGCTTCGACACCACCGTGCTGGGGCTGTAACTGGACACGTGCTCAACTGACGGACCGCGATACTTAGTGCTGATCTCGCACGCACTGCGACGTCGCCACACAACTTTATTTAAATCCATATCGGACGTACCTCTACGATAAACAAATGATTTATTTCTGTAAGAGCTTACAAGAACACTTGTACACGTTCAAAATAAAATATGTTTTAAAACCAGATGCGGTCGATGTTTCCTTTTCTCTGACCACTCTGAGAAGAAACACCGAAACAAACTCGGTTTACATTCTCTTTTAAAGTCATATGAGGACCACGCAGAGCTTATATGTTTTTTACAATTTAATTATTTTATTACATCAAATGCACAGTAATAGGAATTCAGAAATACACTAATAAAATTGCGTTAGTATCATTATTTTTCCTGATTAAAGTTTCTCTGTGAGGCGTGTACCCATGCGGCCAGCGCTACGTACCGGTTGGTGGGCAGCGGCCGGCGCCGGGCGCGCGCGGGCGGCGCCAGCGCCGCGCCCGCCTCCCAGTCCGAGTACTGCGACGATGACGACGAACTAAATAGTAAGACGATAACATGTTACTTGATATACCGACTGCCGCGGGACGCACTAACTACTAGTTCAGATAGAACATGCACTAATGTGTCGGCTGATCCGTAAATAGCTTTAAGGTAAGGAGAAAGCGTTCCTAATTGGATGATTCATTCTCTTCAGAATTAAGATTCACACCCAGGCGCGACATCGCGATTACTTCCTAAGGCCTGAATTCCTCTTATGCTGATGTCGGTCGCGTACGCAATGTACGTACGTACGCGCCGCCCGCTGACGTCACCGTCGCAGTATGGTGCTATATAGAACACAATTTATATATTCGTACACGCGACCGACGTCAGCATAACAGGAACTCAGGCCTTAGTCGAAGTCCTGCCGGGGGTGCGAAGAAGGGAGATCGTGGCCCCCGGCGACAGGGCAACCGAAGGAACACGGGTGGGTTTTAGTCAGTAAGAGTCTGACATGCCGCTCCGCCCAGAGCGGGAGAAGTTATGTGATAATTTCCCACCAAAAAAAAAGGCCTTAGTCGAAGTATAGATATCGTAATACGACACTATGGGCCATTTTCTCGAACGAAAATTATGACAATATTAATGTAACAAATTGTCAAGCTCCTCTGACCTGATTGGTTGAATTATCTCTAACCTAACCAGTCGCCGGTTTTATACACGATGCAATATGAAGCGTTGTGCGAAATATTTAGGTTAAGTTACCAATCACAGCAGTTTAAGCGCGCTTGACAGTTTGTCACATAAATGTTGCGATAATTTTCGTTCGAGAATCTGGCCCTATACGTGACTATAAATTGCGTTTATTTAAGGCTACACATTCACTGAACATCCAGCACACTTGTGTAGTTAGTGTCTACTGAACCAACCTGTCACTCTTACTCTTATTGGTCCCAGAGTTATGCGAGCTGCGACAAAGTTATTGACGGTATTAGTTGAGTGTTATGACGCGAGCAGACTGGGCTGGTGACGTTACCAAGATCTTCATGTTACAGTTATAAGAGGAGTATGGACACTGCTTATGATGTTGATGTAGGTTCTGCTAGTGTAGTTGGTTGAAATTATGAATTTGGAAAATCTTTTTCTGTCCATGAAGTTTCACCAATTAATTTAATTTCACCTTGTAGAAAATATTACTTGGTTGTACGAAGAGGGCAAAGGACTTGCTGTATACACTGAAATGACTAATCAGAATGAAAAAATGCAATCATTCCCTCACTGCAGGCCTCTGCAGACCATCAAGTGTGCTAAGAGAACGAGGTAGGCAGTCTATTGAATTTCCCAATGTCCCATACTCGACATCCGACAAGTGCACTCACCTAGTATCAGTGTCGCTGAGCTCCAGACTACTATTCCTCGAGTCCGGCGTGGACCTGTCATGCCTCGTGGCGCGCTGCACCCACTCGTCGCTGGTGTCGCTGCAGGTCGCCGACTCGGGCTCCGGCGGCTCCTCGCGGGGCGCGCGGGGCCGCGCGCGGGGCCGCTCGGCCGGGGCCCGCGCGCGGCGCCCGGCGCGCCGGCGCGGGCCCCCGCCGCCCTCGGTGGCCGTGCTGATCATGAGCGGGCGGCGCCGCATCTCGCGCCGGTACCAGCTTTGTTCGAGGGCGTTTAGTTCTGAGCTGCAATGAGGATGTTGTTGAGTAAACTTTCCTTGCGAACGGCAGTGTGTGCTACCAGATGATTGGATGGACGTGGACGAAAGAATTAGGAGTATTTAAAAGCATATATAAGTGGTAGTGTTACATTTTCGTAAACGATTAAGACTAATCTGTTTCATTTTGACAGTTCAACAACATTCATTGCGTTATTTACGTTGTTGAGATTTCTTTTTCGAACTTATGAATCTATGGATTAGCAATCTGTTTCAAAACGATTCAGATTTGATCGATCGTGTATTACGTAATGAGGGTACCGAATACGCCCAAGCGAAAAATACATCAGTTTATGTACTTATGTATCAATGTTTTCCCACTTGGAAACATTATGTTCCTTCCCTCTCATTTATCATCTTCAAAGCAAACAAGAGGGACTGCTGCTCCCATGCATAAGAAGTACTTGGTACAATATCGATGATTTTTGTCAGTCTGGCAGACTCTTTGTTCACTCCAAAGTAGAAGACATAAATGTGAAGACATATTTGTTACCATGTCTTGTGTATGTGTTCTTGCGCGGCGGGCGCTAGTGGCGCCACGATGGGCCGCGTGCACTGCGGCACGAGCAGCGGGTCGCCGCGCTGCCAGCTGCCCGCTGTGTATCGTACGCCTACAAATAGAAATCAATATGTTACACATCTTTTATAGAACGAATAAATTATTCAGAAGTTTAACCACGTCAATGACTTGTGGTCTGCGACGGGGCCACGTTCTACTATTACATATTAAAAAATAATAGCTGTTGCCCAGGACTTCGTCTGCATGTATTTTGTATTTCATCATTTTGAATATAAATATCCAGGGTGCAAAGTACCCTGTGTCCTTCTTCAGGTCGCAGGCTACCTATCTGTCAAATGTCATAACGAGCGGTTCTAGAATGATTTAGGCTTGAAAAGGTAACACACAGACCTCATACTACTTGTAGAGAGAATTACTTCCGCATTTTTAATATGAGTATAGTGATTTTAAGAAAGAGGTTTCAGCTATAGCCTTTCTTCTAGGCATGCAACAATTATTATATTATTAGAAGTTCACCTTCCCCCCGCCACACTCCCCTAGACTCCCTGCCCCCCGCCACAACTAACGCTTCAATCATGGCATCAATCCTCGACCTCGGGGCATCGGCAGCGGGTATCAACTGCGACAAGGCCAAGTTCTCCCGCCCCGGAACTAATCTCTGATACTCCGGGGCATGCGGAGCTCCCTCCACGTCCACCAGGAAGGGCGGCGGCAGCAGGTGGGGCGGCGTGTCGGTCTGCTCGTCGTGCGCGCCGCCGTGCGCGTCCAGCACCACGGGGCGGTAGTCCGTGTGGAAGAACAACTCGGGCGGCAGCGCGCCGAACAGGCGGTGGCCCTTGCCGAGTCCGAGCAGCAGCAGGTGGCCGTGCGAGTCCGTCGCGGCCACGCTGGAGCCGCCGCCCCACTTGGCGTCGAAGATGGCGCCGTCGCCGTGACCTGTTGCGATTGGCAGACCAAATTATATCAAAAGACATGACTGAAGTAACAAAACAGAGGGAATACCTGGGTTTTGAAGTGATAATGCACCCCAAAACTGCAAGCTTATCGTTTTTGAACAAGTGTAAAGCATATCACGGACAAGCGGGGTCAGTAAAGTGCTCATTCACGCACAGTTGAACGAGAGATTTCCTTCACTAAATAATCTTCCAACTATGTCTGGCTTAAGTACTGCTAAAAAAAACCTGTAACTAAAATCACTTACCATCGATCCTGTTGTGAAACTTGGCGAGCGGCTGGTCGGCTGTGGCGTCCCACACGAACAGCTGTCCGTCGTGCCCGGCGGACAGGAACACTCCGCGCAGGAAGGGATGCGCCTCCAGCACGTAGGCCTCGTCGCGGTGGCCGCACAGCGCGCGCACCGCGGTCGCGGAGCGCGCGCACCACACGCGGATCGTGTTGTCGGACACGGCCGTTATGACGTACGCGTCGCTGCTGTCCCAGCACACCATTGTCATCTGGAGATACAACCGCCGATTATCCAATAGAATTTAATAACCTGTTGCACTCCATATAAATTATGTTTAAATCGATAATAGTAAAAATTAAAATTTAAAATATTTTATTTCATGTAAACCTACATGGGCACTTATGAAAACATAAATTATGTTTAAATTGACTAGTAGACAATCAATAAAAGTAAAAATTAAAAATATTTTATTTCACATAAACCTACAAGTTATAAAACATCAGAAGCTAGGTTAGTTCCAAATGGTCGATTCCTATGGAGATGAGCCCGCCAGAAACTCCACGATTACTCTTTTAAAAATAATTGGCTTTTACAATACTTTCAAATAAGTGTTATTTAGGCATGTGAGGACAGTGTAGTAGGTCTTTCAATAAGTACTAGATATTATATATAATATAAAAGATATATAATAGAAAATCGTCAACAGATCTACAGTCCACTAAGCCTACAGCGTTCTCACATTCACACAATAGAAAATAATCTATACAGAAGATGAATAAATTTATAACAATAAAAGCCTATTTTAATTAAACGCAATCACATGATTGCTATTACAACTGTAATAAATCTGAATAATTATCATATCCACAAAAGAGTTGAAATTAAATAGTAGGTATATAATGTCAAGTAATAGGATGAATATGACAAGGACGAATGTAAAAAATAAAATAAACATGGTAATTTGGGAGCAGTTAATAGACTCTTACATAATTGCGCAGTTAATGAGGTACCAGGGAAGCCACATGTGCAGAAGGAATTATTGCCAAACTTCCTTGTCTTCAGCATCCTTACATATTATAAAACAAAGTCCCTCGCCGCGTCTGTCTGTCGGTCTGTCTCATAAACTCAAAAACTGCTGAACGGATTTTCAAACGGTTTTCACCAATGGACGGAGTGATTCATGCGGAAGGTTTTAGTGTATAATTCATCAAGGTTTTGTGTAAATTTGCTGAAATTTGACGATTATTGTTGAAGATGTTGATAAAAATCCTACCGACTGGGAACTTTATTGGCGTGCGCCGCGGAAATCGTAAAAGTTACATAAAATTGATGTTCTACAGTATTGTTCATCTTAAAAATTTCAACAAAAAAGTCCGCGATGGCATATGTCTATCTTCCAAGGATGACCCAAAATAACCATTTTTATGTTTCAGAATTTGATAAAAATTTAATTGTCATATCCAAAGCTATTTTGACCGGTATTATATTAATCCTTATCCAATAAACTATGTTACTTAATTTGAGCATTTAATTTTATTAAAGCATGCCTTGATATCATTTCATTTAGTTAATTGATTCAGGCGTGGCATTTCATTTAATTTAAACGAATGGTTTAAAAGATATCACAGATACAAATATATAAATAAATAATTATGGTTGACGGCAACGCGGGCGCAGCGGTAGGAGTCAATGACCTTTTCCTCGGCTATTAGGTATGTAATCCCGGTATCGCTAGTACGTTCCCGTGGGATATTTTCCGACATCCATGCGGGCGAAGCCGCGGATAAAAGCTAATAATCTTTCATTTTATAATATGCTTTCTTGATAAGGACACGTTTGATGAGGGTTTTGGACTTCCCATCGGTAAGTTCTGTAACCGACTTTGGCAACTTGTTATAAAGCGGATACTGTTTATGAGAAAGGACTTACTAGTTTTAGGTAATCTAAAATTTGGGTATCACAATTTCAAGTCAACTACGTGTATTTATATTATGGAAATTGCTACTTATTTTGAAAAGTCCTAAGTTTTTGCGAACATATGAAGTACTTTCTAAGATATAAAGAAAGGCTTTCAGTTTTTCTTCTCAGGGTTTCAGTTTTTCTTACTGCATATGCAGCTGAACTTAATCGACCTGAAAGAGTTCTAATGTAGGCGCCCCATTGCAATTTTGAATCTAAAGTAATTCCTAAGAATATAGTTTCCGTTATTGCATCTAGTTTTTTGCCATCAAGTTTTAGATTTAGACCTACTTGAGGTACATTTGGTAATGAGAACCTAATTATACATTTAGTTTTGTTCGCATTAAGTAAAAGATTATTAGCTGCGAACCATTTTGAAAGAACAGCCAGACTATAGTTGACATGTAAGACATCTGTATCTTTCCAGTCTATTTTAAAAATAAGAGAAAGGTCGTCAGCAAATAGAATTATATCCGATAAGTTAGCCATCATGTAAGGAAGATCATTTCTATAAAGTAGAAATAAGTAAGGGCCGAGAATCAACTGCTGTTCGTTGGTAATTGGTAAGGCATCACTTGAGAATGGCTGGATCGATTTGGACTTGATTCAACAGGACGTTATGAGATCGATACGGTATAAAAATGGCGATATTTTTCTTGCAGTGAAAACAAGACGAGGAACGGACATAATGAAAATGGACGCATTAAAATGGAACTACCGCCACTTAGGTTTACCGACGCACGGTATTTTAGTAAACAGTTCTATCTTTTTGGTGCTTAGTGAAAATATATTACCTTGAGTCTCTTCCCGTCCTGCTGCGTACTTTTAGGCTGCAGTAACACGTGCCTCCACTGCGTCGCGTGTAGGGTCCATAATGCCGCGCTGCCGTCCTGGATGCAAAACATTTCAGTCACTGAGCGAACTGCCGCCAAGTTCCCGCCGAGCCCTCGTGGCGCCGGCGGTAATAAACAGACATTGTTTTATTATGAAAAGTCGCTTCTCGTGTGTTTGAATGCTGTCTCACCATCATTGAGAAATTTTATGTGTATACTACATATTTAATTAGATATAGCACACAAATGTCAATGTTTTGTCAAGTTGAGACAACCGTGCGAAGCAGGGCCGGTTCGCTAGCAGCAGCAGCACATACATTAAATCGACTTTAATTTTTCATAAATGATTTGAGTAAAGCAGCAGTGCCGCGCCCTCGGCTCTATCTAATCCGTAATAATTATGTGGTATTTCTCCAAATCCACAAATGCAAGTGGACTGTAGTTTGGGAGGGTTCGAAAGAAGAATGCGATGACGTTACCTTGCTGCCGGACACAAAGCGCAGTCCGCGGTGCGCCCACGCGATACTGTCCACTGCGTCGTCGTGCACCGGCGTCTCCAGCACCTGCACAGTACCATATTACTGCAAGTTCATATAGCTACTATCAGTTTCAACAGAATACCTATATTGAGTGCCTATCTGACCTCCACAACCCACTAAAGTCAAAGTCAAATCATTTATTTCAAATAGGCCCACTATTTGAAATAAATGATTTGACTTTGACTATTTGAAATATATCACTTAGTATAAAATAATATCACTTAGTAACATAGACTATAATTTATAAAGATATCACGCGGGCGAAGCCCCTGGCGGTCAAAGTCAAATCATTTATTTCAAATAGGCCCATGTATGGCACTTTTGAACGTCAAAATTTACAAAATAATATAAACTCTTTTGCAAAAAAAACGGGCACTTTAGATTTTTTCTCTAGTTCAATGAAGAAGAACAAGAAATAGGTTTTATTAATTTGTATTGGCATGTTATTTGAAGCATCCTGGCATGATTCTTTACGTTCCAAATTTAAAATTTGAAAGTAATAAAAGAAAAATAATGATTATTGTGGATTATTCTAAAATTGCTTTACTAATGCCGCGAATTGCTGAAACGATTTTTAACTGTTTACGATATTTTAAAACTTTTTGGATATTTTCTGCAAATTAAACAATTTAATCTTTCTTTTTACATTAAATACCACTTTTTGATATGAGTGATAAAGCGATAAGGGCCGGTAAAATTATAGCCCTACTTGAAGAAGGTTGTTCGCAAACTTACGTGTCTCAGCGGCTAAATGTGATTCGTTCAACTGTCCAGAGGACTTGGCAACGGTATCAAGAGACCGGTTCGGTCAAAAGAAGACCCGGTTAGGGAAGAAAACGATGCACAGAACCAAGCGATGACCGCTTTTTGGTGAGTCAGGCGTTGCGGAATCGTAAGGCGTCAAGTGTGGACCTGCAGAAGAGTCTTGAAGAAGTAAGAGGAGTAGAAGTTAGCTTGTGGACGGTCAGGACTTACCGCCCAGCTCGGGGCCCTAAATTACTCCGTGAGCACCGTGTTGGTCGACTTCAGTTTGCTCGGAACTGTGCTTCATGGACTCTGGAGGAGTGGAATAAAGTATTGTTTTCTGATGAAGCTAGAATCTCTTTGTGTGGAGAGGACCGACGCCGGCGAGTGCTGCGAAGACCACGGGAACGCTATGCGGAAGTGTGTTTCGAAGAAATCACTCCTTATGGCGGAGGCTCCGTTATGTTTTGGGCAGCAATTAATTCGACGGAGCGTACGGAGTTAGTTTTCATAGAAAATGGAACATTAAACGCACACCGGTACATAATGGAAGTCCTAATTCCATATGCACAACCCACATTGACTGCACTTGGGGAAGATTCCATTGTTATGGACGAAAATGCTCGCCCGCACCGTTCTGGCGAGGTGGAAGCGTACATGCAAGAAGTTGGGATCCGTCGTTTAGATTGGCCAGCTCGAAGTCCTGACCTCAATCCAATTGAGCATGTCTGGGATGTTCTAAAGAGACGGTTAAGATCAGTGCAACCTGCTCCACAAAACACCAGGGAGCTAAAAATAGTCATTGCAGTGGGAATGTATTCCTCAAAACGTTATTAAAAACATCGTGGAAAGCATGCCCAGAAGGATTCAAGCTGTGATTTTGGCAAGAGGAGGTCACACTCGTTATTAGGTTTTTACATTTGTAACTTTATTTAATTAAAAAAAGTAAAAAAAAAATCTTGTCTTTATTGCCGACCACTTCTCATTGTTGGGGCATGTACATCGGTTTTAAAGAATCCATCGTTTTTTTTCTTTTAATTGCCCCAATTCACTTCACGCGCATTAATTTACACGATTATAAGTATACATAGACTACGTCAAAGAAATAAATTTCATTTAATTAACTCAAATCGACCTTAGAACGTAAATTTCCTTAGGTGCCCGTTTTTTTTGCAAAAGAGTGTAATTGATTCTAGTCGCCTCTTCCAAAAGGTAGTTTTCGTATGGAGAGGAATGGGCAAGAGACTCCACCGTTACTCTTTTAAAATGTTTTACAATAGTTTGTATAAGTATGTACATTAGTTAAATATAATTATATGTGAAGACGATGCACCTAGAATAAAATTACTATGCTACAATAGGTAAAAAGAATCAAAAATGAAGCAACGACAGTTTCATTTACGGGGTAACATGATACGGTAAGACTTGTTGAGCTTTTGAGCTTATGACTAGCTGTTACTACTGTCAAAGATCCACGAATGATAGCCGGGACCAACGGGTTACCGTGCTTTCCGAGGCACGGAAACGTTACAACAGTATGTCATGGGTGGTCGGTCACCCATTCACGAACCGACCGCGGCAAGCGCAGCTTAACTTTTCATCGACCCGTGCGGCTTCTTATTTAGCTACGAGCCACTCCTTTTTTGCCATGATTGTATGCTGTATTTTTCATGATTTTTGGAGGCGTTCATTTAAAAAATAAGGTGAGTTTGACACAACTATAACTCACCCTCTTAGGTCCTCCAGGCTCATGCTCAACAGTATATATCCGCACATGATGATCGGCACTCCCAGCCGCCAGAAACGCGCCCCCTGCCGACCAGGCCGCGCAGATCATATGACACACGCCAGGCCGCATGCGCTCCACGTACTGGACCGGCTGCGACAGGAAGTGGCCGTCGGGCGAGCACGTCCAGAAGGCGACGGAGCAGTCGGTGGACGTCGAGGCCAGCCAGCGCACGTCGCGGCGCGCGGGCGGCGCCCAGTGCACCGACGTGATGGTGCCGGCGTGCGCGGCCAGCACGGCGCGCGGCTCGGCGCTGGCCAGGCCCCACACGCGCACCAGGCGGTCCACGGAGCCGCACGCCAGCAGCGCGCCGTCCATCGACACGCAGATGTCCGTGATCTCGGCGCCCACGCCGCGCAGGGTCGCGACCAGGCGCCCGTCTACTGCGCTCCACACCTACACAGTAAACCAACTCATTTGTTTGTCACAAACATGCGAAGGTATAAAAATACGGTTGTAAAGGGGTAAAAACACAAAAAGCGCCACACATACAAAAGTCACCCCAAGCCTTCATATCTTTCCTAAATGCTAGTGCGGCCCGTTTTGACTATCCTTTCCAAAACCAGTGGATAAGGACAGCCATAGACATCATTTAGATATAGGTACTAACAATATAAACGCAACTTATGTGCAAACACTAACATTTTGCTGTCTTATATTTTTAGGATATGATTATGTAACCTATGTGGAGTTTTCTCTGCAATAAATAAATGATTATTATTATCATTCTAGTGCTGAGCTGCTACTGCAGAGGAACATGTCAGTACAGTAGCTCACCTTGACGAGCATGTCGTCAGCGCCGGTCATGACGTAGCGGCCGGTGCAGTCGAACACCAGGCAGTACACGGCCGACAGGTGGCCCAGCGTGCGCCGCTGCAGCTGCAGGCCAGCCAGCATGCGCGGCGGGAACATGGCCTGGCCGCCGCGCCCGCCGGCCCGGGCTGCGGCCCCGACGCCCAGCTCGCGGGACACCAGGCGGCGCACTGGATTACACAAGTACCATATACACCAGTCTCTCAATCAAACTTGTGTACCTACATTTGCCTAACATTTTACAATGAAAATACTAGTTGCACAGCGAAAAATCTGCCAAAGGTAATGTCTATGAAAAACAAAATTATATGAGCCTTGTTAGGAAAGTTAGTGCGGGACCAAAAACACTAATGTGTGCACTGCATACACAGCTGTTACACTATCAAAATTGATTTCAAATTACCTTTATGGCACCCCTAAAGCCACGTCCCACTCACCTAAGGTATGATCCTGCTTATGCGAGGCGTACAGCGGCTTTGGCCTGACCAGCGTCTCGCTTAGCAGCGAGAGCCGCGCGGCTAGCCGGTCGGCGTCAACGGCCGCGTCGGGCACATCCGTCGCCGCCGGCGCCAGCCGCGCGAGTGACACTGCGCGCTCGCACACTGACGCCAGCCGGCGCCATGAAACGTCCGAGTGCTGGGATGCCTGTGATATACCTCATGCTACAGAAATATCCACTGCTGAACATGGATCATCGTGGACCACAAGCACATTGGACTGCTATGGTTGATCAAATTATTCTTATGTCAGACCAGCAAGCTATGATTGACTAGTGCTGTAAATGAAGCTGTTACTGGTAGTCCAAAGGCTACAGTCCTCTGGCAAAAATTGCCCAAGGCGACTTCAACAATCTTGTAGGTTGATAACTTTGTTATGCTTGTGAACAAATTGAATAATATCCATTTTCTCATTTTCTCCTGTTCCTACCTAAATAATTAATAAAAAGTCAAACCTATCTCATTGTAGCATTTAAAAAACAAAAAACAACCAAGTTTAAAAAAAAACGCTACGTGCAAAATAACTTTATTTCGGTTATCTTTGGTTTTGTATTTTCCTTTTTTGCCACCGATTTCCGAAATTAAAATTATTTTCACTTGGTAGTGTTTTTTTTTTTGGAAGTCGGTTTTATTTTATAAAAAATATGGGTTAAAAATTATGTAAGCAATGTAGCAAGTGTAGTGAAACTCCTTTAATGATGTATTTTTTTAAATTATCATGGCTGAATCATCAGCCCTCAAAATATAGGCACACGCCTAGTTTGGGAGTTAGCATCAGGGTTTTGTTATACAAATGTATGTTAGACTATGACTTTGACTATTAACAGAAACAGGACAATGTTTTGAATGTGTTTAACACTAAAATATTAAGTGATTTAAGGTACAAGCCAGCCTAAGATTGCGTAATATTATTCAATTTAAACTCCATAAATAAGTGTTAGTAAGCATTGTGGGCTAAGACCACTACAACATGGGTTCCTGAAAGCGTCGTGGAAGACCCAAGCATTGATGGCGGGACGAACTAACGCTTATAGGAGAGATTGGTCCATATTGGCTCAGGATCGAGTTGAGTGGAAAAAGGAAAGAGAGGCCTTTGCCCTGCAGTGGGACAATACGGGCTAGTTATTATTATTATTAGTAAGAAGTACCACACCCAATGCAATATTCTTTGTCATGGTTGTTCAGTGATACATTTTGTTTTTCTATCAAGCTTTAAATGTGTTGACTTATCGTAGTCGGGCCATAAGTTCTGTCACATAGGTAAAATTTAGAATCTATTTGGGTCCAACGGAGGCGTTTGTGACAAAGGACTCAAAACCAGTGCCCTCGTATATCAAAACGCAGTCCTAACAACATTGTGGTACCACTTTCACAAACAATGTTCGAAAACAGGCACTGGGTATTCCAGCAGGATTCTGCGCCGGCTCATAAAGCGAAAATTACCCAAAACTGGCTCACGACCCATGGAATCGACTTTATCAGGCATGAGGATTGGCTTTCATCCAGTGCAGACTTGAATCCCTTGGATTACAAAATATGGCAGCATTTCGAAAAGCAGGTCTGCACTAAACTCTACGGTGGACGCCATCATGCGCGTGCGGGCCCTCACGACGGGGGATGCTGTGGCCCGGGGTGGGGTCGTCTTGGCGGTGTCTCTAGACATCGCCAATGCCTTCAACACCCTGCCCTGGAGTTGCATCAGGGAGGCACTCCGGTATCACCGGATGCCGACCTACCTCTGTCGTGTGGTCGAGGCCTATTTGACGGACAGGGCCGTCATCTACCCCGGTCACCAAGGAGAGTGGAACCGGCGAGAGATGTCGTGCGGTGTCCCACAGGGATCGGTCCTGGGGCCGCATCTGTGGGACATCGGATACGACTGGGTGCTGCGCGCCGACCTCCCTAGCGGCGTCAGCGTCGTCTGCTACGCTGACGACACGTTGGTCCTGGCACAGGGGGGGTCGTACCAGGCGGCGGCCGAACTAGCGACACGCGGGGTTGCGACAATCGTCGACAGGATCCGGCAGCTGGGACTCGAGGTGGCCCTGCACAAGTCCGAGGCCATGGGTTTTCATGGACCTCGGAATGCGCCACCGTCGGGTTCCCAGGTAATGGCGGGAGGGGTTCACATCGGCGTCGAGTCGACGATGAAGTATCTGGGACTTGTCCTCGACAGCCGGTGGAACTTCGTCGAACACTTCCGACGTTTGGCTCCCAGACTGGAGCGGGCCGGGGCTGCGTTGAAGCGGCTCCTGCCCAATCTAGGGGATCCAAACGCCTCCTGCCGGAGGCTCTACGCGGGGGTCGTGCGGTCCATGGCCCTTTACGGGGCACCGGTGTGGGCGCGTTCACTAAGGCTGCGGCCAGCCCGCCGGTTGAACGCGTCCCAGAGGGTCATGGCCATCCGGCTGGCCCGAGGATACCGCACGGTCTCCTGCGAGGCGGCGAGCCTCCTTGCCGGATTACCGCCATGGGATCTGGAGGCAAAGGTCCTCGCGCACATTTGGGAGTGGCGCGAGGAGGCGAAACGCCGGGGCTTAACTCCGCTGCCGCGAGAAATCGCGGCACAGCGGACAGAGCTCCGGCGGGATCTCATGGCGTCATGGAGAGTGCGATTGTCGCAACCCAGCGCTGGGCACGCCACAATTGCGGCGATAAGACCCCTCTTTGAGGAGTGGCTAGAGAGGCGCCACGGCGTCCTCACCTTCCGCCTGACGCAGGTCCTCACCGGACACGGCAGTTTCGGGAGGTTCCTGCACAGGATAAGGCGGGAGGAAACGCCCGGGTGTCACCATTGTGTGGATCGCCCGGAGGACACGGTGGAGCATACGGTGGAGGTCTGCCCAGCTTGGGCGGAGCATCGCCGTGTCCTCGTGGAGGCGATCGGCGGCGGTGATCTCTCGCGTCCGGCCCTGGTTCAGGCCATGGTACGGAGCGAGAGGAAATGGGAGGCCGTCACCTCCTTCTGCGAAGCGGTAATGCTCGCGAAGGAGGAGGCGGAACGCGTGAGGGAGAGGCAAATTTCGCGCCCTCATGCCCCTAACCGCCGCAGGAGGAGACGCCCAGGGCGTCGGGAATCGCGAGGCGATTTCCGGCCACCGTAGGCGCGGGCTTGCGGGCGGTGAGCAATGGGTGGCTCACCGTCCGATAAGGACCAGGCCCGGGTCGACGGCGCGTTGTGTTCCACGCGCGCCTCAAAGAGATGTCAGCAGATTCGAAGGGGTCCACTAGGGCCGATGCCTGCCGGGGTTGCGAAGAAAACCGAAAGGGAGATCGTGGCCCCCGGCAACAGGGCAGCCGAAGGAACACGGGTGGGTTTTAGTCAGTAAGAGTCTGACACGCCCTCCCGCTCCGCCCAGAGCGGGAGAAGTTATTTGATGATTTCCCACCCTCAAAAAAAAAAAAAAAAAAAAAGGTCTGCACTAAACCCCATCGCAACTTGGAGTCACTTAAAGCATCCCTGATTAAAGCAGTCGCCGACTTGAATGTCGTGCATGCTTCGATTGATGACTGGCCGTGCAGATTGAAGACTTGCATCGAAGCAAGAGGAGGACATTTCGAATTATTTAATGTGATTTAAATCTGTATTTTATACCCTTTCATTTGATATAATTATAAATGGTTGTAGTGCATAACTCATTGTGTTATTTATTTAACATTCCTTTTGTAACAAAACTTATGACGTGTGGTCAGAAGTCTGGTCACATAGCTATACATTCACTCTTTCATTTTTGTATAATTTTAAGTTACCCATTTATTTTATTTTTCTGCATGTTTTCATTGTCTACATTCAATTGCATAAGATAATGATAAGTGGAAGAGCGGAGTCTCCCAACACAAGCAATCCCTTGCTTAAAAGGTGATCTCCAATTATATTGTATCAAATGCCTTTTGCAATTGAAATAAACATTTTTTTTTATTTACATTCTGTTTTGAGCTTAGCATCAAACTTTTTTCATTCAGAATAAACATTTCCTGAAAAAAATCTAATATGAATGCATATGCTAAGATCCACAGAGGAATGACCTTCACCCATCTGTTTAATGGTTGAGATCCACAAAGGAATGATCTTCACCCATATGTTTAATGGTTGAAAAGTATTTTAAATCAAATTTATTATGTTAGAAAATATATTATTATAATATATATTTATTACAAGCATTCGTTTAACAATTAATTTGTTTTAGGGAAAAAGCGTTTCTCTTAAAAAGCACTATCCATTGATATTTCACTTATAGCTATTGGGTGCCAAGAACATTCCTAAACTTAGGTGGCCAAGTAGTCACCTATTAAGGTCATTAACTCTGAATTAACTAAGAATTGGCAAAAGTCGAGTTAGTAGCAAAGGTTCTCTTTGAAAAGCTCTTTCAATTGGTTGGTATATCTTGTAATGTTAAAAGAAAGTACTTAATTTTTGTTTTTTTAATAATCATAGTCTCGCCAGGAATTTATTACAAATAGCAAAAATCGCGACTTCCCATTTGCTTAAAAAAAAACTGCCACTCCGGGAGTGCCGACAGAAGTGAAAACTTGAAAAAAAATCGGCACCGCGGTAATCAACGCGTTGATGTCTTTTTAACCGTCTTACGAATTTTCGATCAGGTCACGTGTCCTGACGCGAGTTTAACATTTTTTACCCATTACAAAAAAAGTGCACAACGCCGCTAAAGAAGTTTTCACTTCAAAAATACGAAATATGGCGCGACTGTACGTCACGCAGCATTCGTGACTGTTCGGGTCACCATCGGATTCTCGCCGACCAATTGCGGCCGAGAACTACTGCAGTCGATTACTAAAACGAGATGGCACATGCAACATAACCACCGAAGCGTGTGCAGAAACGAGATAGAAAGTCTTCTAATTACGACACGGCTCCTTCTCGATAGTGCATGATATAACAATTTTTTCGCAAATTAGCCAAAAACAGTAATTTTATCACTAAAACACCACAAAAACATTTTTCACGATATTCCACCGTATTTTCACGAACAATTTGAAGCATAATACAATTTAAGATTTTTCGTCGTTTTCGTACAATTTATGTATTTCTAGTCGCTAAACAGTCGGCAAAACGTAAATAAACAAAGTTTTGAGCGCAAAAGTCCGCTAAACTTACCAATTCATCGTAGGATTGGGCGTGCTCGCGTCCTTCCCAGTCAAGTCGTCGGGGTAACACCTGCAACACCGCGAACTTTATAAAAACTTTTCAGCAAAGTTTCAGCGCGTTTGACAGCCGCAGCCACGTGCGTCCGCGACCAAAACAACAATATAAGCTCAAACCCGGCACTAGGAAAAGCTCAAACCTACCTCAATAGTCTCGAGCTCTTTTAGCAAAGTCTGGAACAGAAACGGTCACAATTAGCTCACTGAACTATAAAGGACATTACTTTGATCATATTCCGAGCCAAATTACCTTTGCAGTCTCTTTCAGGGGTCCGCCCGATAGGAATTTCGCTATCAGAAAGTAGAGCTCTGAAATCGGGAAAGCTAACATTACACGACCTCGCACGACATACACTCACATTTTCGAGCATTAATTTCTAAGTACCACACTTACCGGGAATGACCCTGAGCTCCTCGTTGGACTCCTCCATAACCCTAGTTTTTATTCCAAGGGTTAAAACTTAACTTCACATTACATTCACTATAAAAATCCAGCAAACATTTCACTTTACATTGTTGACGAACAGATAATGCAACCTCCTGTAATAATAGCAAAATGGCGTTTCAACTGTCAGTCAAACAGTTCGTGGTGAATTTGTGTCGGTCCAACAGTTTCCAGCGTGGTTCCTTATGCTTCGGCTAGATGTCGCTGCAAGGCAATTTCATACATTTTTCAATTTATAAAAAAAAAATACTAGGAAATACACACAATAGTTTTAGTAAAATAGGATTAAATTTTTAGTTTCCATTATTGTAATAATCACGTCATTCCGGGCATGACCTTTTAGTCACCCCATTTACAAATCCTTGACCCCGGGTTGGCCAGGTACTGACCCAAATAAAATATTTCCACTGGCAATTTTAAAGTTGTCAAACGTCAAAGTATACTGATACGCGAGTGTTGTTGAAAAATCTTAGTAAAATGCATAGAATCGGAATTTTAAACGATGGGGTTTGGTGCTGAGTCGTGTTTTGTGTGTGAAACATTGAATGTAAACTGTAGTTCAAGTGAACAAGTGGTGTGGTGGAGGACTTTTCCGCTGTTGAGCCGGGGCGGTGTCGGGAGCCAGGAGGCTCTGATCCTGAGAGCGCGAACAGCCCGCAGGCGTGCAGGGCGCCCGAGCATGTCCCTCTGGTCATCGTGCTCAGTGCTCACCACTGTCATATGTACGTGTTACCGCTTCTGTTCGATTTAGGTCAGCTGTGTGTAATTGAGCTTGTTATGGTCAGTGGGTATCGATTGTTGGCCATAAATACACGCGGTTTGCTTTCCTGCACCCCATTGGAGACGAATAACACTCTGTAATAGATTGTTCCAGTGTTACTGACCACTTAGACCAGGGGAATCACTATGACGGTACCTTGCCAATTCATTTATGAAAATATTATGTATGTAAGGAAAAATCCACATCTTTTTAATAAAATAAGTGATAGACATAATTTTAATACTAGAAATAAAGATAAACTAGATCAACCATTTTTCAGATTATCTAAAGTACATACATCTTTTATGGGGTACTGTGTTAAATGTTACAACAAAATACCTTGTGACATATTGCAATTAAATGAAAGAAAATTTAAAACTCAGATTAAAAGTACACTTTGTAAACAAGCATATTACAAATTAGAGGATTATATCCAAGATAAGAGTGCTTGGAAACATGCTGGTCCTGCTCCATAGGACAATTTAGAATCAAGACAAAATCAAACAGGTTGCTAATTTAATTGTTAAATTTATAATTTTGTATTATATGACATTGATTTTACATTCTGTGATTACTTCCTCACACACTGACTTATTAATTTTAAAAACATTAGGAAAATCGTCTACTTTTACTATGTTTGTAAATATGTGAGCACCATGTATCTATCATATAATTAAATTATCTGTCGTTGCTTCATTTTTAATTCTTTTTACCTATTGTGGTATAGTAATTTTATTCTAGGTGCATCGTCTTCACATATAATTATTTAAGTAATGTACGTACTAATACAAACTATTGTAAAACATTTTAAAAGAGTAACGGTGGAGTTTCTTGCCCATTCTTCTCCATACGAAAACTACCTTTTGGAAGGGGCGACTAGAATCAATTATATTATTTTGTAAATTTTGACGTTCAAAAGTGCCATACATGGGCCTATTTGAAATAAATGTTTTGACTTTGACTTTGACTTTGACACTTAGAAAGTGTTTCAAGTGAAAACTTGAGAACAATGATTGCATGAATTTCTCAAAGGATGTATTGGTGTAAGTTATCTCATCCTCTTGCCTGATCTCAATTTATTTGGGGTTGGCGTAACATGTCTTTTTCTTCTTCTCCATTAGTCGTCATTTCTGTAGTTTTCACAAAAATGTTTTAATTGTAAAATAATTTCAGCCAAATTACGTCCTGGGATTCCATAGTTGGGATGAATATTAATGTAAACACAGTATTGATTTTATCAACTGCAAAAATTAGTTTGTATTTCATAGGTTTACTCGAAAAAAACTATGAAGAATAAAGTTATTTATGCAGATTTAACTGAATTTATCCCATGTTTCAAAAACTTACTTAAATAGCAGTCACTTAAAAAATCATACAGTCTAAACAACTTTGAAGGGACCGTCGGATTACAGTTGTTATAGCTGATAGTCGTTATAACCAAACACTATGTTAAGTAAACAGTAATGCTGAGACTTCAAAATTTTGTTGTTATAACCGGTACATCATTTTAAGTGAACTTGTTATAACCGGTATGTACCATATAAACTCACTCAATTATGTACCATAGAGATAGGGAGTGATATTCCTAATATTTGTGTCATCCTTTGCTTAGTGGTGCACAGAATACACCTCCTTTCTAATTTTCATCAATATAATTCATAATTAAAGAACCCAAGTAACATGGCTGTGTACCATCCAAACAGACAGACAATATGACAAAATTATAAGGGCTCCTTATTTGCCATTTTAGCTATGGAACCCTAAAAACACAAAAAGCCTTAAGGTACTACTACTTTTTAGCTAGGGAACAGTAATGAACAACCATGTTCTATTTGCCCAGAGAGCCCCCACAATGTCGGGTGCTGCAGCAAGCGGGAGCGCAGGCGTGGGCGCGGGCGTGGTCGGGGGCGCGGGCGCGGGGCCGACGGGGGTGGGCGCGCTGGGCGGGCTGGGTGGCTCGCTCGAGGATAAGGACTGCGACCTGCTGTGCCCCGTCTGCTTTGAGCTCATCGACGAGGCCTACGTCACACGATGCGGTCATTCGTTCTGCTATGCATGTATCAGTAAGGTAAGTGGTGCTTCTGACACTCCCTCAATCATTACACCTCTTGAGCTTTGTCTACATTTGTGATATTTCAACTGACCAGATACTGTGACCGTGACTAGTGCTATCGCTTTTTAAGGAGTAGAGTGTTGAAATGTCACAGATGGGACCCACCTTTACAAAAGACTGATTGATATGTTCGTAAACACACCCACAATAGCAGAAAATTGCTTTTATTTTGATGGTTCAACAAAACTTATCAAAATAAAAGCCATGTTCAGAGTGTGTTAAGTAATGACACAGCTGGTCTAATTGATAAGATTGTATCAATAAAATACCTGTTTTCTTTTAAGGCGGTAGAACTCCACCGTCGCTGTCCAAAATGCGGCGCCGCGCTTGCATCACGCGACCACATCTTCCCGAACTTCCTTCTCAACGAGCTCGTAGCGCGGCGGCGAGTGCGAGCGAGACACGAGACCGTGCCACAACCTAGAGGTCCATGTGTGAGGGCACTGGTTGCAGCTGAAGCAAGAAGGCTTCCGCTCGCGGACGTAGATGCCATGTTGGACTTACTGACAAGACGCAAGCGGCTACTCGAGGCCGAGTGTGCAGCAGCTCATCATAGACTGCTGTACGAGTTCCTAGCGCAGCTGCACAAGCACCGCGCACACCAGCTCGAGCAGCTGGCGCGCGAGGCGTCGCTGGTGCGCAAAGACATGGACCACGTCGCCAGCGTGCTCAGGGACACGGCGCAAGGTAGCCGTCACTCTCTTGTATCTTATACAGATGCACGAGCATCACGCGCACTAGCTCGAGCAGCGACGATTACATTTCGTTGTGTGTGGAGTTCGAAGACCGACGTCCGAAAACCGTACTTCAGTAGCGAGGAAGCGACACTAGAATTAAGAAACCGCCCTTACTGCTTTTAATTGGCGCTTACTGTACTAAATAAATACGCTGTTAACGTTAAACTGTTACCGGTTGACGCGTGATATCTTACTGATCATCTGACCGCGTATATAGCCATTCTTATCGATGTCGATGACGGTGACCCTTATTTAGAAATCAATTCCTTGCGTGTGCCTTTAGAAGGCTCGCTAGTATGAATTCAGTTTTGAACACCCGGTCACAACTAGAGCAATAAAGTTGGCCTGCGGTGTTGTATGCACGTGTAGCAGGGCCTAGGCCTCTCTTTGCGTATTCGCTTCTCGATGACAGCTTAGGCACAAGACTAGCTTAGTATCTCTTTTCTTCGATAGGATACCGTGTGGATAGGGCCGGAGCGTGTGTGTTTTCCATTATTTTTTTTTTCTCAGGAGTAGCTCGGAGTCTAAATGAGCGCTCGTTGGTGGCAATAGACTTGCCTCCTGTAACATGGGACTTTGAAATATAATTGTCTCAATGTGCCTACACATCTCTGGTACATCTTATGATGCTGTTTGTTTGTGGCACAGGAGCAGCCGGGCTGGCGCGCCTGCCCGAGGCCGGCGACATGCCGGACGCGTCGCATGAGCCGGACGCGGGCGACGCGGTGCGCGCGCTCAAGAGAGAGCTGGCGGATCTAGCCGGTAGCGTTGGTGATACCGCCGCGCATGTAGATGGTACTGTAACACATCAACACTTTAGTTTTATGAAATCTTAATTAATATTTGATTGAACACATAACATGCATAATCTCACGCCTTATTTCCATGGCGGTAGGCAAAAACTACAGAACGTCACCTGCTACGATCCTTGCATACTCCTTTTGCCTCGTTTACGTTCATACATCTGGTCATACACGCTCGCCAGTTGCGAGTACTACGCACTTGACCTTTCTCAAGAACATCACCAATAAGGTCATTATAATATGACCCTCTAGATCGTCCTCTCTCGGCGTTCTGCTTTGTAAATACGTCCACTAACTTATCATGAAATATTTCCGAAACCAAGCAAGAAAAATAAAACTTAAATAATAGTTAAGCGGAATGTTAGTATCTTATTCACGATCTCCTAACATTGATTATATTATATGCAAGTTAAATCTTGTTCCCACAATAACAACTTAATGATATCCTGAGACAGGGCTTCCGCTCTCCTACCCTGTTTGCTGTGCCCTACAGGGTCCATAATGATCTCAATTGTATAGTTACCACCTAAGTACACGTTATGGTAAAGCAATAAAGATATTGAGTATTGAGTTAGCTTCTTGAAGTAAAAAGCAACATTCCAAGTGTATTTAATAGCGCATAAAAATCACCTATAAAACTGTATTCAAGATTTTTAGGGTTCCGTATCTCAAAAAGAAAAACGGAACCCTTATAGGATCACTCATGTGTGTGGGTGTCTGTCTGTCCGTCTGTCACAGTCAATTTGCTCCGAATCGAATGGACCGATTAAGTTGAAATTTGGTACACATATGTATTTCTGTTGCCCACACATATTTACGTTACACGAACGTAATGTAAATAAATGAATTTTGAATACCTCCGAATTCAATTTACTTTTGGAGGACAAATAAGAAAATTAAAATTAAATTAAGTTTTGCATACTGTACCGTGTGACATATCAAATGAAATGGCTTATTGCGGGGATCTCAAATATATTTTTTTCATAACTAGCATTCCCCGCGGCTTCGACCGCGTGGATGTCGGACAATATCCCACGGGAACGTACTACCGAGATTACATACCTAATAGCCGAGGAAAGGTCATTGACTAATAACCGCTGCGCCCGCGTTGCCGTCAATCATAATTATGTAGTTACGCGTAATTTTGAATCTGTGATATATTTTATAGTATTCATTTAAATGCTAAGATGTCAAGGATTACCTAAATCTAAACAAAATGTCAATTTAAATAACATATTTAGCGGATAAGGATTCATATAATACCGGTCAAAATAGCTTCGGAAATAACAATGAAATATTTATGAAATTCTAAAAGATTAATATATAATATATAAAATGTTATTGGGTTTTTCTATCTGAAATTTCCCAGTAGCAGCTCGGAGTCTGGATTTGTGCCCGGTTGATGGCAATAGGCTCGCCCCCTATTACATGGGACTTAAACATAACTGGCGAAATGTGGGTGTGCCTGCTACAGGGACACCTCTGCCCAACCCTTCGGGGAAACAAGGCGTGATGTTATGTTATGTTACTATATAATTCTAAATTTTTTTATTGTGGGCCATTCTTAGAAGATAGACATATGCTATCGCGGACTTTTTTGTTGAACTTTTTAAGATCTTCAATCCTGTAGAACATAAATTGGATGTATCTTTTACGATTTAGTCGGTATGATTTTTTCCGACATCTTCGACAATAATCGTCATATTTCAGCCAATTTTCACAAAACCTTAATGAGTTATACACCAAAACCTTCCGCAACAATCACTCCGTACATTGGTGAAAACCGTTTAAAATCCGTTCAGTAGTTTTTGATTTTATCGCGTTTAGACAGACAGACAGACAGACAGACAGCCGCGGCGGGGGACTTTGTTTTATAATAATATGTAAGGATACTTTTAAAGATATTTAAGAAAATTTATGAAAATTGACCATTCCCCCTCTAATCTCCGAAACTAGTGAGCCAAAATTTTTGAAAAAAATACATAGAATGGTTCTTTACTCATATATTACAGGAAAATCTATAATAAGTCTATGGGCTTAAACAACATGGCGAATCTCTCAATTTTTTTTTTTACCAGGTTTGGAAAAAAAACTGTTTTTTTTTCATTTTTATTTCATAAAACAAACTGTTCAAAATGTTAAACTGTTCAAAAAAAAACATATAAAACAAGAGTTTTATATGTTTTTTTTTTCACTGAGTGACTTCTCAAATTTGTTATCAACACAAATCGATCAGGCCTAATATAATTCATTTTTAGATAATTTTAAAATTTACCTGAGGAAAAATTTACAAAAAACAATCAGAATAATCACAACAACGTATAGTTAAGTAGTTAGTACTAAACTAATAAACTATCTAATCTGTGAAAATACTTTTGTTCTTTTTTATCAATGATCAATGTAAGTACTTAACACAGATCTATGCTGAACCACCTCAGAATTGTGTTCAGAAATGCGAATTCCGATTTTCGTTCTTCGATGTAACTTATCTAAAAGTATATTTAAATATGGGGAAGTCCCCAACTTTATTGCGGGGAATTACCTCTTTTCAACAAGTAACAAAGTATAAATATGCATAGGTAGGATGGACTATATTCAAATAAGGGGAATCCCCAAAATTGTTGCGTAGTATTACTTCATTTCGACCGGCGCACAGTAGAACGAGTGTATGGAAGAGGTTGGACTTACGTATTTCCGAGAAAAAAAGTCTCATTTTGAAAAACGAAAAATGCCATTGTATTTAACTATCAAATGCCTTCAAAACTTGTGCTGACAAATTTCATTCTATCTCTCGTATTTAGGAGTTAATTGAAAAAATGTGAAATTTTACTATGAAAATGACTGTATCGAGCTCTCTGCCGCCTGATTCCGGCCTCGTTTCAAGTTGTGGGCTTCACTATCGTATTACATATAGCAAAAGGTACATTTGATGCCTAAGACACATCGTGCGCCAAACGTGCACCTTCTGACATATAGGGCGATGTATGGGAGAGGTTGAACATAGACATTTCCGAGGGAGAAATTTTTTCATTTTGAGAAACAAATAATGCCATCGTATTTAGTTATCAAGTGCCTTCAAAACTTGTACTGACAAATTTGTTTCTGTCTCTCGTGTTTCAGGAGTTAATTGAGAAAATGTGAAATTTTACTATGAAAATGAGTGAATGCAACTCTCTGCCTCCTGAATCTGGTTCTGTTTCAAGTTGTATTCTTTACTATTATAATACATATACCAAGAGCTGCATTTAGTGCTTAGACACATGGTGCGCCAAACGTACACCTGACATACAGGTTGATTTATATATTTTTAACAAAAAGATATTTTTCCCTTATAGTATACTGGTTTCGTTAGACTTATAGTAATATGATTCACACATGGACTGTATTGTGAAGTAGCTATTAGGAGTATCGATACAAAATATAACTTTCCTGAGAACCCAATTAAATGTGTTAAAGGTATTAAGATAAATGATTAAGAAAATGACTACTTAAAGGTTTACACAGAATAACTAATGCAGTAATGAGCATTAACAAACTGCTTGTAATAAACTAATTTACTATGCCTCATCAGCAAATAGGACAGTGTAATATTAATCAATCAGTGAGGGTACCTGGATATAGTATAAATAAGTCACCAAAGTAGCTTTAAACTCAGTATTGATTTACATCTCGGTATAGTCACGCTAATCTCGAAATTAATTTTCCAAATTTTACTATGAATCTTAATCTTTACGTTGCTTTATGTGCACGCCCAGATAAAGATTTACACGACTATAACTACTTCTTCAGTGTTTTAAAAGAGAATAGTTCTGTACAACTATGTAATAGTTCCAGAATAAGTTTAAAATCCTGGTGTCGTCGATTTTGCTACCGCATTTTTGCAAAATGGACACAATCTGGAACACGCCCGGATAAGTTACGTAATAATATGAAGAATGGCTGCAAGATGCAATTCAGTAGCCAGAATTTCCAACGAAACGGAACGAAATCGTAGACCCTTCTACAGAAAATGTAAGGGACGATATCGAGCATATGATTTCCCCGGTTAAATCAGATACTTCAACCTGTACAACTCCTAGTCCTCGTAAATGCTTTGAGGATGTTGGTAACCGGCAAAACAGACGCACTGTAACAGCAATTGGATGCAGTGGTAGCAGCAGCAGCCCTGAAATTGTGTTTTCAGCTGAAAGGGCGCTTAGAAAATCGGGAGAAATCGATACAGCTGATGTAATGAAATACTTAATGGAAAATCCAGAAGAGGCCTCGAAAATTAAAGCTTTTATTTATGGGAATACAATTCAGGTTAGGGAAATGAAACCTTTGAAAGCTTTCAAATAATTCATTCTATTATACCTTTGAAATAATTCATTCTATTATATCTGATACAGCAGCTTCAGAGTGTGACATGTGCAAAGCTAGTCCTAAAGAAATTAATAATTTGGAGTTGGTAAAAGGGAAACCAGTAAACGAGGATATGTACAAATACGGCTCCAGCTCTCTTCACGCTTGGATTCGGTCAATGGAATGTTTCCTACACATTTCTTGATGTGGGAAAAAGGGACGTTGATGAGAGGAAAAGAAGGATCCAAGAGGCTCTAAGAAGCGAATCGGCTTACTTCTCGATATTGTGAAACAAGGTAGTGCATCTACCAACAATGGCAACTCGCAAGGTTATTTTTGAAAACTACTCTAAATCTGCTGAACTTACGGGAATAGACGCTGAGCTATTGAGAAAAACCTGTGATTTTTCAGTGTGTTTCATTAGGTCGGAAACAAAATAAAATTCCGAGATTTCTGCTTTGATACTTTACGTAGATTTGTACCCATGGGTTTACATGCCTTCTTCTCTTCGTAAGCTTCTTATACAGGGGCCAGACATAGTTCAGAATTTGTCAATCATACCCATTGGATTTCTATCTGAAGAGGCATCTGAGGCTAGAAAAAAGATTTCCGAAAATATAGAGAGGGGTATTCTCGAAAATGCAGCAGTATCTCATGTAATGAAAATATTATGCACAATATTTTAGTATCGTCTGATCCACTGCTTACAAACATTCGTCCAACAATGAATAAGTTCGTAAAAGAATCTTTTTTTACGACCTAACGGATTCCGAAAAGAATGACCTAATTTTGTGATGTCAATGATTTAGCAAATATAGCCTCCGAATCTGAATCGAGTAATGATGACGAAGATGATGATGAGGAGGATGAATAAAATTTGGTTTGTAAATGTTCTTAGGTTGTGGTTATTATAATATTGCTATGTGTGTATTATGATAGTGAAAACCACAACTTAAAACAGAACCCGATTCAGGAGGCAGACCTTGAATCAGTAAAAAATACATCACCCTATATATCAGAAGGTGCACGTTTGGCGCATCATGTGTCTTATTAACACCTGAAATACGAGAGATAGAACGAAATTTGTCAGCACAAATGTTGAAGGCATTTGATAACTAAATACGATGGCATTATTAGTTTTTCAAAATTAGACGTGTTTTACTCAGAAATGCCTAAGTCCAACCTCACCCATACACTTGTTCCACTGTTTCCTACACGACATAAAACACACAAACACAATATACGAAATAAAATGGTAATACAAAGACTATGTATGACAGGCGGCAGCCTGGGCGGCGCGTCGGAGGAGGAGAGCTTCGCGGGCGGCGCGGCGGCCGGCGGCGACGCGCTGGCCGCGCGCTGGCGGCGCCTGCACGCGCACTTCGACGACTTCGTGCAGGTACCCATCACTCGATGTCACCCATCGGTGAACAATGCGAAACTTAGAGCTTGAGAGATACTTCACATTACAAAATTTATATTTATTTATTTATTTATTTAACCATTTATGCACACACATATAAACAGACAAGAAGAAAGGAACAGAAAAATACGTACAAAGGCAATGCTTATTTCTAAAGAAATCTCTTCCAGCATATATAAAATGCCTTCCTTTATATCTAAAATGACAACATTTAAAATGGAAATTTATTATGCATAAACTAGCGAATCTGACAGACGTTGTCCTGTGCGAACAGCGCCACCTACCGGGTCCAATTGTATTTGCAAACCATCCAGGGATCACTCAATTATATGCACAAAATTTCATTCAAATCGGTCCGGCCGTTTAGGAGGAGTTAGGTGACAAACACACGTACAGAGAAATTTTATGTATACAAAATAAACATTTTATTCGGGCAAAACCATTTTAAATAAAATTTCACTATCAAGAGATAAAAGAAAGAAAAGGAGAAAAAAAGAGAAAGAGATTTAACATTCTTTTATGAAAATACTTATGTTAAAATGTTGTACCGAAATAGATTTTTGAGCTCACATTTTTATCACACAAAGTTTTGAAAGAGCCAACCCTCGATTCTTTGAAAAAGCCATCTCGAAAACTGGCCCATTCAATAATCTAATGGATATTAAATTTGAAAATTGCAGGCTTTTTGGTATCGCCCGGTTTGTTCGGTGTATTGTCCGCTAAAACTTCACAAATGTGGATGCAACTTATCACTTTCTTCATGTGTCCACAGTGTTACTTCGCTCACCGCGCAGACGAGCTGTACTTCCCGGGCTCGTCGGCAGTCACCCCCGCGCCCGCTACCTTCCCCGCCGACTGCGCAAGCGCTGCCGGCGCGCCCGGTGCGGGGCCTGCCGTCAGCCCGCAGGGGCCCGCCGCGCCCGACGCCGACCACGTGCCGCAGGGGCCCGGCGACTCGCGGACTGTCTCCATGCACGGTAAGTTTTCACCACATTAAAGTCCAGCGCACTTTACAGCCGCAACGGGCCGCAGCGCAACGGCTGTTCATACAAAAAAGCGCATTGCGTCTCGCCTGCGCGCCTGTACATTTTCTCTTTCGTACGAAAGTGATGAAGGAGGATTTCCGTTGCGGCGGGGCCCGCACGGCACGCTTCAATCTGCACTAGCGTTTAAACCTTTCCAGAAGAAAACAACTGACGTCCAAAAAAACGGCATCAGCAAATCATAATCAGCCTATAATGTTACACTGCTGACACGGGACACAGGCCTCCTCTCTGAGTGAGGGAGTAGGCCGTAATCCACCACGCGGGCCCATTGCAGTGCGGCTCTAGGACATGGCGGTTTCCTCACGATGTTTTCCTACACCGTTTTGAGAGCAGTGGTGATGTAATAATTTACACAAAGTAAAGCGCCTGTCAGGGTTCAATCTACATTCTACAACTCTTAAGTCGCGGCCGATACCGCCAATGCTCTCTAAAAAAACGCAAAATAAATTTTTGCACATTTTTTTTTTCATAGCAGTTCGAATAAGGTTTGTGTGGAAAAAAAATGGATAAGTTGTCCGAGAAATTGGAAAACTCCGGAAAACTGAAAGTGCTTTTTTCTATGGATTGAAGTTTGGATAGGACAATATCTTTAGTATTTGATAAAAACACAATCTTGCATAAACGCAGGTCATATAGATTGTCACCACAGGTAACAACAACTGAGGCAAAAAGTAGATGAAATGCTAAGCAACGATATCATAGAAGAATGCGATTCTCCCTGGGCAGCTCCTGTTATTGTGGTCCCTAAAGCCCTGCGCCCACTGGCACGACAGTGGATCGTTCGGCATCACAAGCTCATACTGACGGCAACGATGCCGCGATATCCTTATACATGCTACGAAGTCCTTTTTCAATTTTATTGCCATATTTAAAATTACTAAAAACACTACTTCGACCTAGTCGATTATAATAGGCTCCGGACTAAGCTTGGGGAGGCCGCGGCTTCCGCCGAACTCACTAATATATTTTCTTACTTATAACCACCAGAAAAACGTTGTCAAGTGGGGAAACACATATTCTGAAGAATATTCACTTGAGTGTGTAGTGAGGCAAGGGGCCTGACCTCTCCAAGACTATTTAATCTGTATGTCAATCAGCTGATAGGTGAACTCAGCAACAGCCATGTCGGATGTCACATAAATAACGTTTGCGTCAATAACATCAGTTACGCGGACGACATGGTGCATCTGTAGTGATATATTGAAGAAAATTGGCTTTTTCTTTATCATGTACCTTTTTAAGTATATGGAATAGGGATTTAACATTTCGGTGTATATATTTTTTGACTATATGACCTAGTATCCTGAAAAAGGAATACACGATACAATGAAATTTTCTCGATACAAAAAAATTGCAAAGGTCTATCTATTTTTATCTTTTTTGGAGTATCATGGCGCAACAGGTTATTCGATGGAATTTACTTTAAAACAGAGAGTAGTCGTATCAAGTTTTAAGAAAAGCAGTTTTGTTTTAACTAGCTTTTGCCCGCGGCTTCGCCCGCGTGGATGTCGGAAAATATCCCACGGGGACGTACTACCGGGATTTCATACCTAATAGCCGAGGTCATTGACTCCTACCGCTGCGCCCGTGTTGCCGTCAACAAAAATTACTTTGTTACGCGTAATTTTAAACCTGTTTTCTCTTATAAAGTATTCATTTAAATGATAAGATGTCAAGGATTACCTAAATCGAAATAAAATGTCCAATTTAAATAACCTATTTTATTGGATAATACCGGTCAAAATAGCTTCAGAAATAACAATGAAATATTTATGAAATTCTAAAAGATACATATGCCATCGCGAACTTTTTTGCTGAACTTTTTAAGATGTACAATACTGTAGAACATAAATTTGATGTAACTTTTACGATTTCCGCGGCGCACGCCAATAAAGCTCCCAGTCGGCATGATTTTTTCCGACATCTTCAACAATAATCTTAAAATTTCAGCCAATTTACACAAAACTTTAATGAATTACACACTAAAACCCTTCCGCATGAATCACTCGGTCCATTAGTGAAAACCGTTTGAAAATCCGTTCGGTAGATTTTGAGTTTATCGCGTTCAGACAGACAGACAGACGCGGCGGGGGACTTTGTTTTATAATATGTAAGGATAATACTTTTCATTTACAAAAGTCGGCATTTCGTTTTGGCACATACGTTATTTTATTCCGAGCGAACACACATTATCGCCATCTCTTCTTTCGCCTATCAAAAGTATTGTCATCACTCTCGTTCATTCATAAATCAGTCGCCCGGTGGGGCTCATCGACGATGAATCTATGTATTTTTTTTCAAATCGGTGCGATCAAATTTACGTAATTTAAAGAATTTTGTTTACAGAAAAAGTTAGTACTTTAGCAAGTTAAAGTATTTTTTTATTTTACATTCGTCCTTGACATATACATCCTATTATTTGACATTATATACCTACTATTTAATTTCAACTCTTTGTTTCTCTTTTTTCTTTGTTCTCTCTTTTCTTGTTGGTTTTAGTGCACATGATAATAATTCAGATTTATTACAGTTGTAATAGCAATCATGTAATTGCGTTTAATTAAAATAGGTTTTCATTTATCTTTTGTATAGATTCTTTTCTATTGTGTGAATGTGAGAACGCTGTAGGCTTAGTGGACTGTAGATTTGTTGACCATTTTCTATTTTCTTAAGTACCTGGTACTTATTGAAAGACCTACACTGTCCTCCCATACTTAGTCACAAAGTTATTTGAAAGACAATTATTTTTAAAAGAGTAACCGTGGAGTTTCTTGCCGGCTCTTCTCCATAGGAAACAATCAATTGGAACCGTGCACCTAGCTTCTGACGTTTCATAAGTACCCATGTAGGTTTATGTGAAATCAAAATATTTTTCATCCCCCCATCTCGGAAAGAGTATTTTTGCTCTTCGATATCTGAGTGCAAAAGCCGTTTTTATCCGCTAGAGGATAAAGTAGATTAAATTTAGAACATCGTGTGCACTAAGTTTGTTTGAATTCAAAACATCATTAAACCTAGGTATTTACTTCTCCCTCCATGGTGCCGAATTTATCATACAACCTTTTTTAATTTGTTAAAAACTCAGACTCGGTACCTTCTTGGTGTACTTTTTTTAATTTGCTTTGCGCGCTCCATTTTCTTTTCACGTCCTATTGTTAAAACCATAGAATTAATTACTCTAAGGTTAAAACCTTAGGTTAAAAACTAAAACCTTAGGTTAAAAACAAGAAACTTGAAAACAAGTGATCCTAAAATGAGTGGTTCTAGCGACGAGAAAGTTTATTTGACGCCAACAGAATTGACTGAAACTGTTAATAATGCGCAAATGAGCTTTCTCCCTCAACAATCACGCGAGAAGTATTTGAAACAGTACGATATCTTTAATACGTGGCGACTAGCTAAAGGAGCCCAACCTTTCTCAGAAAACGTTTTGCTGGCATATTTTATTGAATTATCCGAGACCAAGAAATCAAGCACTCTATGGAGTACGTATTCAATGCTAAAAGCAACAATAAAGATGAAAAAAGACATACATATCGACACCTATCCTAAATTAGTGGCAATTTTAAAAAGAGCCTCATCTGGTCATCAACCAAAATAATCGAAGGTCTTCACAGCATCTGAAATTGAAAAGTTTCTTAACGAAGCACCTGATTCCGTATATTTGGCGACAAAAGTAAGTCAGTTGCACATTCAGTATCTACTTAAGTATATTAATCAACTATTTGATATAATCTAATACGTACTTAGTAGATGTTGATAGGCATAATTATGCATGCATATCAATTTTATTAATTTATCTACTACAATACTCTTTACGTTACAGGTTGTTCTTATTATTGGTATAAACGGAGCATGTCGAACTAATGAACTAATACAACTTAATGTCAAAAACATTGAGAAACATTCAGATGACTTACTATTAATCAATTTACCTAATACAAAGACAAAAAGAGACCGCAACTTCGTCATTCGCAAGGAATACGTAACAATTGTTGAGAAATATCAAGCCTTACGCCCGCCTGACACTCCAATCAATCGATTTTTTCTACAATATCGCAACGAAAAGTATGTTAGACAGCCTGTGGGTGCTAATAAAATTGGCAGTATCCCACGAGAAATAGCAACATTTCTTGAACTTCCAGAACCCCTGTTGTACAAGGGTCATTGTTTCCGACGAACTTCAGCCACACTTTTGGCCGATTCAGGAGCTGATCTCCTGTCCCTTAAGCGCCATTGAGGCTGGAAGTCCAATGCGGTTGTAAAGAGATACATAGAGGATTCCATCCAAAATAAGTCTAAAATATAAAAAGGCATCGTAGGAGCCATAACACTGAAAGAGCCTCAGATCCTTGGACTGGCCCTTCTACATCAAAAATGAGCCGTTACGAAACACCTAACCATCGCCCTCTCTCGCCAACATTTACGCCAAGGGAATCCGATGAATCGGTACAACTATTAAGTATGACAGATAATTTACTGAAAAACAGTACACAAGTCACTAACACCAGCATTACAGTACCTAACAAAAATATTAAACTCAACTTAAGTAACTGTAGCAACGTTACTTTCAATTTTTCTTAATTATACCTAAGTATTATTCGATATAATTTAAAGATTATTCTGTAATACTTACCTATCATAATATAGTAGTTAATACCTAAACTGAAATAAAAGTATCTTGTGATTGTAAATGTTTTTTTTTTTTTGCATTTAGTAATTTCCTCGCTGAGGTGTGGTGAAAAGTTACGTGTTGCACGCGAGTACAAAGATTTTTCACCTCGTGCTCTTTTGATTCCCTCGCTATTGCTCAGGATTCTAATTTTTTAATCACTCGCTGCGCTCGTGATTCAATTTTAGAATCCTTCGCTTGCTCGGTCATCAAAATTGAGCACGTGGTTAAAAAGCAACTTTGCACTCTTGTATAACAAATAAATTTGTTTTTTTTTTTTTTAAATTCATGAATGTCGAACGCTTTAATGAGGTCGAGAGATACCAAGGACTATATTTTTTCCATCTACATTTTGCTTAATTTTAGTAACGAGGTCGACTGTAGTTTAGTTAGTGTGCTGCTTTTTGGTCCAAACTAGGAATGTTTTTTTCCCGATACGATACCCATTATTGTAGTAAATAACCGACGATACCGATACCAAATAAATAATAAAGTATGTACTTCGGGCGTTTGTATTTCTTCTGAATTTAGTATCTCGGGCACAACTGTTTAATAGTGCGTTATAGCCCGCACTTCACTGTATGAATAAACAAAATCACGAATAGCCGTGACGTGTAACAGGCACGAAACTATACATTGCTCAGGCAACGCTCAGCAAACTGCAAACTCTGCCGTTTACCGTGTTGCCATGTCGATAAGCATGCGTTGTGTGGCTCTCCCGCCAATCCCACCTCCGACAGAGCGACAATGTTGCGCGCGTCGTCATTTTGCGCGCTTTTTTTTAAATTAATTAAATATGTACTAGGATAGTACAAGTTCAATTTAATGTGAAACTTGTTGACGGGTATTAGTAATACACTGAAACAAACGGAAAAAAATTATTGTTAGTTATATAATTAAATATGTACATAAATGATCACAAACCACACAAAAATCATCATAATTTGATGTCATTGACACGGATAAAAAACATCACAGCCGCAAAGAGCTTTAGGGAAGAATGTGTTAGTAGGGATGGAAAGTTAGTAGGGACAGGGATCTTTTATTTAGGGAGATGACTGTACAAGTCATGGGCTGGGTTGTTATTGGAGCAGTTAAAAAAAGATGTGCTCCAAAGTCCCTTCATCCAACCCATATTCGCAGAGCGATGTGCCTCTGAGCCGGATTTTGTGAAGGAAAACCGGAGAATAGCAATGGCCTATCCGGACACGGCAAAGAATAGTGATCACTTTCTTGGATATTTTCTTGTAATGAAAGAACCAAGGCTTGGGTGTAACATTAGGCTGTATTGCGTGATAAAAAGCACCCTTCCGTGTACTCGAAATTTGCCACTGTACTTGCCATGAGGTTAGCAAGGTCTTTTTGGAAAATATCGGGTTTAAAACAAATAATTACATAGTCAAAAATGAAAATAGGAAGTTTCGGAAACTGAATAATAGGGGAATCTAAATTTTGATAACAACGAAAGGATTTTAAAAATAAAGTGACTTGTTTATGGTTCCAATCATTGGAACTCTGGCATACAACATCCAAGTCGTCCACTTTTTGAACAAGAGGGTGGGAGGATTTATTTGGTAATGACTTTACCACTCTACTTGCAATGCGTTAATTGGCGAGGACTTCATAATATGATCCGTAGACACTTAGCCTGTATTCTGTCCAACCTTACCAAAGCACCTTTGTTGCAGGGAATTAAAAGAAAGGATCCGTAGTCCACAACACTCCGGATTAAGGCATTGTATACCAGTTTCATACTGTAGGGATGTGCACCCCACCAGACACCGGCAAGTACTCTTAATATGGGAATAGTTCTCTCGCATATATTCATTAAATAATTTAGGCGATGTAATAAATCACTCAATTTGGAGTCCAAAAAAACGCCTAAAAAATTTACTTTTGAAGAAACCGGTATACAATGTCCTTGGATGCCCACTGAAATTTGAAAGATCAGCCTCCTGCGGGGAAATACAACTACAGCACTTTTGGGGGCAGACAAACTCAAACCGTGAGAATTTAGCCATTGGTTTAGAGAGTCCAGGGATACGCAGAGAGATGATGCAGCGTCGCTAACTGATTTATTGGTAACATATAAAGCCAAGTCATCAGCGTACTGAAAAATTTGACAATCATTATTCAGGCATGAACCAATGTCAACTGTATATAAGTTGTACAGTAAGAGACTAAGAAAAAAGCCTTGTGCTAGGCCCTTCCATAACATCCTGACGTCAAATTCCTCACCTGGGACTCTCAAAACCCAACGTTCGAGATATGAGTAAATTACAGATGCACTGTACCAATCTCTCAGGTATTCTCAGCTGTTGCAATTTTTGCCTGAGAATGCGAAGAAAGACATTGTCATAGGCAGAGGAAATGTCTAAAAGGGCAGCAACTACGGATTCATTTTTGGAAAACGATGAGCGTATATCTGAAACCAAAACCCAACACTATCCATGGTACCAAGTCCTTTTCTAAAACCAAATTGAGATCTAAGGAACTAAGTCTCTCGATTCCACTATTAATTCTAGTCGATTCTTTATTAAATGTTCCAATAAATTTGCAAGGACTGATGACAAAGCGACTGGTCTGAAACTGTTTGGGTCATCATCGTGCTTGCCAGGTTTTAAAATAATATTATGATTTGATTTTTCCACTGATCGGGTACCCAGCCATTGGTGTAACAAAAATTTCAAATATCTAAAAAATATTTTTTTGCTCTATGACCTGCGTGTGACATAAAGAAATAGACAATACCGTCTATACCGGGGGTAGTCATGAACATGTTTTAAAACAGAGTTAGCTCCTGCATACAAAAAGGTAAGGTCAACACAATTCTTATTCTGTCTAGGAAGAGACCTACGGGTAGGGCAACCATTGTTTAAGATACACAGGTTAAGGTCATCTAAGATTTCAACTAAACCTTCCCCAAAAGAGTCGCAACGTTCGGAACCCCACCTAAAGTGATGGCAGTTGAAATCCCCCATAACAAGTACAGGACCTTCTGTTTTCCAACGTACATTTTAAATTGAAAGGAAACTTTGATGAGGGTGAGCAATATAAATAGATAGGAGGGTTATACCCTCTACCCTACCAGCTACAATATTAATATTATCACCTAGAGGAGGCTGAGATACAACCGCAAGTGGTACACGATTGTTCACGCAGAGAGCCGACCCGCCATAGCCATCAGATCGGTCGCATCTGACAATATTAAAAGAAAGTACACGGAAACTAAGACTCGGAACTAGCCAAGTCTCAGCAAGGGAACAAGCTCAAGGTTTGTCATTCAGAAGGAATGTGACCTCGTGCTGCTTATGCCTCACGCTCTTCGCATTCCATTGAAGAAACACCAACCGAGCCATTATTGTGGGATGAAAGTGAGTTAATAAGTAAAGAAGCAACGTTGGATGGTAATTGAGTTTTATTTGATGGATACATTAAAGTTAAAAGGAGTTTACTGAGAAGTTCAATTATATTATTGAAGACAAGTTTTCATGAGATTCTGTCAGTTGACTATTGAGAGCACGGCCATTAGACTGAGGAAATTGGGGAGTGCTAGTCAGCTGCTGATGAAGCTGTTTTATCGTAAGAAGGAGAAAGGGGAGCATGGGGTCTTTTGCTTAAGAGATACAGTTTTGCGGTATGACTGAGATTGTGATTTCGTAGTGCCTGCATAACTACGAGTAGAAATTGGAACAGCTTTACTAGCTTCTGAATAGGACATTACTTTCTCAGCCATGATTGTTTTAATTGTTTATTCTGTTTGCTGTACTCCGGACAAGCCTTTGCAAAGTGACTTCCAGAGCACAACACACGGAAAGCTTCGCTCTCAGCAATGTTGCAACCATCACCATATCTGTGACTGAGTATCTGACACGGCCTATTTGAGTTCTCGGTTGTTTGGTAGGACGATTGGATACATCATCTTCATTACCGGGACGTTTACGGATGTTAAACTGGCAAGGAAGGATTTGGGACTCCACATTACAGACCACATCTGCAAACTGCCTTAATGGGTTGGGTGTGGGACTCAAGTTATACGGGGAAAATCCGGAAAGTACACTGTGGCGAGAATCCAATCAGCAGTCAGTTAAAGCATTTGCTAAGCGCGCGCAAGAGCTGTCAGCGTCATCATTATTGTGACACTGATAGCTGTCGAACTCTGTTTAGATGTGCTGATCGCACTACTAATGTCGTGTGTGCAGGTGGCGACCAGCGCGCCCCGGACGAGGCGCCGGGCGGGGCCCCCGCCCCGGTCGGGGCCCCCGCGCCCCCGGAGCTCACGGACACGCTGACGCGCGCGGCGCTACGCCCGCGCGGCCTGGACGCCTTCCGCGAGGATCTGCTGGCCTTCACCCGCTACCGCGCGCTGCGCCCGCTGGCCACGCTCAGCTACTGCAGCGACGCCATCAACTACTCCACCATCGTGTCCACCATCGAGTTTGACAAGGTATATCATTAATACTTACATACACTCACGCCTTCTTCCCATGGATCTACCTACGATCCTTATTCATATATCTGGTCCTACACGCACCCCTGTTGCGACTACTACGCACTTGACCTTTCTTAAGAACATCACCTATAAAGTCACTATGTCCTCCTAAGGCCTCCCCTCCCGGCGTTTCCACTCACATCTGCCTTGTAAATCTGCCATCAAAATATGATCACATCTAAACATACTCTTTTTCATTTTTGTCGCTACATTGCCTTATCACATCATTCCTCAACCTATCATTCATGCCACAGTCATGCTTCGCCAGGAACTACTCGTAAGCGTTGGCACCAGCACACAGTATATAATTTAATGTATACAAAATATTTTAAAAGAGTAACGATGGAGTTTCTTTCTCATTCTTCTCCATACGACAGGCAGGAAGGGGAAAGGGAACTTTGGAAGATGCGACTAGAATCAATTAAATTTTCTTGTAAATGTTGGCGTTGAAAAGTGCCTTTTATGTGGCTAATTGAAATCCTAATCCCTCATCACTAAAATCGTGTGTTTGGGTCTCGTACAAGAGTTTCATTTCTTTTTATTTTCATAATAGTAGTTGAGTACCAGTAAATGTTTTTTCTTTCTTTTATTTAAATTAATTTCGTTCGCAGGACGAGGAGTTCTTCGCCATCGCCGGCGTAACTAAGCGCATCAAGGTGTTCGAGTACGAGAGCGTGGTGCGCGACTGCGTGGACGTGCACTACCCTTGCGCTGAGATGCAGTGCTCGCACAAGATCTCGTGCGTGTCATGGAACGCCTACCACAAGAACGTGATCGCGTCGTCGGACTACGAGGGCACAGTGAGCGTGTGGGACGCGGGCACGGGCCAGCGCACGCGCGCGCTACACGAGCACGACAAGCGCTGCTGGTCCGTGCACTTCAACCGCGCCGACGTGCGCCTGCTGGCCTCGGGCTCCGACGACGCGCGCGTCAAGCTGTGGGCGCTCAACGCCGAGCGCTCCGTGGCCACGCTGGAGGCCAAGTTCAACGTGTGCTGCGTGCGCTTCAACCCGCGCTCGTCGTGCCACCTCGCTTTCGGCTCGGCCGACCACTGCGTGCACTACTACGACCTGCGCGCGCCGCGCGAACCCCTGGCAGTCTTCAAAGACCACCGCAAAGCAGTCTCCTACGTCAAATTCTTGGACGCACGTACTCTAGTATCGGCTAGTACAGATTCCGCCCTAAAGCTGTGGCGCGTGGAGTCGCCCCGCTGCGTGCGCTCGTTCACGGGACACGCGAATGAGAAGAACTTTGTCGGCCTAGCGACGGACGGCAAGTACGTGGCGTGCGGCTCGGAGAACAACGCGTTGTACGTGTACTACTCGGGACTGTCGCGGCCATTGCTCGCCTACAGGTGAGCGATATCATTGTTATGTTCCTTGTTATTTATTTGTTTTACTTTAATGCTTGATACACACGCAGCGACTCGCTAGCAATTTGAAAATCTCACGTCAACATATAGATTTTGAAATGGGCGAGTAAAGTCGCTGCGTGTGTGTACCTAGCATGCCATTACTGATACAAGAAGTTACCAGACTTGCTTATTATACGAGATCAAATTAAATTGACGCTAGTTACCACATTTAATTTGTCCTTGTGTTTCTTAGTTCGTTCCTAGGTGCTAGATGGTCGCGACGCTACTGTTGGAAGGTCTCGGGTTCGACTCTGTTCGGGTCAGGTAAAGAGTTATTGGGTTTTTCTATCGCGAACTTCTCAGTAGCAGCCCGGAGTCTGGATTTGTACCCGGTTGATGGTAATAGGCTCACCCCTTACCGGCGAAATTCGGGCGTGTTATAGTTACAGCTCTGCCCGACCCTTCGGGGAATACAGGGGTGATTTCATATAGCATTGCCTTGGATGAGTCTGTGAACATGTAATAATTGTTTTGTGGCCAGGTTCGACGCCGTGCGCGGCTTCCTGGAGCGCGAGCGGCGCGACGAGGAGCCGTCGGAGTTCGTGTCGGCCGTGTGCTGGCGCCGCGCCTCGGACCGGCACGTGCTGCTCGCGGCCAACTCGCAGGGCACCATCAAGGTGCTGGAGCTGGTGTGAGGGCCGACCGAGCTGTGAGCACTCAGTCCCATGGTCCACATGGTTCAGTTGTGACTACTTTGTGGACAGTGAAAGTGTTAACTCTGACTGTGACTTCTGATCCCTAAGAAATTCTGTACAGTCAGAATCGGCGCAGATCGATAGAGTTGCGCCGAAGCGAGTAATTCTATTACAACTGAAAGTCGATTTTATTTACTACGGATATGGATGAAAATTGTATTACGTAATAAAAAACATAAAGCGGCGCGAAGCGTCGTCGAGAGCCGTGCGGGTCTGCTCTTCGTCGCCACTCCGTGGGTCTGCGCTGAACCTGAAATTCCACTTTTATTGACATCTAAATCGTGATAGTGTGCTAGAGACCACTTGTGGTGGAGCCCGCACCACGCACTTCCACCAACTCGGGGGCGCCACACACAGGCCGCGCGGCTGCATCGACAGTATCTCGTGCCGCCCGGCCTGGTGTGTAGCGCGCCTCACTATCCACCAACCAACCAACGACAAGTTGACAAGCAGAGTTCAAGACTGTGTTTCAAGTTTTATACAGTGCTAAGAACTACGTTTTAATTTATAGTTAGAACTGATTGTCTAATTATACATTGTGCAGTAAGTTTTAGCAGTAAGACGGCTCTTGTACAGTAAAATATCCCTTTTATTGACCTCTAAGCTTCGATCTAAGAGTACACTACATTCAGGGTTAGCGCCAAAAAACGGTCCGAAGAATAAGTTGTGCGATCAAAAATAGAATAAGCACCACTTACGAACACATTTTTTCATCCCTATTGCTTAGATTTAAGTTTAATTTTAGAGTAATATTTTTGTACAAATTTTCATAATTACTTTATTTGTTTTTGCATTTTCTCCAATGGCAGACAGTCTTAAACATATATCGCAAACAAAATTCAACTTTGTTTGAGTATTAAGGGTTATAATCATCATCATGCTTAAATACTTTTCTATAATTATTTTGAATTAAGAATATAAATGTACAGTAGTATCAGTTGAGCAATGAGTGTTTGTTCGTGATGCTGTCTCTAGTGTGTTCTCGATCGAATCCTCTAACTTGACAGAAGAGAAGCATGCCGCCATGCCGGAGTGAATGACAAGCTAGGCTACAGGTGACTGGTGGTAATATTATTATATGTGTAACGCGCCACGTTCATATTGGCGAATGTTCTAGATAGAAGATGTGCCTATGTATGTAAAGTTTATCCATTCAACTATCTTTTTTGTGACATTACAAATGTTCTCATAACTTCTGTAAATATGGCTCTAGCATTCCGTCATCGTACTAAATGGGTAGCGGGACCGGTGCAGCGTGCAGCGGTGTTCCGGTCTCACAGTATCGCATTTGGTAATAAGTGTTTATATTATAGTATGGTGAGTCGAATCTTACCAAACTGTTGTAGGGCAGTTTTCTAAGCTCTGATTATTGTGATTCAGGCATCAGTCAAATTATTTCCATAATTGTGTCTATGCGTATAGACGTTGAAAACGTCGTATGCCATACTTGTGTGCACTGCAGTGATCACGTGTAACGCACTCGTGCGCAGTGCGACTGACTATGGACACTAATGATGCGCTCAAACGTTGTGTCTGTAATTTTACCGTTTGTCATTTAGCCACACAGTAACGAAATCTACCTACAGTTGGTCAACAGCTTTGATTACAAAGCAAATCTTGAAATATTTGATGTAAAGTCCTCTTATAACTAAATCTTACGTAATCGAGATGTTGGAGGCATACTTTTGTGTAACTAGTGTTTACGACAAAGCGAAATGAAATGCCAGCGATTCGCTGCAATGTGCAAAATGTTGTAATCCCGACCTGTCATACGATAACTTGTGACCGCCCACTACAGTTGACCGACAAGTAAGGTGCAGTCAACCTCAAAAGAATGTATACATGAACAAGGATTATTTTGATACAATAAAATGTATATCCTTGCCCTTGTATGCATCTGTTTATGGCCGACTGTACAGCCAGACTGTGTTAAATTAAGTGTATTGTGTATAATAAGTACGTAGCGTAAGTGATGAGCAGTGATACAGACGATGTGCCAAACGTGTACGATGTGTACGTCAGTACGTGTGTGTACTAGCTAGTGAGTGTCTATGTAACTATGTGTCCCTGAGACAGTAAAGTGTCCCTTACCACTCCCACACAGAGTTTTATTTATACCCCAGAGCACAGAGACGCTTCGGCTGCCGCTGCTAGTGACGGCGTCGTCAACACTTTCCATACAAACCGCGAGTGCCACCGCACTCACCGCGTACAACAGTGTCGTCGCACTACGACATGACGCTCACTGCAGTTCCGGCGCCACCGGTGTTGTGTGCTGCCGCATGCCGGCTGTACTACAGTTAACGACATACAGTTGACGACGTTCGTCTTAACACGATACACGGTTGTTACAACAGATTATCATCCGCGGCGACCACGCACAGTGGCCATGAACCCAATATTATACATGTAAAAGTTCGAATTGCATTGCTAATTCACACACTCTTAAATCAACTTAGACTAGACATAGTTTCCATTCTCCGTGCGGTGCCAGCTATGTGCGCCTTATTTAAATTTGACCCCGAGTATAAAATAAACTTGCTGTCCTTCACTCGCCAGCAATATAAGGCAGATACAAGAAGATTACTTCATCATCATTGACAAGAAGCGTAAATGGCCGTTCATAACGTCTCTAAGCTGCTAACAGCGCGTCCGGAGCAAATGTTTAGCTTCTTTATTTATCTATGGCTGAACTCATAGTACAATGAAGATCCCTTATTGAAATAAATCTATTATTTCAGTGTATTTACCCGAAACTTTGCTGCCAGTACACTTGACAACACATTTCGTACAAGTTATCTCGATAAGTGAGATGTGTCCGCATTAATTATTATAATACTCGTGTTCGATTTGACGACACGCGTTTACACGACGCTAGTCGTTAGTAGACTATATTTCTATAAAGTTCTCGGGCGTTGGGTACATTGAAAATATTAAATGCAAAATTAGTCTGAAAAATTATATTAACTCACGCATTTCCCCCATGGGGGTAGGCAGAAATTACAGAACGCCACCTGCTACGATACTTACATACTCCATCGTGTGGATACACTTAACATATAACGTGATATGCCAATGGATAGACATACAGCACAAGCATAGTAACAATTAACTAGGCCTTTAACTTGTAGCACTAAGTGGTTTACGTACCACTGACGTGCAGGTACAGACAGCATCGAAGTAATACACACATTTATAAATGAACGTGGCGAATTAGCGAACTTGTAATGTACTGTATATATTAATAATATTTACAAAGATATGTGACTGTATTTACATTGCATACGTCCTCCACTCCGTATTATAAATATAATTGTAAAGTTATGACAAGCATGGCTACACTGACGTTATTCTTGACATAACTTTGTACAAGAATGCATTTCATCAAAGAGTTCCTTTACCGCAATGTTGGCTCCACTTCACACACTCCACACACACACACACACACTTTAACAACGGACCAGTCACGTAGCGCCGTAGCGTATTCGTGGTCGTCCTACAACAATGTAGCTAATGGAACTATTTGATGAAACGCACTCTACACGTCCACAGGGTATGCAGGCACATTGAAATCTCTTGACAAGGAGTTAAAAAACACTCGATATTTGACAACTCTTGAGATTATCTTCCTAAATGCTACAAATATTACGTGTAACGATTATAGTGTACAGTATTCTAAGAGTTGACAGAACTCGTTAATTAACTTTCACTTCGGAACAATCACTGTCATGTGTAAAATAAAAACCAGCTGCGCCATATCAAAATGCAATATTGTCTTTATCAAAAAGTATGAAACAGCAGACTTTTTAAATATATTACACATTAATATGCGATGTTATGTGAGACCTTGTTCAAGGTCAAATTAAATTAACTATACAGTTCTGATGGGTTTAGATATCGATACCCATCACGTCTGTGAAGTTTATAAAACAAAACTAAAATACACAACCTCATGTTGTCGACCCAAAAAAAACATCAAATCCGACAGAGTTTCGCTAGCTAATTTAATTTGACCCATGTATCATCACGGACCTCAAATTTCATATGTGAGCCACATTCTCTTTAGCCAAACATGTGACATTATCACCTCACACATTAGTGTTGGGGTTGAAGAGGCGCCGCGAGCGCGTGGACGACGCGAGTACCGGGGAAGGGGAGCGGGACGACGCGAGGCCCGGAGACGGTGAGCGGGACGACGAGGAGGGGGCGGCCCGGTGCCGCGCCGCGAACCGGCGCGTCACTTCCGAGTAGCGCGGCGAGCGAGCCGCCCTGCTTGCCGTTTTACTGCCTGACTCCTTGACCTCCTTACTGCTGGCCGCTTTGCTGCCGGATGCCTTACTGCTGCCCGCTTTACTACCAGATTCCTTGTTGCCGGACTCTTTACCGCCAGATGCTTTACTACCAGACTCCTTGCTGCCAGACTCTTTGCTGATGGATGCCTTGCTATTTAGCTCCTTACTGCCAGATGCCTTGCTTGCAGACTCGTTGCCGCTCTCGTCCTTATTGCTGGTATCTTTGCTAGGGGATTCCGGTGGGCGAGACCGCAGCAAGCGACGCTTCGACGAGGACGGACCTAGCATACAATCAGAAAAAATATTTGAATTTTAATTGTATTCAAAAGTTTTTTAAAGAATAACGAATAAGCGGTAAAAAGCGACTCGGAGAATAATGTCCTGATTAAAGGTTACAGCTTTCTATTAATTTATTTAATATATACATAATGTTGAGAAGCACAGCGGCCTGAATTAATCTATGTATAGTTAGGTACTCGGCATCACTCTAGTTAGGTCGTAATAAGGATATCCGTTTTGTTTCCTGCTTTTATTGCCCTTTTGTGAAGTAACCTAGGCTATATTTGTAGTTATTATTAGTAATAGTAGCTACAGAACAGTCAATCCTGTCGATTGTAAAAAATAAAAGAGAGCTTTCCCTTATGTATCATGTAAATGATGAAATAGATACCAAACTAGGCAGAAAATAAGATTTCTGAGAATGAGAAAGTCTTAGTTTGACCATTTACTATCGATAGACACCTTGTATTTATATACAAGGTGTCAAGGTGGTGGTGTGGTGGGAAAGTACCGGGGATCTACACCTTTAGTGAAGAACAAAGGATGTTATACATAAGCAGACCAACTGCGTAGTTCTTACACCCTTCATTATATATTCCAGGGCGTCCTTGACAAGGAACCCTCGCTCAACAAAAAGTATGGAGTTCAGTTCGCCGCACTCCAAACTGACTTACTTGGTCCTTCAGACAATAGCATCGCTAACTTTAGCGATGCATTAGATTCCCTCCCGGCTACAGAGCCACCTAGACCGCCTAGTCCATCAGAGTCAATGAACACTGACGCTCCCATCAGCGCCGCTTCCTCAAAGCGGCCCACCACCCCGTACCCCTATGGCTCGGATGAAGACGAAGCAGGGTGTCGCTTCTTCTTCTTCCTCATCCCCCGCTCACTCCGACGACGGTTTTATAGCCGTCCAAGGAAAAGGAAGGAAGAGGAAGAATAAAAAGCAGAGTTCTACCCAGGCCAGCAAGGTCGCTGCGCTAGAGTACACCGACTCTGCTCCCTCTTCACCCGCACCTGTGGTACCAACCCCACGAATCTCTCCCGCTACTCCGCGACTTGCGCTACCGTAGCTTCCCCCTCCACCTCCCTTCTGATTGCGTCATCCGAAAAATGCGCTACCGTAGTTTCCCCCTTCACTGCTCTTCCGATTGCGTCATCCTCCGCGAAGGATACCACCGCGCCCCTCTCAAAAAAGATCCCTCTCCCGCCACCCTTGTTCATTCAGGATAAGAAAAAGTGGACGGACATATCTAAATGGTGTGCCGACCACAAAATCAACTTCACCAGCGCCAAAAATACCCAGCAGGGTATTAAAGTCTCCGTCCCTACGTCGCGCGACTATAGGGACCTTACCCGACTTCTGAGAATGAGAGGTGTGTCATACCACACCTACTCTCTCCCAGAAGAAAAACAGATCCGCGTCGTGATAAAACGTATCGCTCGACCTTCAGTCTCAAAAAGTCCCCGTTGACGAGGTTCACCGTATGCACCGCTCTAGAGGCGGTGAGTCATACGACATGATACTCGTTATCTGCCCGCCTGTTGAGGGCCACCACCCGATCTTTCAAATTCATTCCCTGTGCAATCTCACAGGGTTCGAAATTGAAAAACCCCATAAGAGTGGCAATGTAGGTCAATGCCACTGCTGTCAACTCTACGGTCACTCTCAGAGGAACTGCCATGCTACACCCAGGTGCGTCAAGTGCCTAGGTGAGCACGGCACTTCCGACTGTACCCGTCCCAAGGACCGTACCCTCTGTACCGACCTTCCCAGCTGCGTCTTATGTGGCAAACAAGGCCACCCGGCTAACTACCGCGGTTGCTTAAAAGCCCTAAAGGCCTCTTCTCCCAAACTGGCCAAGCGTTTCCACGCCCGCCAGCAAAGGGAAGCTCCCTCCTCCTCTTATAGGATTCCCTCTTCCCAATTGCCCCAACGACTAAGCCCTCAGAGGCCTAGTCCGAGGAGTTACCTCCACCACCAGCAGTCTTTCCCTGCCATGGAAGCCTCTTAATGGATAATACGGTCTTAGCTAGGTTCAAACCCCGATCCCTAATAATAGGCTATTTCAATGCAAACGGCATTAGAACTCAACGCGAAGAGATTGCGACTTTCCTCCGCGATCATCAAATAGACGTTCTTTTAGTCCAAGAGACTTTCTTCAAACCTTGTAATCGTAACCCATCAATAGCTAACTACCGGATAGTTCGCAACGATAGGTCACGATGCCGTAGAAGTGGTACCCTGATCTACTATAAAAAGCAGCTTCACTGCATCCCAATTGACCCTCCTCCCCTCTCGCGATTAGAAGTTTCGGCCTGCCGCCTAGGCATGTCAGGCCACGAGCCGATCACTCTCGTATCGGTCTATCTCCCCCCCGGTAGGCGGTAACGCCTCGGAGAATTTCCAACTTCTCTCTGATGACCTTTCGATTCTACTCGCTATGAGTAACTCGCTCATTTTAGCGGGTGATTTCAATGCCAAACAACCCTCCTGGAATAGTTCGGTAACCACTACAAGAAGACACTGGAACTTGCCGGACGATGTGCGTGCATTATTGACTGAGAAGAACGCAGCCATCCGTGCCTACAGCAACTTCCCCTGCCCCGCAAACAAAGCCCATATGCGCTATTTACAGAGATCTGTAAAGACACGTATATCGGAGCTGCGTGACGCGGGCTGGGACAAGATGCTCGGCGAACTAGAGCCCACCCATCAGGCATTCTGGGAACTTCAGAGAAAACTCAGGTCCCCTCAATCTTCCTCCATGCCCCCCTGACCCGTCCCGATGGGACTTTCGAGGACTTTGCAAAGGCTAAATGCCTGGCCGACAGCCTCGAGGCTCAACGCTCACCCAGTTCCCTGCCAGTAGACCAAGCTCACCTGCTAAAGGTCGACGCTGAAGTCGAACGTAGAGCCTCTCTGCCTCCCGTTGATGACCCTGATTGTCCACTGCCTCCCGTCGCTCCAGACGAAGTGCATGACATTATCAAAGGTCTTAAAGCTCGTAAAGCTCCCGGTTCAGATGGCCTCACGAATAGGGTGATCCAACTATTCCCTGCCCACCTAATAATGCTTTTGATTACCATCTTCAATGGTGCCTTAAGCAACAACTTCTTTCCCCAGTCGTGGAAAGAAGCGACAGTCATCGGTATCCCAAAGCCCGGTAAACCCAGTACTGAGCCTTCTAGCTACCGTCCCATCAGTTTGCTCAAGGTTGTCGGAAAAATCTATGAGAGGCTTATTTATAAGCGCCTCTGAGATTTCGCTGAGACCAAGGGCCTCATCCCCAACGAACAGTTCGGCTTTCGAACTGAGCACTCTAGCGTGCATCAGGCCCACCGCATCATTGAGTTCAAAAACGCTGGTTTCCAACGCGGCTCTCTGACGGGTGCAGTATTCTTCGATATTGCGAAAGCGTTCGATAAAGTCTAGCACAACGGCTTATTATACAAGCTGTACCAACTCGGCGTGCCAGATCGTCTCGTACTCATCATACGGGACTATCTATCGAACCGCGTATTCCGCTATCGCATTGAAGGTGCACTTTTCTCTCCCCGCCCTATCCACGCAGGAGTCCCTCAGGGCTCTGTGCTAGCTCCCCTGATGTTCACGCTATTTACTAGCGATATTCCAAACGCCGATAGAAGGGCGCAGTTGGCTCTGTTCGCAGACGACACGGCCATCTACTTGAGGTCTAGATCCCCCGACAATATCGCCCACACTCTCCGAGGCTCAGTCAATAGACTCGCTGCCTGGTTTAGACAGTGGCGCATAGAAGTCAATCCCGAAAAAAGCCAAGCGGTTCTCTTTTCGAAACCGCGCACAAGGCATAGATACCCCCTCCCCCGACCCCTCACTATGTTCGGTAAGCAGATCCCTTGGGAGAAGCGAGCCAAATATCTAGGTGTTGACTTCGATCATCATCTCACTTTCGCTGAGCACATAAAGATGGTTCGTTCGCGAGCCGCTTTCGCTCTCGGTAGGCTCCATTCCGTCCTAAATGCACGTAGCAAGTTGTCACTCAAGTGCAAATTGCGAATCTACACAGCGTGTATTCGTCCCAGCATGACATATGAGGGTGCCGTCTTTGCTCATGCAAAACCCCACCATATCCATAGGATGCAAACCCTCCAAAACCGATTCCTCCGTAGGGCCACTGGCTCCCCCTGGTATGTTAGGAACGAGAGTCTCCATCTCGACCTTAAAATTCCCACTATCCACCAATTCTTAAAACGCCTTGCAAAGCGTTTCTTTGATTCCGCGGTCAAACATCGCAACCCACTGGTTGTCGAGGCCGCCAGTCATGTACCAAGTAGGATTAGCCGTACCCGCTGTCCTAGGCACATTCTCACCAACCCAGATGACCCCATAACCCTCCTCCAGGAGAGCAATAGGGCCACAAGTACTCTACACAAATACAGACGCCTCCCGTCATTCCGACCTCGCCGTCGAGGTCCTTGGCGATCGCGTCCGCGCCCCCGAGTAAATGATAATCCTCCCCGACCCTTGCTCGAAAACGAGGTGCCAGCAGTGGTTACAGCTGAGCACATCAAGCATTACTTATTTGTTGTTTAGTGCCTACTTAAAATAATATGAGTTTTTATACTCACCGAACATAATAATTCTTTCAACAAAATTCCAATTTAAAATCTATAATTGAATTTAAAACAAAAATTAAAATCACATAAAATTAAAATCTAAATTAAATAAAAATATAAATCAAAACTAAAAATTAAAATTAAAATCGAAATTTCCACACTGAAATGATTTTAAAAAATTTACAAATTTCACAAATTCTTGCATGTAATGCTTCGGAACTTACCAAGTGAGTCAGAGTGCACATCAATAAGATCACTGCAGCTATTTAATAATTTACATAGGCGGGGGGATTGGAGAATTAGCCCCAAGAACAGTTCTGCGAAGAGGAGGACATAAGGGTGTTATGCTCGTGGGCTTTTCGCGGGGACCCGGATTTTGATCCTGCTCAATAATTGGGGACAGTCAATTCTACTATTCAAAATTTTAAATTAAAACAGTAAATCTCTCCTCTTCTGTAGGGATATCATATTGAAATGCAAGATTCTATCTTTATATGATCGCTTCTTTTTAGCTATCCCGGAAGAGCATGCTAAATGCCACAGAAATCGTTTTTGAACCCTTTCCAATCTTAGTGTGTGGGCGGCATAGAGAGGTGACGGAAACAGGTGACATTTCTAATGAAAAACCCAAGATTCACTGTAAACTAGTCATAATTATACAGGGTAGATTTTGAAGACGGGGCAGGGCACGTACTTTAACCGTTGTAGCTACAGGAAAACGGTCATAAGAGACTGTCCTTACCATTTTGATTTGCATGGACATACTTATAAAAAAAAAAAATCCGCAAGAAAATTTTCAGTTTTACTAAAACTTTTTTTGATGCCAATCGATAGCTTCTTATAAGGATCAAAAAAGTCTGTTGGACCAACTGAGGTTTGAGTACTAGAAAAGTCAGAAATCGCAAAAACTATTTCCATACTTTTGGTAGGACAGAAAGTCCAATTATATCCGGGGAATGGGTGTAAGAGAAACGCAGGTGCTTAAGAATTACACTATAATCACACAAATTACAATCTAACAGATGTTTTGCGTTAAAGCGCGCGCACATTCGCTCGCTGATGGGTAGCTCACTTAACTGACGATTACAATGGGTACTTACTGTAGTGTTGGGTAATTCAGTACATGTGCTAGCACAGTTGTAGCGAATCACTTGGATCAAAAGAGTCACTCACTCTTTTGAATTTGATGTGCTAGCACACACCACAGGGCACAGATTACCTACACAGAACATTTTGTACTCTTATTGTGAGTATTGAACGAAACGATTCACTCACTAAACTGCAAGTCCATTTACGAATCTAAGCAAAGGAGTTAAGGTCTAAGTTTAATTTAACGCGCTTAACCGAATAATCACCGCGTGTGCCTACTCTACTGTATATGTGTACCGTGTCGTGTTGTCGTAGCCACACACCACACTCGCGAGTTATGCGCCTCACTGACACACACAGCACGTACGTGCTTACAGGCCTCCGCAGCCTCGCCTCATTCGTGGTAGCACAGTGTGCTAGCACACTTTGTAAAATGAGTGCCTCGCACGATCCTCATTTTAAATGAGTGAGCTACCCATCTCTAACTTACTGGAGCTTGCGCAAGCGCCCTCAGACGGGCGGCCGGGTTACCACTCTCGGTTGCCATGATAGATAGCATTTACATTCTGCTGCACGCAATACAACTTATTTTTTATGATGGACATGCTAGCCGAAAATAAACGATCCTCGAGCTGTTAAAACCGTATGACGCAGGGCCGAGTCGCTAGTTACTACTAATACTAAGACTAATAATAGTCTACTCATCTGTTCAAAAGAAAGTAGCACGTTGATTTACATTGATAGTAGCACAGTTAAGTTTACCCAGGTTGCACAGAGCTCATATGCTATCCCGCCATACACATTGCAAGTGGACCTTCGCTCGTGGAAAAATGCGACTAGAGAGGATAGCTCCCGGCACTGACCGTGTTAAACTAAATGCGTACCGTTACCGTTAGCATCATCATCGGCCGCGGCCCCCGTGTCGTCGCTGGAGACGCGGCCGGGCGCGCGTCTCGCCGACGCGCCGCGCGCCGGTGTCTGGAACGCTGAGTGGCGCCGCGACGCCAAGCGATTCTTCGTCTTGATAGCGCCTGCAAAATCAGTCAAATTTGTGTCAAGTAGACCATTAAATGGCACTTTGAACGTCAACATTTCCCAACAAACGTGTTACGCCACTTTTTCTTCCCTAATAAAATACTAGGAAGTGGTGAAGAGCAGTGTTTTGGGGGACTGTTTTATGTAACTTTGACGTTCAAAAAGCCGTGCAAAGGAGAGTGCCCAAATACAGTACTCTTGAAAAATGTCTCGTGTCTCAAAAAGTTGAACAGCATGAAATATCTAAAATAAAAATACAATTTTTTAAAATAAGTCTTCATTATTATTTATAATGGGATTGTTTTTTTTTAACAATAATGAGTACTTTTAAGTTTCCGACGATGAAGTACGCCATTTTTTACTATAGCCTGTCAATACTAGGGATGTCAATTTCTTCTAGTGCGTGTAATGTACCTACCTACATAAAATATAGGGGAGACTGAGGACACTTGATCCATTCACTACACTTGATCACGATATTTTCAGAATTTCTAAAAGCATTGGATAATCTTCGACTGCAACACTTGTCATTTATGATACCCAAAAACTTTATAAAGCAGTGTCACCTGTCAAACACATGACAGCTTTTCAAATGGTAGATTGTTTGGTGTTTGGAGTGGTCCTGTACTACTTTTCGTAAGTTTTAATTTTGTTTATTCTTGTTTGTGAAAGTTGTTCGAAGTGGTTAAGTGTTTTAACACGAGTTACTGTCGATATCGCCGTCATCTAAACAGAGAAAAACAGCGGAGACTAAATAGATTTTTTGTGGACAATCATTTCTTAACGTGTACTGGTTAGGGGACACTTGGTACACATTCATAATGGAGAGTTGATCCCCCCGGATCAAGTATCCAGTTTAAGTTATTCTTTTTCTTTCAGATTTCATTATGCCGAGGAAGTGCAAAACGAGAGAAGGTGCTTGAAAGAGAATACCTCTAAATAAAGAAACCTTGGAGTCCGCTGTACAGGAAGTTTTGGGAGGCCACAGTATTCGTGGAACAACAAAAGCTCACGGAATAGCAGTCATGACTTTTAAAAAGGTATGTTCGGAAAACAAGAAATGTTGCAGAGGATGAACAAATTGAATATGCTCCAAACTATCGACAATCACTGGTGTTTCACAAAGGTGAAGGAAAATCAGTTAGTGGAATATTTAATGATGGCTAGCAAACTCTATCACGGGTTGACACCAAAGACTGTTCGACAACTTGCCTACCAATATGCTTATAATAACAAAAAAAGTATTCCCCAAAGTGGGCAGAACATGAATCAGCGACGTATGATTGGTTCTATGGGTTCATGAATCGCCATAAGGAATTATCCCTGCGAGTTCCTGAAACTACGAGCTTGTTAACTTAATGCCACTGCATTCAAAATATCAGAAAATATCAAATAGTGAAGAAGCTACCGAATCCAAAGCAGAAATCATCATCAAGAAGAGTTATCAGCATCGAATTCCAAAAATTGCTGAGAAAGTTTAATATCAATTAAGTCGATAGGATTACGCAAACGAATCTCAGTTGAAATTAAAAGACTTGATTACCTTTAAGATTGGCATCCAATGATGGCATCACCCTGCGATAAAGCCCCGAAAACACATCACTTTCAAAGGCACTACAGCATAATACTCACAGAAGAACAGGGTAATTACTCAGATCCGAAAGAGATGAGAGTACACACCGATGGATCGAAGACCGACTCTGGTACCGGGGTCGGAGTTTTCTCATACGACCTCAACATAAATATATCCAGACCATTGGGCATGTTCAACACCGTCTATCAGGCGGAGTGTGTGGGCATCATACAAGCGGTCCACGCCCTAGAAGCCAGGAGGGTTACGGACACCCACATACGTATACTCTCCGACAGCGCCTCAGTTCTGCAATCCTTACGGAAAAAATATATTACCTCGAAGCTAATACTAGAATGTCACAATGCACTAGAACAAACAACGGTATCTAGCCGTAACAAAGTGACACTGCAATGGATAAAAGGACACAGCGGATCGCTAGGTAACGACCCAGCCGACCGAGAAACCCTCGGGTCACCCAGATCCTACACAGATGTCCTGAACAGACCAGGAGACTTAATTAGCTTCTGGAGGGAGGTGACCTGGTTGGAGTAACCATCTAACGGCCGCCATGGCCCACGCACAATGGTCCACTTCACGGACTAAGTGCCGAAACCAAACCCTATAACATAGAACATACCTTTAAGATTAATTATTACCTAGGATTATGCAAATGAATCTGTTGAAATGAAAAGACTTTATTACCTTTAAGACTAAAGAAAATATTGTTTGTTGATTGTTTATTAGATAGGGTAGCTACTGATATTGCAATATTAGATATGGTAGATACTACCCACAAATACTCGTTATGTTTTTATATAATAAGTATATGACTGAGTTAGAAGTTTATTTTTTGTTAAGTTGACAATAAAAGTGATTTAAGTGGCAATATCTTTTATTTCAACAAAAAATACATAGTCGTGAAAACGGAGCAATAGTACCCTGTGTTCCTTACATATGGGAGATTTGATCCTCCCGGATCGAATCATCCATAGGGGATGATCAAGTCATCCACAGGTAAGGGACACTTGATAACATTGTCTTCTTTTAGTTTTGGTAGGATACATACATACATAAACTCACGCCTTCTTCCCATGGGGGTAGGCAGAAACTACAGAACGCCACCTGCTACGATCCTCACATAGGTACTCCTTTTGCCTCGTTTACGTTCATACATCTGGTCATACACTCCCGCCGGTTGCGAGTACTACGCACTTGGCCTTTCTGAAGAACATCACCAATAAGGTCAGTATATGTCCTTCTAGGGCGTCCCCGACCGGCCTTTCCCTTCACATCAGCCTTGTAAATACGTTTTGTTAGTCGCCTTTCATTCATCCTCTCAACATGCTCAAACCATCTCAGCATACCCTTTTCAATTTTTGTCACAACATCTTCTTTTAAATCACACCGCTGTCTTATCACATTATTCCTCAGCCTATCATTCATAGACAAACCACACATGCTTCGCAAGGAACGCATTTCCACAGCATTTATTCTACTTTCATGCTTGTTTTGCCACACCCAACATTCACTTCCATACATAAGCGTAGGCACCAGCATATCATTGTGAACAGCCAGTCGAGCTTTTTTAGACATCGACTGGTTGGTCACAATCGCATGTATACCATTCACTTTATTTCCCGCGTTTACTCTCCTTTCTACATCCCCATCAATTTTCCCATCCCTTGTAAACAGACTCCCCAAATATATAAACTCACTTACTTGCTCCACACTCTTATCATTTATTTTCACATCACACACCGATACATCCTCTCCTCTTTCAAACACCATGACCTTCGTCTTATTCACATTTATATTCATCCCTTTCACCTTATATGCTTCATCCATCACAATCACCATGTCTTGCAACTGTTCTGCTGATGAAGCAAGTAGAACTTGATCATCTGCGTAGCTAAGGCATTTGACAGGTAACTCATTCATCCTCAATCCGCACTCACTCTCTTTCAAATTTGTCAGACAACTATCCATGTACAAGTTGAATAGCCACGGTACCGCTACACAACCCTGCCTAACACCCCTCGAGATGCAGAACCAGTTCGTGTATGCCCCATTTATCCTAACACAAGCACTGGAATCCTTGTATAAAGATTGTTTATATTATTTATAAGTGGAGGTTAACGGTATATATAGAAATTATTTCAAATGAAATTTCGCGTCTGTTAATACAAACACATTTAAAATACGATAATAAAAGAGGATAGTACGGACAAAAACCAAAAAGGGGTAACAAGTGTCCCCTAATGATATCGATTCTGTATTGATTGTTCAATTTATTATTGCGTATCAAGTTAAATAACTGTTTATTTAATAAAAAAGTGTATACAATATTTTTAAAATATCGATAGATAGCTCACAAGGTAATAAATAAATCAGTTTCTATAACCTCACTTATTTTCATTGAAAATGTGACGAGACAATAGTGTGCTGTGAGGTATATTTGGTTGGTATGGTTAATAGCTATATTTTTATTTATTTTTGATATTGAAATCGGAATAGTTTCAAACGGCTATTATTACTATTACGTTGATTTAAAAAAAAAAAAAAAAATCTGTAATAATAACCTCTAAAACGCGTTATGATTTTTATTTATTTTATGTTGCCAATCGATATGTTTGCTTTTCTTCCTATAATACATCGATAAAAAAAAAGTATTAGAATGTTACAACAGCACGGGTACAACCTTATTTGCCATTTATTATATTAGCCCGTCTGTCATATTTTTGCATTATGTTAACATCCAGTGCTTTTTCTGCTGGTTTTGGTACGTTGCGCGTCGAGTTTGAGCCATTTTAACAGAATTAAAAAAAAGGAGGAGGTTCTCAGTTCGTCGGAATATTTTCATTTTTTAATGTACAGTACCGACCAAAAGTCCATAGGCAATCGCACAAAGCAATAGACTGACGCTTCGGTTTGACTTACGACCTTCTTCTATAAGATGTTACAATACTATAGACACACACACATTCACTTTGTCTGCAACTAATAGTAATTCATAATTTCTGTCAATACAGTATATGCTAGCTAGCATGCGCTAGCTCAGTGGATAACGTGCTTTGGTATGTGCGATTATGGCGAGCCGAGCGAAGGTCAAATCTCATCTGCGGGTTTGCTTGTAATTTTCTAATAATTACTATTCATAGTTTTTGTTATTTTTTAATAATGACTAGTTCAATAATCATTCGTTTTTTGTTTCGGTCGTCTTGTTCACATAAATATTAAATTTTGCAGGTAGACCACAGAAAACTAAGTAAATTATTTCGATTTCTGTGGGGTAGACAGACGCAGTTCGTTACGCGTATTCGCTTAATAAAACTTTGTTGGTTCGTGGTTATCGTTGGTGACGAGTATTTAGGTATTTGCGGTGTTGTGGTTATAATTTTCAAAATGCAGTCAAATATAAATATTGAAGGGAGATCAAATACTACTGCGCTGCGTAAAAGTGAATGTAATTTACACAAATATCTAATGAAACCAGACTAAGTGTGAGTGTTATCATTTAAATATTTCATATTTTACTAAAGATAAATCTTAATCAAAGGTATTGTTGAGACAGAAGATGCCTTTAAAGTTTTAAATTTAAAATGAGGTTTAATTCGATTAGTGTTATTCTTTGTTCTAGAGAAATACTGTGAGGGTTAAGAGGTATGAGGAAGAGGCTTATTATCGAGGAGCAGCGACGTCAAATGGTGAATGAATATGAAACAAATGGTTTCATACCAACGAGATATTTTGCTGAATTATTAAACACGTCATTATCAACCGTTCGCTGTGCACTCTGAAGACTTGCATCACTGAAGACCAGCTAGGAAGCCGTTTCCGACAGAAAGGCATAAACAAGAACGTTGACACTGGTATATTTTAATCTTAAAATATTTACCGTCTAACTTAATAAACAACAGATTCGTTATTGCATGAATTTGTGGTAACGATTTTTTAAAGAAAGAAAGAAAAAACGTTTATTTGCGGTAAACATGACGCAAAAAAAAGAGTTAAAAAAACACGTTTTAATATGGTGTTTGTCGTATTTCTCGCAGAGACCAAAAATGTTAAAGATTATTTTAGTAATATTATTATTTGACGATTAAAATTTGAGGTTTAGTTTCAATCCTCTTTTCGTAAAGAAAATGAATTCTTAAGCTATAACCTCAATACCGACCAATATTTACTAAAGCCAAATAAAATGTGAAATAAATAATGTAAACAAACTGCCCATACTTAACCTTAAAATCACCTATTTTGTAAGTAGTTTTTTTTTCATTTTGGGTAGTCTAATATTCTTATTTATTGCTTAATTACTTCGACCATGATCAAAGCTAACTAGTAATAAGCTAGCTAATATTTATGGTGAAAAAAATCCATATAATTTTTTTTTTAAATTTGTTAGCTATATGTAAAATAAATATAAGGAATAAATATTTTTTAATTTTGTTATCACATATCACGCATTTTTAATTCTAAACCGTTTATTGTAATAACAGCATTAATAAAAAGACAGCAATAGTTAAAATATATTACTTTTAACGTTTACGTTTTGTTCGAATTTTAGCAATGCCATAAACTGGCCAAGGTCAAGCGCATAATGCGTGTGTGTTACCGTGTCTAACAAAAGCGACGGAAATATTTATTTGTTTCTGTAGTGCGGCGCAAGTACGTGACGATGCGACGGTGTGTGCCGTGTTGCTTACACATACGGACTATCCCGCGAGTTCACAGCAATACGACTCTTGACGTGCCTATGCACTTTTGAACGCTTACTGTATGTTCCCCGATTACTAGAAGACGGCTGGACCGATTTGAAAAATTATTTTGTTGTTTGAAAGGGTATACTTTCAAGTCACGATCTGATGATGGGATCTTGGGGAAATCGAGGGAACTCATCAAATATAAAGTTAGTTAAGTTGGAGAGAGAGAGAGAGAGAGAGAGGGAGGGAGAGGGAGAGAGAGGGAGGGAGAGGGAGGGAGAGGGAGGGAGAGAGAGGGAGGGGGAGAGAGAGAGGGAGAGAGAGAGGGAGAGAGAGAGAGGGAGAGGGAGAGAGAGAGAGGGGGGGGGGAGAGAGGGAGAGGGAGAGAGAGAGGCGGGGAGAGAGAGAGGGCGAGAGAGATAGGGAGAGAGAGAGAGGGGGAGAGAGAGAGAGGGGGGGAGAGAGAGAGATTTTTTATGGGTATCGTTTTCATAGTTTCCGAATAGTGCTAAAGTCGATTGTGAGGTCAAAATATAAATCCATGATGGCGGCTGCGAAGCTCGTTCCTGACGGGGGTCGGATCACAGACGTTTTTTTTTCTTATAGAGGGTGATAAAAAGGAGTGTGTTCAACTCGGGAGCAACACTGTTTTAAGCTCGAGTGACGTACTTGTCGCCTTAAAAATAGTTGTTTGCTCCCTTGGCAAACAATCTACTTCTATCTATTGTTCTTGATTTTTTAAAGCGACAAAGAAAAAACTTTATAAAAACGCGCAACGCATATAGGTGCATTAGTTCAAAGCGCGGTAGTACAAAACGTAAAGTTTGCCTCTGTGGCGCGACGTACCAGTGGCGGCGGCAGCGCGCAGGCGCGACACGTCGGCGGGCGGCAGCTGCAGCGCGCCCAGCGATGGCAGGATGTAGCGCAGGTAGCGGTTCCGCAGCGAGTGCCACGAGCGCGCTACGGGATACATTCTACTTGTTCATATTTAATTTCTTTCTGTATCTGCCTGCGGCATGACAGCGAGTCCTATCGGAATACCAGCGCTGCGATATTTATTCTTAGATGTCGCTGCATTATACTGAGATAGAGCAGGTTTTTTACATATATATTTTTTTGTTTTTTATGCACTTGTTAGTTATCATTCATTTTTACTTTTATCCGACTACGGAAAAGCCAGAAGGAAGGGTTATGATTGTGTAATTCTATTTAGTTAGCGTTGTTCATGTGCGAGTCAACAAGTAGTAGGTAATGGTGGACTCACCGCGGCCCGTGAGGCGCTCGTATTGCCCCTGCAGGTCGCGCCACACGCGGTTGCCGCTCACGAGGGAGGCGCGCGAGCCGACGCTCAGCCAGGCCACGATGGCGTGGTCCTCCAGGTTGGAATACTCCTTCGCGGTGGGCTTCGTCGCGCTGCACACGAACACTCACATACACCAGCGGCCCGACACCAACGGCTGGCATAAGGAGGATGCGCTGAGGTGCCCAAATTATAGTTTTCTTACGTGTTTTGCAATTTTCAGGTTAGTGTCAGGTTGTGTGTATGTCGCAGGCAGATTGTATGATGCGTAATATCTTTATTGCTTTACCATAATGTGTATTTAGGTGGTAACTAGATAATTTTGATCATTATGAACCCTGTAGGGCACAGCAAAAAGGGTAGGAGAGAGGAAGCCCTGTTTTAGGAAATCATTGAGTTGTTATTGTGGGAACAAAATTTGACTTACATATAGTCAGGAGATCGCGAATAAGATACTAAGTTTTTTTTTTTTTATCTGCAAAATGTACTTAAATATTTTTGATTATGTTTATAACACAGGTTGGACAAATCATACTTTATTCCAACAATCAGGTACCTATTATGTCACCGTAAAATTGTGAGAACCGTTAGTTTATAATTTATCGGTGTTATTTCCGGCCGAAATAGGTTAGGTTAGAACTTTGACGAATCGCGTGCGAGCCGAGCGAGCGATTCTTCCAAGTTGCTCACAGCTAGGCAAGCTATTTCTTATTAGCGCAAGCTGCGTTACGTCGGAAGTGAGTTTGATACCAGTTCACATTTTGTCGGTATTATTTCCGTTACATTATAAACTACCGAAATTTAAATACTTCAATTTGCCGCGGCATTCTGTAAAAGGCTTTTGAATTGTTCATCAAATTTTGTGGCATATTATAAAGTGACAAGGCAATTTACATTTTGCCTTCGGCATAATTCAAAACTGTGAAGGTTTGTAAACAGACGACGCCGTTTGTAAAAAGCTAAATCATACAATTGCTTGCGACATGTAAACAGGGTTATTTATTGGATATACATTGGCAATCCGTTAAGGGGCTGTAGGAGAGGTCATTTGAAACCAAATTACCCCTGATGATGGGAGCAAAATATAAAATGTCAAATTACTTGAAAATTGTTGACATTTGCATAGGAGTCAAAAGGCGTCATTTCGTTGTAAATGACCTCTACATCAACTTAATGGATTGCCGACGTATAACCATTAACCCTGTATATTAGGGTTGTTAGTTACATTTTATATTTTTATTTCATACGTTTTAAAAATATAAAATGTCAAATCACTCGAAAATGGTTGACATTGGCGTAGTAGCCATCTGCGGTAATTTGGTTGCAAATGGCGTCTCCTGCATCCCCTTAACGGATTGCCGACGTAGTACCGGTAACCCTGTGTATGATGCGCGACCGTAACTAATGTGAATTTACAGAATTTTTACAACCATCAATATAACTTTCTAAGTTATAAAATAGTCATTCAATAGGGTAATTTGAACTTAAAAGAGATGATTTTAATGATTAGAATTCTGTAAAAACATATTTTACAATCGTGATTTTATAGTTAATATCTTTCATCCGTACTGTGATCAACATACAACCTGACACTGACAAACAAATTGCAGGAAACGTAAGAAAGCGCATCCCCGTTATTACGAATGGTTTAGTACTCAAACACGTTTTCAAATCTAATTCAGGGTAAGCATAATGAGGTCGACACTATCGAAAGCCTTGCAAACGTCACACAGCACGTGTTCTAATAACTAGCGTCGCAGATGCAACAACAACAACTGGGAAATGATGTGCTCGGGCAGAAACATACAATATGAAAAGTATCTAGTATATAGAAGTGTGGTTTTTTGTGATACCCACCGTTTACTAATGACGTGTGTGCCGAGCGGCGCTCGCAACGCGTCGCAGCCTGCTGCTGTGAAGGCATCGGCGGCTCTCGCGATGTCTGCCTTCTTCTTGCTCCGCTCGGGCTTCGCTCTCGGAGGATCTCTGGCCACGCCAATGGTCTCGGGTGCTTTTATCACCGCCCCTTCCTTTTCGAGCTTGTTGCTGCGTTCAGACACCCCCAGGCGAGTGGGAGTGGCGCGAGAGGGCGGCGCTGGCTCGCTAGCCGCTGGTCTCTCCTCCGGCGACTTCTTCGTGGCGCCGACCGGTTCACGCACTTTATTCGGAGACGAGTGTCTGTCCTTGTTCTCCTTGAAATTAAAATTCTTTTTTCTATCATTTCTAATTTGGATCTCTATCTCTAAGAGCTTACTTATAAGTTTAAGTGTGTCAATATCGCGGCAGGCGGCGCGCGCAGCTACTTAAAACTTATTGTTTGAATCGATTAAGAATCTGACACATAAGGCCATCGATGGGCTTTTATGTTAGTCAGTTCTTGTCGATTTCTTCTGCTTACTGAGAAACGGCCATCTCAAATGTAGCCTAGTTACCTTATCGGTATCAGCGGAGGCGCTGCGCTTCGTGCGCGGCAAGGGGCGCTCGCTGCGCTCCGTGCGTGGCGCGGGGCGAGCGTACGGCCGGGCGGGCGCAAGGCCCAGGCTGTGCGTGCGCAGCAGGCATTCTAGGCGCGCGCACCGCTCCAGCTGCACCAGCGGATTGATGGCGTAGAACAGCAAGCGCTTGTAGGCGTCGTCGGAGTCGAAGCGCTGCAGGGCGGAAGCGTTCGTGCGCGACACGTAGCCGCGCAGCAGCGCCACGTCCTCGTCCGTGATGATCAGTTCCTTGCACGCGCCGGGCGTCTGTCCGGCGGTCGTCGCGCTCCGCTGCAGTGGCTCGTCTACTGACGTGGAGTCAGTCTTGTCACTGACGACTGTTCGAGGTCGTTTCCTCGCGCGCTCTCGTCTCTCGTCGCCGAACTTGTCTGCTGGGTGTGACGTGACGGGCGTGCGCTTTTTGTTCGCGGCGGTGGCGGGTGGTTCGTTCGCAGGCGTCTTGCCGAACAGCTCCTTTACTTCAGAAGTTCTGCGAGGTGCGAGCGACGGTCTGCGGGCGCTCGAGCTCACGAACTCCTCTGCAGAGCTGTAGTCGGGCGCGGCGGTAGTGTTGTGTTGCTTGACGTTGAAGATGAGGGCGGAGGGGCCGGCCCCGCTCGGCGCGCTCTGCGTGGCTATGTTGCGCTTGGCTGCCGGCCGCTCATCTTTGTCGTTGCATCTGGAATAACGTCGTGTCGTTTGTCGCGCATATCTACAGGTCGTCGCCATGGGTTAGCTCTTGCTGTCTACTTTTATAATTAATCAACCGCAATTGAGTACAATTTAAATAATAGTTCCTTGTTACAGATGCTATTGTCTAGGCCAACACGGTGACATGCATACTACAAGTGAACTAATTACACTACCACAAGGATCTTCTGGCGCGCTTGTATGACGTTGTCAGGGAGGCGCTCGTGGTAAACATTGTGCAATTGTTTTGAGAAATGAATTGAAAAGACAAAATCGGTGACGTTAGTTCCACGAGATTTTGGCCAAGCGCCAAAAGATCCTTGTGCAGCTATACATTAGTGTGCTTCAAACTGAACACTGAATTACTATCAGAAAAAGTAACGGAATCTAGCTGAAGGCTCTACTAAATCAGGCAAACGTTAAGTTGCTGCAAGACTAGAAACCAAGCAATGAGAGTTACCTGTGTGCACAGCAGTGATGATGACACGCTGGCGGCGCCACCGGGGGCACGGGGAGCGCGGGGGCCACAGCAGGCACGGAGGGTGTCTCGTGCTTGCGCTTGGTGTGGCTCTCAGACTTGCTGCAGGGAAAGGCATCGTAATACAACAGCTGCAATTATATGTTATTTAAATCCAATTTGATAGAAATGTAAACAAAACAAGATTGTAAAGAAAATGCATCAGCTAACCTGAAAACCATGACACATTTAAAATGTATAAAATGTTGACTGTTGTCACTTCCAGCACAGATTGTGAGATAAATACTTGTCATTTTCCTTGTTTCTATGTTAGTTTGTTTATATTACATTGTGTCAAATTGGATTGAACAACAGTTTAATGACAGCCAAACACTTACATTCAGCAATCTGTTATAAGTCTAAAGTGCTTAATTTTATTTCCTAACTGAAGCAGATTGAAAGCTATGTCACGGATAATATAATACTAGTGCTATGTGAAGCTAACACCCTGTGTTTGTCATGTTTTGCTTGGTGGCAGGTTTGATTGCATCCATCAATTAATTAATCAGCAATATCTGTTCTCAAGTGTGGTGGTCATGACATAGTGGTGCTCTAAGTATTAGAGCCACTGTGCAGCCGGGGATCGGGGAGCCAACTATCATCTTTTTAAAATACTTTTGTGAAAACTTCTAGTGTGTTGGGCATTTTTGAGATGCGACTAAACCATTGATTTCATGACACTGTTACAACATTATTATTTTTTTACCATTAACAAAACATCAATGTGTTGATTACCGTGGTGCGTGTTCTATGTACGTGGGCCATGGCGGCCGCTTGGTGGTTATTCCAACCAGCCCACCTCCCTCCAGAAGTTAATCAAAATTCCTGGTCTGTTCAGAACATTTGTGAAAGATCTGGGTGACCCGAGGGTTTCTGTTCTAATCTGGTGCCTGTGCATTCAAAGAGCATGTGCACAACGGTTTCTTCAGCCTTCATGCACGCCCTGCACAGAGGACTGCCCATTATGCCTATAGTGTGGAAGTGTTTGTTTAACCGTGGTGTGTGAAATAAAAGACATCAACTCATTGATTACTGCGGAGGCGATTTTTTTAAATTTACACTTTTGTCGGCCCTCTCGGAGTGCCACTGCTTTTTTTTCACTAATCATAAAGAAACATAAATATTTTCAACTTCAACTCCTTGGCTGAACATATTTGTGATAAAGCAAGCAGGAAAAGTCCAGTTAGATAACATCTAATAAGATTTTATTAATGCATTTCATCACAGCATGTATGCAAGCAACCAGCCAGTGCTATGGAACAATATAAAAATTTCTCTCAACTATGCAGTGTTGTGCCTGTTGCTGCAGCTATATAAACATTTAAGATTCTTGCCTAACCCTTCGGGATTATGGTTGTAATGTTATGTTATATTGGCTCTTATGCAGTAGAGAGGTACAACTCTGTCCATAATCAACAGCAACAAGCTGACAGACGGACAGGCACACTATATGTACACAGGTGTTTATTTATAAATGTTGCTTAAACTTAAGTAATGATTAGCGACTGTTTAACCATATATTTTTGATGTTTGAACATCACTTAACTTTATGCAACATTTATAAATTAAATAAACCCCATATAGTTTATCCAATGAATCTATCACAAGCACAATAGTGTTACCTACCAGCAGGCATATACTCTAAATGATGGACATGGTATAACCTGTTACTTGTCCTATCTGCATCATCAACGACGCAATTTGAGCGCGAAAACTAGCGTGACGCGGATTTTGTACTGATGGAAGGACTATTGAGTATTGTTTACCTGCGGTACGAGAGGCGCGGGCCGTCGGCGGCGGCGCTAGGCTGCCCCACGGCGAGCTCCTCGAGTGCGCGTAGCACGGGCCGGCGCCGCGCCACCAGCAGCCGGCCGCGCCGCACGAACACGAACCGCGCGCGGCGGCGCCAGCCCGAAACTCGCCCAGACGCCACGTCCACCTCGCGCCACACGCCTTCGCCCCACACGAAGTATTTCGCGGCCATCATTATACTACAACCATCACACTAACGTCATTAATTTTTTTCAGATTATAAACCCGTCTTAGAAAACGCCGAGCCCGTCAATAAACATTTTAATTTCATCTAAGGACGAAGACCATGACCCACAGAGTACATTATAATATACCATGACCAAAGGGGAACCATGACCTATGGTTATGACCATAGACAATGGTTATGACTTAATGTTTTTTTAGAATACCATAGATAATACACTATGGCTGCGTTCCGAGTTAAACTGCAATTGATTTTAGCGTGCTAACGTCGCGTCTTTGAGGAATAAAAGCTAAAGGGTCTTTCAATAAGGACGGGTCGATGTTGAAATTAAATAAAACAAGCTATATGTGAGATATTAAAGAAATTATTTTTTTATTTGAAAGACCCATTGATGCCATTACTTATGAAATATGACATCGTTTAAATGTCCACCGCGGCTTCCAACGGTGGTACGGATCCGAATTTCAATTACTCTACTGCATAGATCCGGCTGAATCTGAGCGTTATGTTGACTTTCAGGGCATCGGTTAATTCGAAAATCGGATTATTGGCATAGGCCTGCGACTTGAGAAAACCCCACAAGAAAAAGCCTAGCGGGGTCAAATAGCACGATCTTGGTAGCCAATTCACGTCACCTCTGTGAGAGATAACCCTACCCTCGAACCGTTCATGCAGAATGTCCATTGTGTGGCACTTAGCGCGGTCTTGTTGAAACCACATGTTGTCCACGTCCATATCGTTCAATTCAGGCCAAAAGAAATTGTTAATCATTGATCTGTAGCGCTCGCCGTTGACAGTAATGGCCTCGCCATCATCATTTTCGAAGAAGGACCAATGACTCTGCCGGACCAAAATATGCACCAAACAGTCACTTTTTGTAGATGCATTACCACCTGGTGAACCTCATGTGGGTTGTGGTCGTCCCATACGAAAATTTTGCTTATTAACAAAACCATTCATCCAAAAATGCGCCTCGTCGCTAAAGATGATTTTTCGGCCAAAGTCGGGGTCCTCTTCCAAACGTTCTGTAGCCCAGTCAGCGAACAAACGGCGTTGTCTATGGTCATTCACTTTGAGCTCCTGGGTCAGTTGGATTTTGTACGGGTGTAGGCCCAAGTCCCGACGCAAAATTCGCCAAGTTGAAGTCTACGAAAGGCCGAGTTCTTGTGCACGGCGAGAAATCGACTGCCTCGGAGTCTCCTGCACACTCACAGACAGCAGCAATATTCTCGGCCGATCTAGCGTTCCTTTGACGTAAGGGTGTTGGTTGGTTGTTCACCGAACCAGTCGTCTCGAATTTGGTGACCAAACGTTGGAGAGTCAACTTTGAAGGGCCACCGCGTCTGCCGTAAAATGGAAGTAATGCACGCAATGTTTGCACTAACGAACACTCATTTTGTTAATAAAGTTTTATCATTCGGACGTGCTGCTCAATCGTGTAAATTGCCATGGTGATTTGGCATCAGTAACTGAAGAAAGAACAACGCATTTGACAGTAGCCGCCAAAACAACATGGCCGCCACAAACTGTCAACATCGACCCGCCCTATTTGAAAGACCCTTTACATGGTAGATTTATGTAGTAAATATTTACCGTTATAAGTAGAACCAAGCTTTTAACTAGGCCCGGACTTAGGCTATTCGTATCGCACGAGGATACCGAACTGTATCCTTTGAGGCAGCAACTCTCTTGGCACGCTTTCCGCCGCCGGACATCTTGGCGGATATGTACGCGAGGGTCTATGACCGAATTCGTGTCATCCGCCAAAGTGGCAATGGCGTGCCAGGAATCGCTGTTGCGCGGCTGAGGCGGCAGGAACGGCGACACGCGCTCGAGCGGTGGCGTGAACGGCTGCAACAGCCGCAATATTCGCGTAAGCGCGTTGTCGAAGCCGTCCTACCGCACTTCGAAGCCTGGCTGAAAAGAGAGGAGCGCATCTCGTATAGGCTCACTCAGGTACTGATCGGGCATGGTTGCTTTGGTGAGTACCTGAACAGGATTGGGCGAGAGGCCACGGCAAATTGCCATCATTGCGGAGGTGGCATAGATTCTGCACAGCACACGCTCGAGGAATGCCCTGCGTTGGCTGCTGAAAGACGGGTCCTGGTCGCAAGGATCGGGCGAGATTTGTCTCTGCCAGCAGTAGTTAAGTCTATGCTGGCGGTGTCGGAGAACTAGCGAGAAATGGCCTCCTTCTGTGAGACCGTGATGGTTCAGAAGGAGGCTGCCGAGCGGGATCATGAGAGGTCTGATCCCGCTCGTAGGAGAAGGCGTCGGGGAGGCAACTGCCTCGACGCCTAACACGCCGAAACCCCGTCTGCAACCTTTAGGGCAGGCGGGAATTAGGGGTCACGGGCGCTTAGAGTGGGGACTCTGTCCGCCCAGAGTGACCTCAGGGTAGACGGCGCACAGTGGTCACATGCTGCCTTGCACAGTTGCACAGACGGTTTCGGGGAGAACCCTTTACAGTTTCCCCAGAGATGTGCCATAACAGGCGCTGCACAGAGGGGGTGCCGGATTGGTCTTTTGAGAGGTAACGGTGCCCCTTCCATGTGCAGATGGTGACCACCGGGGTGGTTTAAGTGAGGTAAAAATCCCACAGTCCTCGGTCTTATCCCCAAAGCCCGGGCGCCTTTTGAAGGTTTCCCCCCGAAAACAAAAAAGAAAAAAAGGCCCGGAGTTAGAGACCTAGGGGCCCCTAGGTACTTCGACTTTTGAGGCCCCCCCATTCCGAACCCATTTTGGAAAGGACAATAGGAAGGAACGGCCCACCCTCCAACAAGCACAGAGCATGTAACTTCCAACAAGTTTGAAACCAAATTAAACGAATGTTATTCGAAGCATCTGGTGGGTTAGATATTTTTTTAATATGGCGAAATTCTTCGAATATTGTGGGGTTTACCTGGGGTAGTACCCCAGGTAAACCCCACAATATTCGAAGAATTTTCTTCTTTTTTTTATTAAAAATTACTTATTTTATTTTTTTATATTTTCTTAGTGTGCAATTAAGAGGAATAGAATATAGCAACCTAACTATGGTTCTCATTCAAGATGACCTTTTTTTACCAGGGATCTTTTTATCTCTGAAACCTTCTTTTAGTTCATAGTTAGGTTAGCCTAACCTAACTAGCTGTTTTCTTTGATGTTTTGTATAATTACCCAATAACAAGAAGACGGGAATGCTGTTAACCTTTGAGCAGTTCCATGTAAATACCTTGATAATCCAGAATCAGTTGATTACTGTTTAGGTAAGGTTAGGTTAGCTTATGTTAGGTTGAGTTTGGCGGAAAGGTGTGTCACCTAAAGAGGACGCGATGGCGGTGGCCAGCGCGATATGTCGTTCGGTGTTCCACAGGGATCGGTCCTGGGCCTACTTTTGTGGAACACGGGTTACGACTGGGTGCTGAGGGGCGAGCTCCAACCGCGGGTGGACCTGACATGTCACGCAAACAACACGTTTGTCACGGCCCGAGGGAACTCACACAGGGAGGCAGCGTTGTTGGCGACAGCTGCAGTCTCGCAACTGGTGGGTCGCTCAAATATAGCACTGCGCGCGTTCATTGGTCAAATCAAATAGCACGCGCTTCCCCGGCTTCCTGTTACACACTTCTATTACTTTTCATCAATTCACCCCCAAAGATTGCAAGAAAGCGAGAGAAAAGATGTTACACATCAATAAGTTGCACATATCGGTAAGTAAATCGTTTAAGTCATGATCTCGATATTGTAAGGCATTGCGGATATGTTCGGTGCAGTATATGCCTTGGCGAACTTACAATTTTTTAAATAAAATGCACTATATTGAATTGAAAGGTGTTCCACAAAATGTTATATTTTTCAATAATCCTTCACAAAAATCAATGACATTCGATCCAACCTCGAGTCGACCATTTTTTCTGTCTTTTTCTTTCACATTATTGCCAACTTACAAAAAAATATTATTAATTTAGTAATCGAATAACTCAGCCTGGTCGATATGAATGAACAAAATAGAAACATAAACATTTTATAAATAGTAAATAATATAAATTCTCAACAGTCCGCCATCCACAGTATTAAATAAACCCATTTAATACTGTGGATGGCCATTATCATCGTCATCCTGACTCTGATTTAGTATTTTTGATTGTAGCTGTTCTTTTAGTATAAATAACATAGCCACAAGTATATACCTACCCCGCAATCTGCACAAGCTCAACACAACGCTATAATGATTGATACTAAAGCTAATAGGTAACTTAGCTGACTAATCTCAATTTAGCAAAAAGATTAAGTAGTAGCAAAATACAACAACAACAAAAAAAAAATAAGAGTCAACAACAGTCTTTACAAGTTATGCAAAATAAACTCTTAATAAAATAACATAATTATAAGATTGACTCCTAGTAAGATACATAAAATTAACTCTTGTTAACTTATTTGACATTATGATACTGGATGGAGGCAGACACTATATTCATTCTTACATATTATTAAGTTGTAACTATGAATTGATGTAGAATTAACAACTTCTTAACACTGCGGCCATTCTGAACTAAGAATGTCATTCTATTATACATTTAACACGAAAATCTGGGTATCGCTTTAAAGCACCAGGTGAATCGCTTCGTCCAGCAAGAAAGTAGACTATCCCGGTACCGCTTGCACTAGGTGCAACGGCCTTTCCAACAGGTAAAAAGATTTTCTAGGTACCGGTTACAGACACTAAGTGCATTGGCCTTCCCGGCAGGTATAAAGATTATCTGGGTACCGCTTGCACAAACCAGGTGCATCGGCCTTCCCAACAGGTATGAAGATTATCTGGGGACCGCTTGCACACACTAGGTGCATCAGCCTTCCCAACAGATAAGGATATTATCTGGGTACCACTTGCACACACTAGGTGTATCGGCATTTCGAGCATGTAAGGAGATTATCTGGGTACCGCTTACACACACTAGGTGCATCGGTCTTCCCAACAGGTATGAAGATTATCTGGGTACTGCTTGCACACACTAGGTGCATCGGCCTTTCCAACAGATAAGGAGATTATCTGGGTAACTCTTGCACACGCTAGGTGCATCGGCCTTCCCAACAGGTAAGGAGATTATTTGGGTACCGCTTGCACACACTAGGTGCATCGGCCTTCCCAACAGGTAAGGAAATTATCTGGATACCGCTTGCACACACTAGGTGCATCGGCCTCCTCCAGTAGGTAAGTAGATCATCTGGGCATCGCTTGTACACAGTAGATACATCGGCCTCCTCCAGAAGGTACGTAAATTATCTGGGCACTGCTTGCACACGCTAGGTACACGGACCTCCTCCAGAAGATAAGTAGATTATCTGTGCACCACTTGCACACACTAGGTACAGTAGCGACCAAAACTCCATAGGCAATCGCACAAAGCAATAGACTGACGCTTCGGTTTGACTTACGACCTTCTTCTATAAGATGTTACAATACTATAGATACACACACTCACTTTGTCTGCAACTCATAGTAGTTCATAATTTCAATCGATATATAATACGGCGTGCTAGCTCAGTGGATAACGTGCTTTGGTATGTGCGATTATAGCGAGCCGAGCGAAGGTTCAAATCTCATATGTGGTTTGCTTGTATTTTTTTAATCATAGTTTTTGTTATTTTTTAATAATTACTATTCATAGTTTTTGTTATTTTTTAATAATGACTAGTTCAATAATCATTCGTTTTTTGTTTCGGTCGTCTTGTTCACATAAATATTAAGGTTTAGCAGGTAGACCACAGAAAACTAAGTAAATTATTTCGATTTCTGTGGGGTAGACAGACGCAGTTCGTTACGCGTATTTGCTTAATAAAACTTTGTTGGTTCGTGGTTATTGTTGGTGACGAGTATTTAGGTATTAGCGGTGTTGTGGTTATTGTTTTCAAAATGCAGTCAAATATAATATTGAAGGGAGATCAAATATTATTGCGCTGCGTAAAAGTGAATGTAATTTACACAAATATCTAATGAGACCGGACTAAGTGTGAGTGTTATCATTTAAATATTTCATATTTTACTAAACATAAATCTTAATCAAAGGTATTGTTGATAGAACAGAGGTATTGTTGAGACAGAAGATGCCTTTAAAATTTTAATTTCATTATGAGGTTTAATTCGATTAGTGAATGATAAATAATTATTATGTGTAATAAATACAATGTTATTCTTTGTTCTAGAGAAATACTGTGAGGGTTAAGAGGAATGAGGAAGAGGCTTATTATCGAGCAGTAGCGACGTCAAATGATGGAGGAATATGAAACAAATGGTTTCATACCAACGAGATATTTTGCTGAATTATTAAACACGTCATTATGAACCGTTCGCTGTGCACTCTGAAGGCTTGCATCACTGAAGACCAGCTAGGAAGCCGTTTTCGACAGAAAGGCATAAACAAGAACGTTTAAGTTTCGCACGATAATATTAAGACTTCAAGTGGGACACTGCTATATTTTAACCTTAAAATATTTGCCGTACCAACTTAATAAACAACAGATTCGTTGTTGCATGAATTTGTGGTAACGATTTTTTAAGCAAGTTACAATATGTTGTTTGTCGTATTTCTCGCAGATAGACCGAAAATGTTTAAGATTATTTTAGTAATATTATTATTTTAGGATTACAATTTGAGGTTAAGTTTCAATCTTCTTTTCGTAAAGAAAATGAATACTTAAGCTATAACCTCAATACCAACCAATATTTACTAAAGCCAAATAAATAATGTAAACAAACTGCCCATACTTAGTTAACCTTAAAATCACCTATTTTGTAACTAGTTTTTTTTTTACATTTTGATTAGTCTTATATTCTTATTTATTGCTTAATTACTTCGACCATGATCAAAGCTAACTAATAATAAGCTAGCTAATATTTATGGTGAAAAAATCAATTTAAAATTAAAAATATTTCATAATACAAATATGTCAAAATAATTGCTTCAAATTGCTTGAAATTGCTTCTAAGTTTCTTGACATCTATTTCACATCTTATTGAGCTGACGTAATGACAAATAATTGTAGCAATATATTATCTATAAGTAAAATAAATATAACGAATACAATTTTTTAATTTTGCTATCACATATCACGCATTTTTAATTCTAAACCCTTTATTGCAATAACAGCATTAATAAAAAAGGCAGCAATAGTTAAAATATACTATTATTGCAAACAAAAATATTATTATTTGCAAAAACTGCATTGTGCTTGACGAGGTTGGAACCTAAGCCAGTTTGCATCTCAGACCAATGCTTAACGCGTTATGCTATCTGCACACGCAAATTTGGTTCGAATTTTAGTAATCCCATAAACTGGCCGAGGTCAAGCGCATGATGCGTGTTGTCTAACAAAGGCGACGGAAATATATATTTGTTTCGGTAGTGCGACGCAAGTACGCGACGATACGACAGTGTGTAAAGCGCAATACTGCGTTCTCTGTGGTGTGTGTGCCGTGTTGTTTACACATACAGATATACGGACTACACCGCGTGTTCACAGCAATATGATTCTTAACGTGCTTATGCACTTTTGAACGCTTACTGTACATCAGCCTATTCGAGAAGGTAAGTAGATCATCTGGGCACCCGTTGCACACACCAATTTCTGCGGCATCCATTGAATTGCACGCTTCCGTAATCCATGACGCAGTTCATCAAAGGAACAGGGAAGTGATATAAGGGTAAGGAACGTATGTGCATCAGAACTAAATGAAAAAGTAACTTTATGGGTAAGTCGTACTAGGCTTGTAAATATTTTAAATTAATTCATAAAAAAATAAAAAAAAATATTTCAGACACATTTGGCCCATAATGTTGTTAGTAGAACGACTTACAAACTATATTAGTTAATAATTAATTTAATTTAAGTATTTGCCGCCCACTGGGGCCCCGGGCACACGTACTTGTGCTTGAACCCAATGCCCCAGAAAGGGGCTGTCCAGCTTGTGGCTGAGCACGCTCAGGATGGTGTTGGCGCTCCCACGCGTGCGAAACATCAGAGAAGCGATGCGGCGTCGCAGCACGATGTGAAAGCCGTCTGAGTGCGCGTGCGCAAACATCGCAGACGCACTACCCCTACAGGAAAAATATTTTTATACTTATTTTTGAATATACATCTATGCTGCTTATCTCATATCGATCATGATCAAGCACTGCTGTCACCCGAAATGGACCTTTAAAAGCTGGAATTAGTTTTTGATTTTCTCCCGGCGTCTTAACACTCTTTTGGGCCATAACTAAATCACCAATCTTGTAAACTTTGGGTTTACACCTTTTTTATCATAACGAGTTTTAATTTTTTCTTGTTGTGCTACAATATTTGCTCTGAATTCAGCTTGAATTTTTTGCACTTTATCTGTTAAAGTTTCTTTGGATTGGATTATATCGTGTAATCATGTGAAGACGAAGATTTATTTCTTCTCAATTATTCTAAACTAGTTTATTCCAGATTATTCCTTCATTTTGCCTATATAAGTGGGTGGATGGCCCGAACGTTAGTTCAGTTCTATTTGAGCTACCGAGGTGATAACTTGGACAAGCGATATCCTAGCGAAATGCTCGAGCCGTCAACATGCTTTGTGACTTTGTGTGCATCTTGAGTGGTTACTAACTATAGTTTGTTATTAAGTTAGATATGTGTGGGGCATGTGTCGGGAAACTCTCCAATGAATAAGTCCTTTTTGGTTACGAAATATATTTGAAAACTCACAAATTTCACATTAAAATTATAAAATAGATTTCTTAGTAGCTAGGTTTAATATATCAGTGTCCGTTCCCACCGAAGTTAGGTAAAGAAAGACGATGACAATAGTCGTTGACGTGGGAAGCGCGGTGTCGTAATGCGATCGGTCCTTTTGTCGGTACGATGTGTTGAGCTTGCAAGTTGGCCTCGTAACACCTCCCCTGCCAAATGAGCGACTATTTGGTGACCTTGACGCCAAAAGTTGCGGCTCTTTTTTCATCTTCTGTCAGCTCGGTATTAGCTGTTTGAGTTGTAATATTTACTTTCGCAGCTCGACGGCGGCGACGAATGATATATAAGATGCTCAGTGTGCCTGCACCGAATAGTATGAGTGTATAAAATGGAATTGTGGTATGGTACATTCCAATCGTGTCTAATGATTCAACTTGTATTTCGTCCGGCATGGTAATTTGGTTCTGAATTTCGCGAAGACTGCTTAGATCGGTAGTCTGCAAATGAAAACTACGTGTCTTTGCTAACATCTCATAGTGTGGTAGAGCCATGAGTTCTACTGGTTGCCCAACTAATTTGTTATCCAAATTGATTATACTGATCTCTGGGGTTTTTATCTTGCAACCTTGAGGAACGGTGACCAAAAAGCTTCCTTGTAACATTTGATATCGTTCTTTGCCACAGGATAGTTTAACTTTTGTACTGCTGGGGAAAGCAATTATGTAATGATAGCTGTCTAGCTCAATCAGAGCTTCCTTGGTCAGAGAGATAGGCGTGGTTTTGCACGTTACATCTATCTCCTGAGATTGTATGAGTTTTTGAATACAGTCTGTTTTTGACATAATTTGATGGACGATTTTCTGCTCGCATAGGTGCCAGGAGTTGACCTTCGGGCATTCAGCCTCTATATACACAAATTCCTGAGAGTTGGATGCTATATAAGGTGCAGGTGGTACTATAATTACGTTATTCTTATTTGGAACGGGGCATAATTCATATAACTGATACCCAGTAGTAAATGTAATAGGAAACTTTATGACTACTACAACCGTGGACTCGGTAAAAAATGAAGCTAAGTTAAGAATCTCGTAATAATTTCTAATATTTAAATCAATTATTTCGTCAGAACTATAGATACGTTTTAATTGGCTTATCATATTTTTAAGATCTCTGACAGAAAGTATAGAATGATGAACTGATTTATCTCGACTAAAAGCTAATATATTTTCTATTCTATTAATTTCACTCAGTAGTTCTTGTACATTTTCGGTCAGAATCGCGAAAAGTTGCACAAGATGAGCGTAATGTATTATTCGCTCATTATCATTATTAGTCATATTCATGACATAAGAAAGAGCTTCTTCCAATTTTCCCTGATTAATCGAAAGATTGCGTATTACCTGGTTTTGCTGAATCGTCATTTCTTTATATAAAGTAATATGTTTATTAAATGATTGTGACAAAGTTTGATCATTTTTATTTAAGATACGTAATGCATTTTCAAATTTCAGAGCATCATCGTTGTCTAAATTTCCAAAAATACTTTTGATGATTGTGCCTATTGGATTGATCAGGCCTCTCTTAACTCTGGTTGGCCTGAATGTATCTAACTGCACCGAAACTCTATTTAACTTTTTGTATAAATGTTTAATCTGAAAATTGAAGAGAGCACTGTCCCTATGTGATAGTTTATGTGTAGCGACAGCGAGTTGAGATTTGATAGTGTTAACATGCGACTCAATTTCTTCAAGGTCAATGTCTTGTAAGAATGTGTGGAAGTGAGATATAATTTTGGTAGCACCGAGATTAAATGGTAGTATACCGGGTCCATTGTCTAGGCTGTCAAAACGTATGTCTTGAGCACCAGCTAGGAAAACTGGCAGCAAAAATACGTACCTGTAACAATGATATGAAGAATCATTTCTTGGGTGGCCTTTTTAACCTTGATTTTGCGACCAGACCACGACTTTTTGCAGTGTATATATGTACAGGTAAGTTCTTAACTACTTTATCTTGAATAAACCGAGGTGCCAATTTTTGTCTACTTGCCATTGGATTTCGTACATGTATGATTTGATTTTGTTCACAGTCTAAAACGGGTTCCCTATCAGCGTTACGCCGCGTCATTATATCTATACGATCGGTTAATGCAGAATCATGAATAATTTTATACACCGTTTCCATTCGACTACGATGTTCTTGAATATAACTTTGAAGATAACGGTCTGTTATGTTTAAATCAATAGGATTCCGAGGATCGAAATGTCCAGAAATGACATCAAATGGCCTACACTTGGTTAAACTGTGGATAGAGCTATTATAGGCGATTAGCGCGTATGGTATAAGATTTCGAATGGGTTCGTTTTTATGCTGAATTTTAAATAATCGTAAGTGTTCCAAAAGCGTGCTGTGGAAACGTTCTATGATGCCATTTTCGTTTGGTGCATAGGCACTAGTCATATGGTGTTCTATTTTGTGCAAACGGAGAAATTCTGACAGTACTTGATTTTTAAATTCGGTACCTTGATCCGTAGTTATATTTAAAGGAAAACCGTGATGAGTGCTATAAGTTAAAAGGGCTTTTAATATATTGGGTGCAGTACAATCGGGTAAAAGATACGCCTGAGCGTATTTAGAAAATGCGTCTATGATAGTTAAGTACTTGTCATGGTCAATAGTCAGAACGTCCGCGTGTGCTAATTCAAACGGTTGAGATGGTGGAGGTACAACTCTGAACTGCGGGCGTATTGGATTTCGATCATATTTCGCACATCTGCATATATTGCATTCATTTATAAATTTAGTAATATCTATTTTAATTTTCGGCCAAAAGTAACGTTGTGACAGCGAAAGATAGGTTTCGTTGATTCCTCGGTGATTGGTCTTGCCTTCGTGGTATTTTTTTATTACATCTAATTGGTTTGACTGATCATTAACGTTAAGTACTTCATGTTTGACTAAAACTAAGTTCATGGATGAATTTTCGAAAGTTTGCTGTAAAATTGGTATGATACTCAACATTTTTCCGATAGGGTTGACAAGAATCGCTGTCCGGAGTTTTGGATCGACATGAGACTTTATAACGTTAATAAGACTTCTTTCAATGCTATGTTCGTTAATGTCTACAGTAGTTTTCTGAAAGGACTGAAAAGGTTGAGTTGTCGTTGGTCTACTTTTAGGGCTACCATTTATTATATTAATGACTAACTGCCTCTTATATTTATTTAAAGGTTCGTCCGATATTGGAATTTCCAGAACAGGGTTTTCCAAACTCGTGTGTATGGTTTCAATATGTGGGGAAGCTGTACCTTCTTGGTGCTGTGGGTCATTTGATCCTCCATCAATAAGTGAGTGAGCCGTGAGGGTTGATGACGAATGTATCGGACTAGCAGTGAGAGTGGATGATGATTGTTTTGGGCTATTACCTTCAGCAGTTAATGTAGAAGATGTATCAGAGTTTGTCTTTTCAGACTGATTAACGAACAAGGACATAGTTTCATTATGGTTGATTTGAATACGTGACAGAGCATCCGCATTAGTATTGATTTTACCTTTTTTATGAACAATAGTATAATCATATTCTGCTAACCTCAGTCTCCATCTCGTGAGGCGTGAACCTGGTTCTTTAAGATTCATAAGCCAGATTAAGGGTTTGTGATCAGTTATTATTTTAAATTCTCTGCCAAATAGGTAAGGTCTGAAATATTTTGTAGCCCAGACTATTGCGAGTAGCTCCTTCTCGATCGTGGAGTAATTAATTTCGCTATCGTTTAAAGTTCTAGACGCGTAGGCTATGGGTTTGTCAGAACTGATAGATCCCTGTGAAAGTATTGCTCCCAAGGCCACGTTTGAGGCGTCTGTGGTTAAAATAAATTCTTTGCTAAAATCTGGATATGTTAGAATAGGGTCATTTGTAAGAAGAGTTTTACAGTGTTCAAAGCAGGTCAGGTACTCTGGAGTCAAATTAATTTTAGCGCCTTTTTTAAGACATGACGTAAAGGGTTTAGTGACACGTGCGAAATTCGGTATAAAACGTCTGTAGTATCCAAGTAAACCTAAGAATGCTTTAATCTGCTTAGGTGTTTTCGGAATCGGATAATTTACAACAGCTGATATTTTATCCGGGTTTGGTTTCACACCGTCTGTAGTAATTATATGGCCAAGATAGGGCGTTTCGTGTTTGAGAAATTCCGACTTATCCATCTGAATTTTTAAATTTGAATTTCTAAGACGTTCAAATATGGCGCGTAAATTAACTATATGTTCTTGTAAGGACGTCGAAAATACCAAAATATCGTCCATGTATGTGGTACAATTTGGTAAGCCGCGGAGGACATTGTCCATCACACGTTGAAACGTGGACGGAGAATTTTTTAATCCCATGGGCATTCTAACGTATTCAAAATGACCTTGTTCTACACTAAATGCCGTTTTCGGGATATCGGACGGATTTAGTTGAATTTGTAGAAATCCAGATTTTAAATCTAATGTCGAAAAGTATAAACATCTGCCTAATTTGTCTAAAATATCATTAATGTTCGGGATCGGATATTTATCATTAATCGTTTTTGCATTGAGTTGGCGAAAGTCAATGACTAAGCGCCACTTAACTTTGCCAGACGCGTCACTTTTTTTTGGTACTATCCATATTGGAGCGTTCCAAGGCGACGAAGATGGTTGAATAATACCTTGTTGTAGCATCGATTCTATTTGGTTTTGTACTTCTTTCTTATGTACGTAAGGGTATCTGTAGCTTTTACTATATACCGGCCTATCGTCTACGGTTCTGATATGATGTTTGATTTCGTTAGTAAAGGTTAGTGGTTCATTTTCGAGATAAAATACGTCGGCATATTCTTTGCAAAGATTAATTAAATTAGCTGTCTCTTCTGCGTTTAAATGTTCTATGCGCAAGTGCGATAAGACTTGCTGAGTTCGCACATTGGTATTCACGGTCGTGTCTAATGCTCGAGTTACTATTGTTTGTTCGTTATAAATATTAGCGAAGATGGGTTTTGTTATAGAAATAACAATGTCTTTATCCGTCGGATTCGAAATTTGTACATTAGTATGATTATTTTCAGCAGATGATAAGCATTCGCTGATGTAGCAATCAGAAATTGATTGTTCTTCAATGTAAATGTCTCCTTGCGCAATATTAGTAGGCACCTTGATTAATTGAGTAGTTTGTGCAGGTATAGTAATTTGATATGAGTTCAAACATTCAGGATTATATAAAATTATAGGAATTTTAGTGAATTTAGTCTCTAAAGTGTGCGTAGCAAGGTCGATTTTTGCGTTCCATTTTTTTAATTGTTCGCAACCTATCAGCCCATCAAAGAAATTATGAAATTTATATAGGTATAATTTTATCGGTATTTTATCTTTAACTTCATCGAAACAGGGCACAATTAACGAGTAATAATTTTGGGTAGTCACGTGGGTATTTGTAACGAAAAAAGGTTCATAGTTAAGTTGGACATGCGGGTAAAATTTTTCGTAAGCTTCCGGGCTTATAAAGGACTCATTTGCTCCGGTGTCGATTAAAAGTTTTATTGGTGGATCATTTATTTGAATATAAGGTAAATGGCGTTTGCTATGCAAATTTAGTTCTATTCGGGGGCAGTTTTCTCTAAAGTTGGGTGAAAATTTGTACTCTGATGGTTTTGGACATCAAAAGTTTGATTATCAACGACAAGGTCGGTAAAAAAATCGTTAGGGTAATTTATATTTGTATCAGTAACATCAGTGGTTTGGATATTGCAATCATAGTAACAATAATTATCGTTAAAAGATTCGTTGAAGTTCGCCTCTTTAACCGGTGGAATATTAATCGGCGCCAAACTGCGTCTGTCATTGTAATTCGTGGGTGGTAGAGTACGCGCGACGGGGTGACTAATGCCACTCATAGGTTTTGGATAATTATTCTGAGGTGCTTGGCGTAGTGGGATTCGAAATCCAGTTGACATGTTGGTAGGGGGTGCTCTGAACATTTGTTGAGTCTTTGTAGGTCTCGGATAGGCGGGATAGGGTTGCCTGAACGGATCTTGTCGTATATGATATTGTGGTGGATTTTGAAATACCAAAGGCTGGATTTGAGGTCTCGAGTATGTTTGAAATGTTGAATTTTGATTTTCTGGCCTAACCGGACGAAAATTAGGGTGTGACCAAGAAGTAGATGGATTAGCCTGCTCAAAATTTTGGAGTTTTTCTTTTGATGGTACAATTTTATTTCTTTTCTGTAGATATAGTATATTTAATTCGTCCTGAGCGTATTCAAGAGCGCTTTCAAGGGTTGAAGGTCTCATACATCTTATCCTAGAACCCAGTGGTTCTTCTAAACCTTTCAAAAAACTCTTTAAAGCTAGTTTTTTATAAAGAGTTCGTTTGGATTCTATGGTAGTTTTTATAGATTCGTGTAATTCGATGTACGTCATAATTGTGCATAATAAGTGTTGAACTTTTTCGTAAAATAATTGTATCGTATCGGTTCCCTGAACTAAGATAGAAAGATCAGTATACAGCGACGATTCATCTCTGTGATCTGAAAATGTATTAATTAAGGTTGATCTTATACCATTCCAGTCACTTGGAATTCCGTTAGTTGCCAAAGTACGTGCAGCGTTACCAGTAATCTTGTTTAAAATCCCATTGATCAAAGATAAGTTCGAAAGCTGACGTCCTGGTTCTGGACTGATATAAGTGAGCACTAACTGATCGCACAAGTTCAAAAATCTAGTTAAAACATTAGGATTTCCGTCAAATTCTGGAACCAGTCTAAGTGATTTATAAATCTTATCTGATAAATCTATCTGATTCATGTCGAATGTAGAACTACTATTCGATTCCGTCATGGTTTCAAAACTTTCTGTTATATCTTCTAAATTACGAAAGGCGTCACTTCGCGCGATGCGGAGTTGATTGCGCCTACTAAGACTAAGGTCCCTATCACTACGTGGGTGAAAAATTTTGGAAAATTATAGTACCTTGCATTAAAAATATAGCAACCAATAATAGGACTTATGTACTTACATGAGTAGCATTGCTTGCGAGTGTTGTTTCATCGATTTTTGGATGTCCTAATCTCCGTAGCAACAGCTTCCTCGACAGGCCTCCAATAGGTTCTTCGTCTAGACGGTTGATGCGACGTTTTCCTGATTTTTAGGTATTTCACATCACCACACCATAAGTCTGTGACGAGCTACCGACTGCGCCAGATATGTGTGGGGCATGTGTCGGGAAACTCTCCAATGAATAAGTCCTTTTTGGTTACGAAATATATTTGAAAACTCACAAATTTCACATTAAAATGATAAAATAGATTTCTTAGTAGCTAGGTTTAATATATCAGTGTCCGTTCCCACCGAAGTTAGGTAAAGAAAGACGATGACAATAGTCGTTGACGTGGGAAGCGCGGTGTCGTAATGCGATCGGTCCTTTTGTCGGTACGATGTGTTGAGCTTGCAAGTTGGCCTCGTAACAAGTTTATTGAACGAAAAGTAAACAAAAATGATGTCTGGTGAAAAGAAACGAAAAGTAGATACAGAGGGTCGCCAGTTTCAAGAAAAATGGACTGAAGAATTATTTTTTATCTTGCACAATGGTAAGCCTATTTGTTTGCTGTGTAATGAATCCATTTCAGTAATGAAAGAATTCAATATAAAGAGGCATTACTCAACTAAGCATGCTAAGCTGCACTCACTGACAGGACAATTAAGAACAGACAAAATCCAGAAGCTTACCGCAAATTTGAAAAAACAGCAACAAATGTTTCATAAACAAAGAACACAAGTTGATAATGTTGTGATGTTTTATAGTTAGCTCAAAATTGGCAAAGGGTTAATGCCTTTGCTAATTTTGAGCTTTGCCAATCTTGAACCATTTGCCGAGGGAGAATTTATCAAGGAGTGTATGTTAGAAGTTTGCAGTATTTTGTGTCCTGAAAAGCAAAATGAATTTGAAAAAATTTGTTTGTCAAGACGAACTGTTGTTCGACGTATAGAAATTATGGCTAATGATATAAAATCAACATTGACTGACCGTATGGCTGGTTTTGAATCATTTTCCATAGCATTAGACGAGAGCACCGATTTGTCTGACACAGCTCAACTGGCTATATTTATTCGAGGTGTTGATAAGGAGTTCACTGTTACTGAGGAATTGCTTGCTTTACAGCCGTTTAAAGGAACCACTACATGAGAGGATATTTTTATTGAAGTTCAAAAGGTATTCACAAGTTTTGGCTTGCCATGGTCCAAATTAATTGGAGTATGTACTGATGGTGCACCTTCTATGGTCGGCTTACGTAAAGGTTTCATCGGAATTTTGAATGAAAAAGCAACAGAATTAAATATGCAAAAAGATGATTTGATAGTCCTTCATTGCATTATCCACCAACAGAACTTGTGTTCTAAGTCCATTCGACTCCAGAATGTTATGAATGTGGTAGTAAAAACCATCAACTTTATTCGATCCCGAGGTCTTAACCATCGTCAGTTCAAGGCGTTTTTGGATGAAATATCAGCTGAATATAACGACGTGACATATTATTGTGAAGTCAGATGTCTGAGCAAAGGAAAAATGTTGAAACGGTTTTACGAGCTTAGAAATGAGATAGCAGACTTTATGAAAATAAAAGATAAACCACTATCTGAATTAAATGACCCAAAATGGATATGTGACTTAGCATTTCTGGTCAATTTTACAGGCTATTTGAATGTTTAAAGAAATTTTAAAAACATGGACAGTTAGTAAATGATTTGTACAGCCATTTGAAAGCGTTCCAGATCAAACCACAAGCGTATGTGGGAGTCACAGATGCTGTCTGGTAATAGTTACCATTTCAATACGCTCTCTGCGTATGAAAATATTGCTTAAGCTCAATATGCTGAAGAACTCAAGTTACTGTCGGAACAATTTTCGAACAGATTTAGCGACTTCAAAAACATGGAAGAATGTTTCAGATTATTTACTACTCCTACAAAATGTAGTGTACAAAATGCTCCAATACACTTACAAATGGAGTTGATTGTGATTCAAGAAAACTCACTTCTAAAATTCAAATTTGAAGACGTAGAGTTGTGCGATTTCTACAAAAAATACCTAGAAGAAGACAATTTTCCGCAGCTTAGAAAATTCGCAAGAAGATTGATTTGTGCGTTTGGCAGTACTTATAAAGGCGAACAGTTCTTTTCATTAATGAAAGTTAATAAATCAACACATCGTACAAGACTGACGGACGATAATTTGGAAAATTCTTTACGTCTTTGTATCAGTCGAATTAATCCAAATATCGATGGATTAGTTTCCCAAATTCAAGCTCAAGTGTCTCATTGATTTCGGTCTATTTAAATTTCGTAGTTTGTAACAATTGCAAAAACGATTTAATTATAATGTAGGTACCATTTTTTAAAATTTCATTTTGTTATTTTAATAAACTGTACTAAGTATAATAACATTGTCGTATAATTTCATGTCTAACATCTATCGCAAAAAATATGATCACTACTTAAAAATGCACTAAGTACTTACCTACTTTTAAACGCGGCCCGCGAACGTATTTGCACGCTAAAGTTTGGCCCTCAACATGTCAAAGGTTGCCCATATCTGGTGTAAAGTATCCTCAGCTTCATTTATAGAATTGTGTCCGAAAATAATTTTAGTTGGACTCTTTCCAGTGCTTTGATTGATGGTTAAGGCTTGTTATTAAGGCTCCATTGGACTTTAGTGACATGGAGATCCCAATCTCTGTCATCATTACCATGACAAAGTGCTATCAGCGATGCAAGTATTGATTAATTTTCAAATGAGAAATGACCGGCATCCTCGTGGCATTGTTGGCAAATTTTCCAACCTGCTTCTTTGGGAACGGCCCTTCGCAACTTCCCGTTTATATTTCGGTAAATTTTACCATCCTTGAGGACGTAGTTATTACGTATATCCTTAGCTTCGAGCCCGTTGCTATCGAGTACAGGTTTTATATGACGACGTATGTACTTCTTCTAACTGCAATACAGTTAAGTCAACCGCTGAGTTGTTGCAGCTCGAGTCACCAACAGGGATGGAGTGTAGACTAAATGCATCCGAATGAGCTAACTGTGGTCCAGGGCGATATTCGACAGAAAATGTAAATTCTAGGACCAAGAGCTACCAATGAGCTATTCTTGGTATGAAATCCCTTTTAGTTAGGTTAGGTTAGGTTTTTTTTTATTTTTTATATATATTCTCACAGGGCATTGCATGTTTTCTCTGACGTTATCAGAGACCTTATTTTTCTGGGTAGTAAATTTATTTATTTATATATATTTCTGACACTTGCCTTATATTGCTACATGTACTACATTACTACATTTGTTGGTTTCAAAACTATATTATTCTCCTGATTTCTTATTATCTACTTACTTACATCTTATGTTTTCGTATATATTAAACAATATACAGGCAACATATCTTATTTAACAGTTCATCTTTATAACCTATATTTAACAAGTTTATTCTAATTCCATAGCTTATTTTGCAAACATAATTTTGTTTTCTACTAACTTATTTTAATATGTTTATGTTATATAATTTCCCAAATATATATTAAACATAACTTATTTATCTATATCTTTACTATTTGCACACTGTATTCTATAAATATTTGTCTCAATTTTTTATTCGCGATTATTGTATGTACATTTTCAGGTTTTATATCACAGTCAAGTATTTGTTTAGTTTCAAATCTAAGCTTTGCGTAGACTGGACAGCTGAACAGGAGGTGTGGGACAGACTCAGCCACCCCCGGCTCACAGATGCACGATGGGTCCCCCTTACACTTGAATCGGTGCAGGTATTCTGAGAACCCACCGTGCCCCGTCATCACCTGAGTCGTCAAGCCTGTCGGTCTAATTTTCCTCACTGTTTTGTATCCTTCCACTGCATCTGGGAAGAACATCTTGGTGACAGCCGCTGTTTGGCTCGCCTGGAGTGGAATGTACGCTCATTCCACTCATCAAGAGATCGCAAACGGATGTGTCTCCTGACGAATGAAACTGGGCAACTATCATAGTCAGGTTTCCTCCTTGAATGTAGTGCAGCCTCTTTTGCCAGTTGGTCCGCGCGCTCATCCAGATGAAGGAGATCCAGAACAAGGAAATTTCCTTGTTCTGGAGTCTGCTGTCCTCGATGTTGCTTCTCGTTTCGACAGCCAAGGGGTGGAGGGAATATGGGTTGGCGACCATTTCCAAGGCAGAGCGCGAATCACTAAGAATTGCGAAACTGGGCTCGCCTCGTCGCAGAATAATTTTTGTGGCGTGACATATGGCCAGGAGTTCGGCCTTGTAGACAGTGCAGTACGATGGCAGCTTAAGTTTGAGTGTTTTGGTCTCGGCTGCATTGCTCCAAAGAGACAATGCTGCTCCGACCTTGCTCTCAATCCTGCTGCCATCGGTGTAGATGGAGACTGCTTGGTGCACGTGGGAGTTCAACTCCTCCTGGTCCACCAGACTAACGAAGTCGAAGCGCATATGTCTTGCCGGGTGCTGAGTTTCAGCAAAGGCCAGTCTACACTCTATCTCTCTATCTGCTAATTCCGGCTGGGGTACTCCCCTCTTAGCCTCATACAACGATGCGGCCTCCCGAATCCGGATGTCGAGAGGCAGAATCCCAGCCAGCATCAGCGCCGAGTTCAGCGAAACGGTTCTATATGCTCCACACAGCTTCTGCGCAAAGTCCATCTGCACCGCGTTTAGCTGTCTTTTTACCCCAATCTTGTTTGTTGCTTTAGCCCAGGCGCCGGCTGCGTAGGTAACGATGGGCTCCACTGTGGCCATATTAATAGTCCTGATGATTTCTGGGTGGAGACCCCAATTGATCCTAGCGGCTTGTGAAAGCTGTTTGTATATGTTTAACGCCTTCTTGCATGTATTAGCCACATGACTGTTAAACGTCAGCTTATTGTCAATGGTGAGCCCCAGGATCTTTATCTCGTTAGACAAACGGATGTCGATCCCACCCATGCTCAGTCGTGGTGTGTCAAATTTCAACTTTCTGGTGAGCACCATTGCGTGAGTCTTGTGTGGCGCAAATTTCAATTTGTTTTTGACACCCCACGCCCGAACATACGCGAGTGCGGCATTGGCTCGTCCCTCCACCTCCAGCGCCGTATCTGCGGCAAACATCAACACCACGTCATCTGCGAAAGCCTGGCAATAATCACCCCGGCGTTCGAGTCCGAAGGGCGCGGATGTGTACGTCATTTCCGTGAACGGAAGCCGTCGCCTGGGGCTGGTCGGCTTGCACTGCCATGAAGTTTCAATCACAATAATAAATGTTATAAAATTAAGATCGAATGAAAAAATAGAAAAAAAAAAAAAAAAATATATATATATATATTTAACAAAAGCAATATATATATATAACAATTGCATGTCTAGTATATAATTTAAATATTGTATTTAATTAAAAAAAAAAAAAAAAATAAAAAAAAAAAAATCGATGGACTCACGTAGTTTTTAAGTAGTAGATAACTGTAGCCCGAAGATGAAACGGCAATTGCATTTATATAAAAACACGTAGATAAAAAAAAAGAAAGTAAACAAAAGCACGGACCACCAAGTCTGTGGATTTACTGTAAGGAAGGAGTGTGGTTTTAGCCGGTAAGAGTCCGGCACTGCCCAGACTGGCTCATTTGTGAGTTAGTCTGGGCGTCCATGAGGATTTCCCACTCCTGCCGGAAAAAAAAAAAAAAAAAAACCTAACCTAACCTAACCTAAATAAATAAAGAAAACCTGTAGAAACATCTCAACAATTAGGATAATAAAGGACTCTAATTATGTTAGAGGGAACACGGAACGCCCTATGAGAAAAAAAAAAAAAAAAAACCTAACCAGTCGTGCGGCACCCCTCGCCGCGAGCAGATCATTTTTAAGTGGCTCCGCGCTCAAAAAATCCTTTAAAATAGTAAAAGTGCGAATTTGAAGTCAAAATTTATACCAAAGTGTTTGTTTTAGTGCATACTACAAAAGGAGTGCAGCATTTCAGAGGAAACCCTGCTGGCCCCCTTGAAAATCCCGAAAACAGCGTTTTGAGAGGTTATATCTCAAAAAACCACGCGTTGGAGACGATTATAAGCGTGCGGCGCCGGATTCATCGCGGTGCTCCCCCATTTTTGTATTGCTATTTGGAGTGCACCACATTGCCGCACATATTGGCATAGAGGGAGCCTTCCATAGTGCCTCGTGGCCCGCAATCAAGATCAGACTTGCCGAAGAAGAGTGTCCGGTAAACATCCGACGACTCATGGACAGCTACCTACAGGACCGTGAGGTCCGGGTGAGGTACGCCGGAGAAGAGTATACAAAAGACACTCAAAAGGGATGCGTGCAGGGATCGATTGGCGTACTCAAGGGACTCGAACGCCGGGGTGATTATTGCCAGGCTTTCGCAGATGACGTGGTGTTGATGTTTGCCGCAGATACGGCGCTGGAGGTGGAGGGACGAGCCAATGCCGCACTCGCGTATGTTCGGGCGTGGGGTGTCAAAAACAAATTGAAATTTGCGCCACACAAGACTCACGCAATGGTGCTCACCAGAAAGTTGAAATTTGACACACCACGACTGAGCATGGGTGGGATCGACATCCGTTTGTCTAACGAGATAAAGATCCTGGGGCTCACCATTGACAACAAGCTGACGTTTAACAGTCATGTGGCTAATACATGCAAGAAGGCGTTAAACATATACAAACAGCTTTCACAAGCCGCTAGGATCAATTGGGGTCTCCACCCAGAAATCATCAGGACTATTAATATGGCCACAGTGGAGCCCATCGTTACCTACGCAGCCGGCGCCTGGGCTAAAGCAACAAACAAGATTGGGGTAAAAAGACAGCTAAACGCGGTGCAGATGGACTTTGCGCAGAAGCTGTGTGGAGCATATAGAACCGTTTCGCTGAACTCGGCGCTGATGCTGGCTGGGATTCTGCCTCTCGACATCCGGATTCGGGAGGCCGCATCGTTGTATGAGGCTAAGAGGGGAGTACCCCAGCCGGAATTAGCAGATAGAGAGATAGAGTGTAGACTGGCCTTTGCTGAAACTCAGCACCCGGCAAGACATATGCGCTTCGACTTCGTTAGTCTGGTGGACCAGGAGGAGTTGAACTCCCACGTGCACCAAGCAGTCTCCATCTACACCGATGGCAGCAGGATTGAGAGCAAGGTCGGAGCAGCATTGTCTCTTTGGAGCAATGCAGCCGAGACCAAAACACTCAAACTTAAGCTGCCATCGTACTGCACTGTCTACAAGGCCGAACTCCTGGCCATATGTCACGCCACAAAAATTATTCTGCGACGAGGCGAGCCCAGTTTCGCAATTCTTAGTGATTCGCGCTCTGCCTTGGAAATGGTCGCCAACCCATATTCCCTCCACCCCTTGGCTGTCGAAACGAGAAGCAACATCGAGGACAGCAGACTCCAGAACAAGGAAATTTCCTTGTTCTGGATCTCCTTCATCTGGATGAGCGCGCGGACCAACTGGCAAAAGAGGCTGCACTACATTCAAGGAGGAAACCTGACTATGATAGTTGCCCAGTTTCATTCGTCAGGAGACACATCCGTTTGCGATCTCTTGATGAGTGGAATGAGCGTACATTCCACTCCAGGCGAGCCAAACAGCGGCTGTCACCAAGATGTTCTTCCCAGATGCAGTGGAAGGATACAAAACAGTGAGGAAAATTAGACCGACAGGCTTGACGACTCAGGTGATGACGGGGCACGGTGGGTTCTCAGAATACCTGCACCGATTCAAGTGTAAGGGGGACCCATCGTGCATCTGTGAGCCGGGGGTGGCTGAGTCTGTCCCACACCTCCTGTTCAGCTGTCCAGTCTACGCAAAGCTTAGATTTGAAACTAAACAAATACTTGACTGTGTTATAAAACCTGAAAATGTACATACAATAATCGCGAATAAAAAATTGAGACAAATATTTATAGAATACAGTGTGCAAATAGTAAAGATATAGATAAATAAGTTATGTTTAATATATATTTGGGAAATTATATAACATAAACATATTAAAATAAGTTAGTAGAAAACAAAATTATGTTTGCAAAATAAGCTATGGAATTAGAATAAACTTGTTAAATATAGGTTATAAAGATGAACTGTTAAATAAGATATGTTGCCTGTATATTGTTTAATATATACGAAAACATAAGATGTAAGTAAGTAGATAATAAGAAATCAGGAGAATAATATAGTTTTGAAACCAACAAATGTAGTAATGTAGTACATGTAGCAATATAAGGCAAGTGTCAGAAATACAAGGTGCAGTTTTGGATCTGCAAAACATTTTAGGAGGTAATTATGTTAGTGATTCTCGACCCGAATCAACAATAAAATGGGCAGGTATTTTTTTTTCATTTTATTCTTATTTACGGAAATCGGTAAGTGTGAACTCCCCTTTTTAAAACGCGACCAATCTGTACGTGTCCTTATACTGCGCTTTCACACACACAAACAAACGCAACCGACATTTCTTTCATAAATCCAAAGAACCAACCACCGCTCATAGACATTTAATAAGTATGGACTGGAAATACCTACAAAAAAAAGGTGCATACCTACAACTCAAAATGTCTCATAAAATGGCTGCCAATGCTAGGGTTGTATCATTCAGGGAACATAGTGTTACTATTTCGAGTATCGATACTAGTACGTAATAGTATTACGAATCTTACTAGATATCACGGTTGAATCATATTAAAAAAAATATTAGCGAATAGTCCGTTGTAACAGAAAAAAACGAGTATTGACAATTTATCACTTCCCAAACAATTTTCCGCATAATTATAATTTCATTTATAGAATTATTACTTAGCAAATAAAGTTTTCACAAATATTTGTAATGCAAACCTAATGTTTGGCAAGTGAACGTTTAAACAAAGCCAAATATTTAGTATCGAGTGAGCATGCAAGTCTTATGCCTGTTTTCACCTTCACTAAGTGACACTTAAATGAATCCCTAATAAAAGTTCACTGTTGGATTTTCAACGGTAGACTCAGCGCTGAGAGTTGAAAATCCAACAGTGCAGTTTTATTTAGGTATTCATTTAAGTGTCACTTAGCTGTCGGTGAAAACGGGCATTAGTGAATTAAATTTTTAACAATTTTATCATAAATGAACATTCGGAATAATACACATCCTTACATATTATAAAACAAAGTCCACCGCCGCGTCTGTCTGTTTTTCTGTCTGTCTGAACGCGAAAAACTCAAAAACTACTAAACGGATTTTCAATCAATTTTCACTAATGGACGGAGTGATTCATACGGAAGGTTTTAGTGTATAATTCATTAAGGTTTTGTGTAAATTGGCTGAAATTTGACGATTATTGTTGAAAATTTCGGAAAAAATCATGCGGACTGGGAACTTTATTAGCGTGCGCCGCGGAAATCATAAAAGTTACATAAAATGTATGTTTTACAGTATTGTTCATCTTAAAAACTTCAACAAAAAAATCGTATACACTAGATAAAACTCTGCGGAACGGTCTCTCGGTGCTATGAACCAAAGAGTACAGTTTGCTGTAAACTACGGGCCGGACCTAGCAATATCATTTCAACGCAGTACAAGGAACTAGTATCAGAAACTATTACGGAAACGGTACAACACTATTCCACCATGACATATCATTGTAAACAAACGAATGAAATTATGAAATAATAAAAAGGTCTGTTGGACGGAAATAAACCCATATATTAAAATTTAAGCCGTATTTAATGATCGCCTAGCAATTTTTTCATCGAAAGTTTATCACTTTATGTATTATTGCATGAAAACCGGCTACTAACCTGTGCAAAGATAATTGAGGTTGATTTTCCTTCTTTCTTGCACCACACTTCACAATACAACACACAGGCATATTGAATTGGTGTTTTCCAACGTATATATGTAGTTTTAAAGGAAAACTCCACGTAATTTTCTCACAAATCTCAATAAAAGAAAAAGTAAACAACCACTTGACAGCAGAACTACCATGAACTTGTCGCATATTATGGCGGATATGGCACTTACCTACAACTGTTACTACGTCTCAACAAAATGTTGCCATTATGAGGAACAACTGAAATATTGTTGTCTCTTTTATCAAATACAATTACCACATTAGAAAGAGTGAAATAGCACGATATTTCACATTCTAGTTCGTTTTTCACCCATATTTGTATAAGCAAATATATGTATAGAATATCGCGGCGCCTCCGTGTTTTTACTATCTCAATGCCACCGCTGCACCGCCCGCTCCCTCTCCCCCGCCACGCCCCCGCGGCCATCGCAAATGCATATTAAATCGGGCCAATTTATTAGTGTATTTGATGACGCCGGTATGTGAATACGCTTGCAAATTCCGCCCCTCAAGTGCGCCTTCGATTAACGGTCGGGATAGGTATTGTACCTAGTTGTAAAAATGACGGACCAATACTCCAATGTAGAGTTGGTGGAGATGGTCCGCTTGTATGCCATCAGTGGAGACAATGTATCTCGAGCCATCGAAATGTTCGCGGAGTTATTCCCCAATCGGCAACGTCCCTCACACAGGGTAATGCTGGCTGCTACGCAGAGACTGCGCGATCATCGGCAGTTCGACGATCAGTGCTTTCGACACAATAAAAACGAATGTGTTTGTGTTACGTAAGCTGAAGGAAAATCAGCAACGTTGTGCTAGACTGTGCCTGGAGTGTGACGGTGGAAACTTTGAACAATATCTCCAGGTAACATAAGTAGGTAATTTATTTATTTATTTTTACATAGACAATAATTTGTAAATACGATGTTAGCTAAATCAACTTGATTAGTGTAAATAAGTTGATTTAAAATTTTTAACTACGCCAAAAATACCTATCAGACAAAATGAATCACCTAAAATCCCTAACACATGGGTACCTACCTACTTAACTAGCACAAATTATCTTGATGTATTTCTGTCGGTCCTCAGCCCGTTAAAAAGTAGGAAGGAAAATCTTAAATCTACAAATAAAAACCGTCCTTGGGGCTGAATTTACCTACAGAGCGCGCCGACTGCGCCAAGTACCTACATGCCTTATTATTATTATTATTAGGTGCCTACCTAAATCCCGCGCACGCGCTCGCGATCGTAGTTTCACAATTGTGCAACAGGAACTGCTTACGTGCTTTGTAAGGTTTATTTATCTCCGCCTATCATTTTATTCATCAGCTGATAGGTAACTAACGACGCCAACGTGATCTTTTTTTGGCGCAGTTGTATCTAATTCCTACTATTATTATTTATCGTAATAGCCCAGTGGTTAAAGGCTCTTTCAAACAGGCGCGACACGCGACGCGACACAAAGACACCGCTCGTCGCGCGACGAGCGGTGTCTTTGAGTCGCGTCGCGTGTCGCGCCTGTTTGAAAGACCCTTAAGGTGGCACTAGTTGATATTTTTTCCATACAAATTTCAGGGGGGTTTTACTCCACTGTTTGACATGGTACATCCAAAGTTAAACATGATATCGTTTTGTTTCATTATTAAGTTTGTCTGTGCGGAAACAGAATAGTAAAATAATGAGCCATTAAAAAGTTAGGAGCCCACAAAGATTCCTTTTTCTTGCTAATTTTAACGCAACTTTGGGGGTAAATAAGCAATAAAAGAAGTGTAAAATCTCCAAAACAAAGTCGGCACCGACAAAGCTCAATTGTCGAAGAGTTCAATAAACTTTATTTGTAATTGATTTATGCAGTAGTTTTTTCATAAAACCCTATTTTCAAAAGGACTTTTCGTAATTTTTTACGCACTCGTTTTACTAAAATAGTTCGGAACGGTGTTTGTGTGCGTGCAAACTAGACGTTGTGCACGTAGACCAGTGTCTAACTGCTCATCACTGATACTATCTCTGTCGGACACGATGCCAGGTGACACAGCGTGCTTTTCGGCCATGCCCACCAGTGAGTTCGAGCTCGCGACTAGTGTCACCTTAAGGCTTTCTCCTCTCATGCATGAGGTTGCGGGTTCGCAACTGAGCAAGTACCATTGTGTTATTTTTTTAATTCATAATGATGTAAGTACTTTTTAAATTTATCTAGGACATCATTGAAATCCCGTGTTTCGGTAAGCACTTAATTAAAGCCTTTGGTTCGAATTGATTTGTAGCTCTCGGACGGTCGTTAGGTACCACACGGGTCGGTACGGGTCAACGACCTTACAGCCCTGCCGTATGGTCGTTGGTACGGGTAGTCAAAAGCCAGAAAGTCAGACAATTAGTCTAACAAATGGGTATCGTGTTATCAAGTAACTGGTTTGTTGAGGTCTGATACGCAGTCGCCCTACGTGATTCACTGGCACTCCATGTAGTGAGCTGCATACAGTTAAACTGAAAGCCGACCCTAACATAGTTGGGAACAGGCTCGGCAGATTGACCACGGCATTGTAATGATGCTTAAAAATGAGTTATTATTTAGCGAAATTTAAAACAATAATGTAGGTATATTGTGATTTTCAAATTCGAACTACATCTAATGTAAAATTATTTGCTATAAGTTGTTGTAGCTACAACAACTTGTACAGATCGCGGCACGTTGGTTGAACCTTCGATGCGCAGTAACAGATTTTCGAGTTTTAATCGAAATGCGGTATGACGAACATCGCGGGGGCTCCCCGTAACCATAGCAACGACCTTAATTTTAGTTTAACGTACGTGCCGCGTTCGTTTCATAGAAATGTGGGCGGAGACTCGTACAGGCTGACGTCACTGGTCATCGCATTCACGCACACAGTGACATGACGCGCGATACATCGCAATGGGTGATTCTGTTTTTTTGAAGAGGGTTATTAACCCTTCGTATGGCCGGAAAGTGGATCCACGCGAGACACAATGGCTTTTTAATTGTTTCTGTAATTACGGCATTCAACCGGTTAAGAGAGTTATTCTGAAAAACAATAATATTGAAAAATCGAAAAGAAAAAGTATTATTGATTATTGACTTGGTATCGTATTGTTATATGATTATTTACGAGTCTCATAACAACCTCCTGAAATGTTTTGCAGGTTCAAAACTGCACCTTGTATATATAAATAAATAAATTTACTACCCAGAAAAATAAGGTCTCTGATAACTTCAGAGAAAACATGCAACGCCCTGTGAGAATATATATAAAAAATAAAAAAAAACCTAACCTAACCTAACTAAGGTTAGGTTAGGTTAGGTTTCTCTATATATATATATATTCTCGCTTGTTTTCCTCTCG